>CM039680.1:200967366-201302366 GCA_022537955.1 Schmidtea mediterranea | reverse complement strand
CTAGGAGGACCTAGAACCAAAAAATTTATTTTATGAATATTATTAATTATTCAAGAAAAATCAATAACTCATTGTAAATCTCGTGAAATGACAGTTTAACTGACCAGTAGATAAAGGAATAAAGTTGCCACAGTGTTATGTGGTTGTGTAGATGGGTGAGATGACAAGCTCAGATGACACTTTTCTGAACGAGTTATAGACCAAGAAAATTGACAGAGACATTCTAAAATGAAGTAACAAAAAATTATTAACTAAAGCAGATTGTATTTTGTGGGCTGAAATCAATTCGGTTTCTTCCCCGGAGTTGGACTGTAAAATTTATTGAACTAAGTGTGTTCAATTGTTGTGATTATCTCTGCTTTTGATGAACACGAGGAGCCAGCTTGAGAAATAATTACTATCCTCATTTATTAATATACCAACAATATAATACTTGAACAGGTATTTCTATATTATTACAAGTTCTCAATGTTCTTATTTTTTTTGACCCTAATCATTTTTATTTCAAGTTTATTTCAGGATTTTATGCTCCTTTTCTTGTGAATTACCTGAAAAGAAAAAATCAAAGCCCAGTCGATCGATCTTCACTCACGCACAGCGCTATGCTAGATTTTCCTGATTCTCCAATAGAACCCGGATATTCCACCTTACCGCTGAAACCGAAATTGGGTGGGATCGGTCCACAGAATCAAGGAAAAATGAAAAAAATGCTGCCAAACAATGTCAATCAAAGTGCAACCTCAAGTGCATTGAAGAAAATGATGAAACGATGCAAAGCAAATAGCAGGTTTTGTAAATCAAATTCCAACTATGTTCTAACCTATTCTTTTCTAAATTCTAGTTTCACGGATGAAAAAAAACAAAAATGCAAATCTAAAAGCCGGAGTGCGCACAATTCTCCTGATCGGTTTCAAGTTTCCACTCCGGATTTAGCGTTCAATGAAAACCTTTCTGATTTGAAAATTAACTCAAATGTCATGTCGACAAGTTTCACTGAAACGAGCATTTCAAATATCAGAGCTGAAACTCCAACTGTGAAAATGAGGAAAATAAGATCTCGATGTGGAAGTCAGCCAGATCTTCGGAAATCGGTATTACTGTTTTTTATGTACCACGCTGAGATAAGCTAGCGGTCAAATAGGTTTGCAAGTCTTAGACAAAAAGTATATAAAAAATGAAACGAAAAAAAATTGACAGCAGTTAAAAGTTAGAAAATAATAACGAGTCTTTATATTCCTTTTTCAGTGTCAACAGCCAAAGATATAATTTAATTTGAAGCTCTTTCAATATAAAAGGGTGCTTCCTTTAGTTGAAAACATTCGAGAATTAAATTAAATTAATATTTAAGATGATCATTACCAAATTATTTAAAATTAAAATATTTTTGGAATTTTTAAAACAAGATGAAACAAATACAGGCTCATGAAGGTTATATTTCAAAAGTATAAAAACTTGTATTTGTTTTAATATGATAATTTTGGGTAAAGTAACTTTTATATTACTATGTACAACTGTAATTATATATTTTTCATAAGAATTATCGTACAAATATTTTCCAAAATTTATTACATCTATTATTGGCATGTATTTCGATCAGCAGGTGAACTTGAAACCATATATTTGTTCTGTTTTTCTTTACCCCTTATATTTTCAGGGAATTCGAGAAATTCCAGTTTAAACTATTTAATTAGTTAAAATTATAATAACAAAGTAGTAATTATATTGAAAAAAGTTTCGATTATTTAATAGTCCTCTTCAGTTTCTTTTTCGCGAGATGTATGAGTAAAATAAAGATATCTTATTTTAAATATTTACTAAAATTTTGTTGTTGATGAGATCATTGGATTTGATAATGTGTGTGCAAACTGCTCTAAACACATGCATTTTGAATGTTTTTAAATAGTTTGAGCCGTAAATTGTTTTTGGTGACTTTTCGGATATATAGAATTATCAATTTAAATAATTTGAAATTTTTATTTTTAAATTTATTTTTACTGATTTTTTGTTTAAATTAAAATTATAAAAATTTAAAAACATTAAAATGAAATTATTGTAAAATATTAAAAAAAACCTTTTCGTATATATGTTGTAAAATAGTAAGAAATTGAAAAACTATTTATTTAAATTATATTAAATTAATATAAAGTATATTTTTTTTAAAGGAATATATATATATAAGAAATATATATATTTCTTTAAATTAAAACAACAAAATTATTTTTTCTAATATTTTTATAATTGGTTACAAATTCTATTTCTAATTGTTTATTTCATTGTAACGAGAACTTTGTGGTAGTTAGACTTTGTTTATTAAAATAACCATATCAATTCAGATTCTTATAGTTTGTAGTCGTAGTAAATTTGAGATATTTATCTTTACGTTTATTTCTTAAATTTAATTATTTATAATTTTTTCCTCAAAGAAAACATTTTAATAATAATCAAAGGTAATAATCAAAGTTTTAGTATAAAATTGTCTTCAATAAATTCTTCAATACACTTTACACGGGATAAAGATAATGTTCCATTAAAAGCAAAATATACGGATCACCTGTTCAAAATAGTGCGGGTCAATGGACCATAAACTAATGGATTAAAATCGCTTAATTTAGCATGATTTACTGTAAAGCTTTTCAAAACCTTTTGCATTAGATCCATTTAATTAAATTCATATATTTACCAAATTTGAACCACAAAATCACTGAATGGAGCCTGCTGCAATGAAAGAAATAAATGTATATGTCAGTACTTGAATAATAAGTTTTATAAGAAATTACCGATCACGGCCTAAACTGAAATAATGTATAGTGTAAAGTTATTTTACGTATATTAAAGGTACTAGACGGTTTTTAGCAGATTTTTGAGAACATTAAAACAACAATCATTTAGAAAATAAATTACCATCTATTGCAATCAGTTATTATTGACATTGGGAGTAATTAATTTTTAATATTAGTTATATTAGTTAATATTCGCTTTTTGTAATTGATGTTTGTATAAAAAGTCATAAAAATTACAAATAAATGAAAAACGACATATCTCGAACATCGTATACATTTTAATTTAGAAATATAAAGGAATATTTTTATAATTTTAGTAAAATTTCCCAATTAAACTTTGCACAGAATACATTTTATATTATATATTTTTATTAAAAATATCTTTGTAAATAATTTTTAAAAATTTCTAAACCATATAAGCCTAAAACTATCGAATATAAATTTGTGATAATATTATAAATCAAATATAAAAGAAAATAATTTTTATAAATATCACGTAATTTTTAGGGTAAAAGTTTTTTAAGAAAATGACAATTCGCTCATTTTAATAATGGAGAAGACTAATTAATGAACTGGCTATGAGAAATTAATCTCATTTTTCAACCTCTGAAATATAAATTATCAAAAAAAAAACGCTTCGATTAATCATATTATTTAATTCGTTTCAGGCCTTTTTCAACAGTGGAGAATTTTCCAGCTCTACTTGTGAATCAGTCATCAAAGTATATTACAAAGATCCCACAGATTCAATATCAATAGGGAAGTCAAACGTGAAATCAGTCTACCTCATAATCAGTAAAGAAACTGAAGCATTGGAAGTCATTGTAAAAAGTCTGGTAGAATTAAATTTATCTTGTGCCTCGAATTCTGAATTTTGCTTATGCGAAATTTCCGTTGAAACAGGACCGATTATAAAGCAGAAAATTATCAAGGAGAACACATCAAACTTAATGTCCATGTAAATTTCTATCACTAAAATGTTTGATATTAATGGATTTTATATTTTTAAGTTTTTATACTTGAATTCGTCTAGGTAACATTTCATTCCTTCAAAAGAAGAGGGATAAATTCGTAATTTTCTAAGTCAATTTAAAAAACGGAACCTTATTGTTTTTATTATCTATTTCAAACTTTTTATTCAAAGTAAAATATTCAACTCTTTTCCTGTTAAAGCATTTCAACAGAAAGAATATAATGTTCGAATTTAAAACTAATTTGGCAGGGCTTAAATTATATTCGGACTCCAAGTGTTTCTTATATTAAAACAAAAAAACCCAATTCAATAAGTTTATTTGTCGATAATGAAACAAAAAATGTTGAATTTCTCAATTTACAGAGATTGCAATTTCAACTGAAATCTACTCGTTATAAACATTATTTTCGTCTATTGGAAATTTGCTAACACCTTAATTTTCTTTTAACTTTTAGGCAGTTTAATACAATTGCTAATATTCACTGTTGCTCTTTCTGTAAAATTTAGATTATAACACAATAGAAACTTTGAATGCATTTTTTTTTCATTTCTATATATAAAGTCGAGATGATATCAATCACATACAATTTGCAGGCCTTATCGCTAATTGGCTAAACTTTCCAACAACAATTTTAATTAATTAGTTTCTAATTTCGTTATAACGTTGCCTAGGGATACCCATTGATTTAGAATTATTATATTCGTACTTATATTTGTCTTTGCTACTTGACAATGCCTTTGATCCTCTCAATTGTTATTTGTTTTTCGATTTTTTACATTTTTATTTAGTATATTTGCACTTAAATTTATTTATTTTGAATTTGAATAAATGTTGGTTTTAATTGCCTTGTACATGTATCTTTCTGTATTTATATTTAATTTGCACCATTTGATTAAACCCGAAAAATTTATTTTTCTGCTAGTAAAACTATCTATTTCAAATTATTTCTTGTTTATAAATGACATACATGTATGGAGCGCCTACCAGAGCCCCCAAACTTATGTGACCCAAAAAATAATAAATTTAATTTTTTATTATAAAACCATAAATAAAATGAAGAAAAATAAAATAAAATACGTAATCCTGAATTTTTTTTAATAATAATTTTTTATTGAAAGAAGAAAAAGTTAATTAAGTTTTAATTTTCTTTTTAATTGTTCATTTAAAAAACCATAATAATTTTTAAAAAGGGATTTGAATAAAGGTTTTATTCAAAGTATTTTTATAAATTTATTTATTTATCCTATTTCAAATGTGTCAACATTTTCTCAAATTAAAAAATGATAAACAAAAAAAAATTAAGCAAAATTACACAGGGCAATTTTTTTAGTTTAACACTGAGGGCTCCAAATATATCAATTCACTCCTGGTGACATTTTCATAACTTTTTTCTTCTCTTTTTTCTTGAGCTTTCTCTATTTTGATGATCAAAATCAAAAATAAATGAATAAATTGAAATTATTATATGATTCCAATAAACTTGAATCGCTTTAAAACATTTGAATATTGTCATTTTACTAAACAAAGAAATTTAGACGAAAAAGAATCCGGTTTAAAGGGAAACCTAAAAAGAAGAAGTCTACTTAAAAAAATCATATTCTGCTCATTTATTTACAAAAGGATGTCAAATACAAAAGTTACACCTATTTTAAATGACAAAAATAATTAATATATAAATATATTAAATAAAAATATGTGTTCCGGTGTCGTAAAAATCCATGGACATTAACACGACTTTCTTTCAATATATTGAATACACTTATTATTAATCTTTCCATGAGACTTAATTATTTTATTTTGTTTTAACTAATAAAAACTTTTAATTTCTAATTCAAATTATAATTTTTTTTTAACCAGTTGATTTTTGTTTTATTAAAACATTATATTAATATTTCAGTGTAAAACTCAACAATCGATTCTTTATAAAACGACGAGATTTTTCCGGAAAATTAATCGACAACGTCGACATTGAAGAGATCAATTCAGAAATGAATGTGTCGTTTTTCGATTTGCCAGTATGTGAATTGGCGACCCAGATCTTTGTTGAAGGTTATAACGCATTTAAAAAGATATCTTTGTCCGAAATCATAGATTTCGTTACGGGAAAATTGAGAAAGGAATCCTCAAATAACAAATCCAAACCCGAACCGACACCTGGGCAACCTTTTGCAATTGGAACGAATTTGGATAACCGAGATGGAAAAAGTGAAAGTGTCAATAATTTCCAAGAGTTTCTAAAATTGGGTGAAAAATATATGTATTTCGTGGTGAATGTGGTATGTAGTGAAACGAATAGTACTTCGAAACGCGGAAAAATTTTAAAAAGACTAATAAGAATGGCCCGACTTTGTAAAGAGTTGGGAAACATTGAAGTTTTCTTTTCTTTGATGAATGGCTTAGATAGAGGTAAATTTAATTATTTTACTTATTTTCTAATTTTTAATTTAATGGTTTATTAAATATATAAAATTATTTAAAAAAAATTATTAAACACTTAAAGGTAATTAGATAAAATAGATTTTAAAAAGCATAAATTTAATAAATTAAATACTGTAAATACTGTAAATCTACATAAAATATATCGAAATAATATTTTCTATATTTTTAACATTTCATTTATTTTCATTACGATTAAAGATCACATTTATTTTCTCTATGTAACATAAATTTTAATTACATATTAATCACTTATAATTGCTGCAGTCGAAATAAGTCGTCTAAGAAACACATGGGATCGAGTTCCGAATAAAGATTTGAAGATGTATCGACAAATGCAGCAATTACTCGATGTTTCTGGAAACATGCGACTGTTGCGCAGTCTTCACAAATCATGCAAACCTCCAGTCATTCCAATGGCAGCCTTAGTCACGAAAGATCTGACAACGATTAATGAAGTTCACCCTACAAAGGTTGAGGATGATGGACCAGAAAACGATCAGAAATCTGAAAATGAATATTTGATAAATTTTGATAAACTTCGGATAATGGCAAATCGAGCCAGATCATTTAAAAACCTCCTTTATGACTGTAGTATTAATAGTAGTAAAGCAATAACATCAACAGAAAATCTTTTGCCTGAAAACGAGGGGGCACAAATTGCATTTATCAGAGAAATACTCTCAAAAATTGATCTCAAAGGTTAATCTACTTTATTATCGATAAAATAAAAATAAATATAGTAAATATAGTCGACTTTCATTTTAAACGATTATTCTGAATACCAAAAAGTTCATTTAGCTCTATAATTTACAAATTTGGAACGATAAACTATAAAAAGTCAATATAATAAGTTAAAACATTATTTTATAAATAATCGATATTTGTAACAAAATGCATGAATAAAACGAAAATAATATACAAACATTAAATTTAAGTTATAAATTATTAAATTAAAAAAAATCAAATTTTGAAAATAATTGAAAATAATGATTATGAGTCACTTTGATGTTATTATTTTCTAGTTCAATAAGAATATAAGAATATAAGAATATAAGAATAAAAATTAAAAGTGATAGAAAAATTAAATACTGGACTCAAACACAACTAATAACAAAATATACATGCAAGCTTTCGATATGTAGAAATGATCCAACTTATATAATAAAAATTTTGAATTTAATTCAGAGGACTTTACTTTGAATTTTTGAGAAAATGAAGAGATTTTAACATTAAATTAGTTTTAGTTATAATTAATTTTATATTTTCATAACATTTCATGATAACAGAAAAAAATCAAAATGTTTTTGATAAAAGTTTTAAAAATATTATATTTTAATAACATTTTAGAATGTGATAAAATTAGATTAATTCCATGGGAAATTTTGGAATACAAACAAATTTCGGAATTTCTAGCATTTATAAATATCAAAAATTTGGAAAATCATGAAAGGAAAAAATTAAACTTGTTTAGGAAAACTTTTAGGTAAAAATAGAAATATTTTTCCTGAAACGACAATAATAAAATATAAATCAAAATGTATAAATATTTAAAATATTTCTATATTTAAAAAAAATTTATTTATTTATTGTCAAACGCTAAATAACGGTAAATATTATTAAAATTTTAAATTATTTTAAATTATTTTTTAGTTTACTTTTTTTAAAAGTGGATTATTTAGAAAGTTCCAAAGGTTTATCAACCAGTCAAAATCATCTGAATCGTAGACGATCGGCATGTATAAATACGAAAAAGATCTATGAAAACGAAATCAACCGTCTACGAGTGAAATATTTCATCGGTAAAATTGAACAGATGGAACGTGACGATGCAATACTGCTAGCAATGTCATATAAATGTGAACCCCGTTCAGAAATCACCGGTCTCACTCCTAATGTTTCTCGAGCAACAATGGCAGGGATTTTGACATCACCTACAGGAAATTATGACAGAGGTATATCAATTAATTATTAATAAAGTATTATTTATCTTATGATTTTATTTAACTTTTCATTCTTTCTCTATTATATTTTGCAATCTGTCCCGTTGATAAGGCCAAGCGTAAGGGCCACCGGTTTCACAAGGCAGTTTATTAAGGATTCTCGTTCATCGATATTCTGATAGGTGCCCCTGGCGCTGTATTATGACAACAAGATATAAATGAGGCAACGGAGTTAAATGCGTCATTAACATATTAAAAAAATAAAAAAGTTTAACGTCATATTTACTAAAAATATAGTCGTAGCTAGGGATTATGGGCGATCCTTAGCTTTGCCGTCCAATGTCCTAAACTAATATAAAGTTTGACATTACTATAAATTTGTAACTTAACACTTTAGATTCTAAACTTTACTTAATCTTTCTTTTTATAAGAAGATCTCACTTCAAGGCTAATTTCTGGAAATTGGAGTTAGGTTTAACCCTTAGAAATTTTGATGTTTAGCATTGAGCGAAACAGTATTTACAAACTCCAAAGGGTTAATAATTTCAATATTTTTATTAATTCAAATATTTTTATTAATTCAAATATTTATAAATTAATTTTAATATATTAAAATAATATATTTTAATAATAAAACTTCGACTTTTACCAATTTTTAGAAACTGGACAAATTTGCGAGTCTGCAAAAATATTTTTATTTAAAATGTCGGCATTCCTAAAATCAGTATTTATTTAAATTTTGTTTATTGTTATTATATAAACAACTTAGCTTTTAGCTATTATGGGAAAAATATTTTTTAGTGTATTCAGATTCAGAAACTCATACATGAACAGTCTTTCCACCTCAAAAATGAAGCACGCATTGGTTTTTCCGTAAACATAAATATTTTAGAAACCATTTATTAGATATTTAACAAATAGTTTATAGTGCGATATTTTCGTAAAATAAACATTTTATTAAAATTATTATATGATTGTTTTACATTAATTTTTCTCTTGTAATACCAACAAAATAGTAATTGAAGATTTTCTTATAATTCTATCTTATAATGACATTCAATTATTTTCCATTCCAAGGTGCGATATAATCTGCCCGGCTCAATTTATAATTTATTATTGTTATTATTATTATTATTATTATTATTATTATTATTATTATTATTATTATTATTATTATTATTATTATTATTATTTATTATTATTATTATTATTATTATTATTATTTATTATTATTATTATTATTATTATTATTATTATTATTATTATTATTATTATTATTATTATTATTATTATTATTATTATTATTATTATAAAATTAAAATTAAAATTATTGAAATTCGTTCTTTCAATATTTGTTTGAACTTTTATTTTGATATATCATAAAATAGAATCTAGTGAATTTTTTCGTCATAAATAATTTTTTTTCGGAAAAGTTTTATTCGTCAGTATTTATTAATTTGATATTGTAAATTTGATTCCACCTATTTTTACATGAGATCGTGAAATTTGAGTTTTTCTGTTGAATATTTTTGCCGTTATTATTGTAAAATTCTACGAAATATTACAAAAAATTTATTTTCATTGACAAAAACATTATAGTAGCATTTATATAAAAATTTATCGTTGAGTTTATTAATCTCAACATTCAAAAACTTATGAATTCAAAACATAATTAAAGGGTTCTTTATATTTAATTTAATTTAATTAAATTTTATATTTAATTTTTCAAAACTCATTTACATGATTCTTCTTTTTAAACAGTTCTCGTTTCCAGATTTAATAGATAAACTCTATTTACTTTAACTGACAATTTGTATTTATTTTTATGAATTTGATTTACGTATATATTGTCATCTAATGATAAACTGTTTTTTGTTTTCGATGAATAGTGACAAACATTATATTTAAAACATTACTTAAATATATTTTGTGAAAATCTGATATTCCAATTTTTTCGTTATTTTTCGTTATTTTTTTTGTTTCTTTTAAATTTGACTTTTTTCCCATTTTCCATTTTTAAATTGTAAAATTTTCTTTCTTTTAATGCTTTAATGGATTTACATGCGTTGTTTTCTATCAAAACAATGATAAATCTCATTGGAAAATATCTTATTTTTGTTTCTTCGTTTGTCTTGGTTTACTCCATTGATATCATTATTGTTTTAAGAAACAAATGTATTGGCATTTATGACTAAGCACTAACCAGATTTGTGACCGAAATGCTGACAGGGAAATTAAGACCAAATCTGACTGTTAGTATGTAAACATTCCAAAAAAAATAATTAATGATTAATCATTGAACGTTTTGGATAATTATTTAAATTTTGTTACCTTAGATTTTCCCATATTTATCCAATATGTGTTTATTAATTAAAACAATAAAATATGATTTACAAAAAAACACATGTAGAAGAAATCTTGAGTATTCGAAATTCAACCGGTGGATCCATTTCATCAAAGGAATCTAGTCAAACAAACTATTCGAGTGGATCTGAACAACTTTCTGAATTGAGTGGTCAAAACAATTATCGAATCAATCAGAAATACAGTAGAATCAATGCCAGCACTCGTAGAAATTATTTTATTCCTAGGAAAATTTTAATTTAATTTATTGTTTAGCTTTATCTGGTCAGCTGCAATATCTAGAACCGTCGTCAGGATCTCAAAGAAGACATATTTTACCCCCGCCATATTCATCTATTGGAACGATTCCACCAATTCCTCCTCGTCGTAAGTCGTCAGTAGTTTCTGGAGAAAAAAACAGATCATTTTCCAATCCTTTATCAAATGGTAAATCAATTTTTGCATGTTGCATTTTTCAAGTTAAACTTACAAAAAAAAACAAAAAAATAAAAATAAAGTTTTAATGAAATATATTTTTGCAATATTTATTTTATGGACTTGGCTGACAATATCATCAGGAGCTTAACAGAGTCCATTAGTAATTGGATAATTTTATGTGAGGAATTCAATAATCGCATGAATCACATGTGCATTATATGAAGAGTGAATCTGTTAAACAATCTCAAAATAAAAGAATATCTTGAATTTCGGAATAATTAATTTTACAAGTGATGTGCTCCCAATAGTTTTTATGCTTAACCTAGGCTGCCTGATTCTATTAAGAATTAATATGATACATATTTAATTTATCCAATGTCAGAAGAATGAAGTATGTCATATATCACATAAACTTTATCATAATTTCTTTAGTTGTGAAGGACTGGCTACAATATGTGAATTTGAATAGAAATAGATTGAATATGGCATGACCATGTCCAACCCGTATCCTTTAATGCTATTAAACACATATTGTACCAGTAGTATACATGACAAGTACCATTTGCCACGGTCATCTTAAAGTCTTAAGAAAATATTAACAATTAAATCCAAAATTTAAAAAGAAATATATCAGAATTTTTAGGAGGAATTTATACCAGAATTTAATAAAATTTAATAACATAAATAATATTAAAATATAAATTTGTAGACGAAGTAGCGACACATCTCTGAGGTTAGTATTTTATGCTGCTTCTAATTTTGTGTTTTCCTAAATAGTTATCGGTTTTGTCGTTTTAAATGGATGTTGTTTACTTTTTAAAATAGTGTGATAAATATTTTATAAATCATGTTTGATTATTATTTTTTCCAGATATCCGATGTTGGTATCGTTTATGACAATACTGTGATAGTGAGTATATGTTATTATTATTATTATTATTATTATTATTATTATTATTATTATTATTATTATTATTATTATTATTATTATTATTATTATTATTATTATTATTATTATTATTATTATTATTATTATTATTATTATTATTATTATTATTATTATTATTATTATTATTATTATTATTATTATTATTATTATTATTATTATTATTATTACTATTATACTTATTATTTATTAATTATTAATTTTAGATATTTCAATTTTGCAGCTGCCTAATTTTATTCGAAATGACAAATTCGTTCAAATGAGATTTATATTTAATTTAATTATTTATATTACACAAATCCATTATAAATTTCTCAAAACAATTTATTCTATACAAATTTGTTCTTTCCACTGGAATTTTGTTTAAATGAAGTACTCAACAGAGCACTAGTCAGCATAGACCTCACAATTTTACTCAGTTTGATTGCAAAATATAATGGGATATTAGTGCCTACAAATAATTTATATCTGACACAATTTTATTATTATTATTATTATTATTATTATTATTATTATTATTATTATTATTATTATTATTTTATTTTTATTATTATTTATAATCTCTGTTGATATTTTTGTTGATAATATTGTATTATTTCAATTTCAATAAAATTCCAATGCAAATTACTTTCGTTTTCTATTATAAACTATTACAAAATTATTATATTAGATAGATATGAATTCTATTAGTCACTTTGTGTAATTATTCGTTTAATTTTAATCCACCGATGGAGGGGTTATAATGTAAGTTATGTAATTTTTTTTGTCTCCAAAAGCCTTTGATTTTTGTAATATGCTTTTGCTTTTAGTCAGAGATTTTTTAAATTTTTTTTTCAAAATATAGACCATTTTTAAATTACATACAAACATTGTGCTAAAATATCAAACAATTAAACCATCACTACGTTTTATTATTTTAAAATCACGTTTATGTACAGTGATACTAGGTTTACAAGCTTAATTCGTTCCAGATACGTAATTGTAATCCGAAGCACTCGCATATCAAAGCAAATGATCCCTTACTCGTATTTCAAGATTTAGGTCGCTTATCAAGTTAGAATTTTGCTTAAAAATTTGCTTGTCTTTCAAAATACTCGCAATTCAAGGTTTTACTGTATTATCATGTGTTATTATTATTATTTTGAATTTAAATATCGAAAATATGATGGTCTATTATTAATAAAAACTCAAGAAAACCAAATAAAAGGAATATATTCTGAGGAAATTATCCTCATCTTCAGTCAGCCATCATAATCTTTTTAAAATGTTATATACGGAAACATCAATGAGTAATAGTTACGATTTAATGATTTAATTAAATAATCTAAATCTGTTGCTGATTGAAACTTTATTTTAGGGAATAAGTGTGCAAAATTGGTTTAAATGCTTCTACTTCAGCACACCATCAAGTCTGAGAAACCGATTTAACAACAAGACCACCTTTCGGCAAACTTTTTAAAAATATTTTGTAAAGAATAAATTTAAACAATAAACTAATTAAACATATTATTTAAGATAAGAGGAAAGAACAAGAATTTGTTTAACAACAGAAACAATTGCATTTATCAAAACAAATATAATAATGATATTGAATACAGAGTTCAAGATAAAACTTCATTGAAGGATGGAGACTGGATATTCATTGATATAGGTCAGAGTTAATTAGACTGCTTGTTGATCGGATTGAAAAAACTAAACTATAATTATAACATTAAAAATAATAATAATAATATATCATAATAATAATAACAGGAAGTTAAGTAAACAGATGGGAAATTTAGATTATAAGATCGTTTCTAATTCGTGTAAAGTACGCAATATGTTTATTAATAAATCAAAAACTCCAATTGAATTATGTTCTGATCTCGTTTATCAATTTCCATATAATGAGTGTAATGGCACATAGATTGGAGAGACTTTCTGTCATCTCTGTACTCGAGTTCTAGAGAATTGCCGATTGAAGAGATAGACTGATATTTATTGAAATATTTATTTTTTAAAATATTTAATTCAGAAATTATTTGTTTAAAATATATAAATTAATCCATTTTATTTTAGTTTGTTTTTGTGTTTGAGTGGTGGTTTCTTTTAATAAAATATTTGCCAAACTTATTTAATTAATTAATTAATAATAATAATAATAATAATAATAATAATAATAATAATAATAATAATAATAATAATAATAATAATAATATTAATAATTATAATAATAATAATAACAATAATATTAATAAAAACTGGTTATAATTTTGTAAGCTATTAACTACCTTTAAATTGTAAGTAGTTAAGTTTCTTTTAAAAATTGGCATTTCTCTTAAATAACCTCAAATATTTTATTTATAATCTGAAAATGTTATTTAAATTTAATTTTGGAAATAACATAAAAATCAAAGGAAAATGCAATTACTAAATTTAATAATATTTTAACCTATTTCAAAAATTCTCATTTAACTTTGAAACAATTGATTATTTATGTAACATTGATTTTTTTCCAATTAATATCTGATAAATTAATTAATTATATAATTTGACTTTTGAGCCAACAAAGTATTGATTTTTATTATTAATGAAAGAAATTGAAAATTCTAGAATTTAGAAAAATCAATAAATTATTAATTCTAGATTAATTTTTATAGAAAATATTTAAAGTCATAAGTAAATTAATTTCATATTTAGGTTTAAAAATTTAAAAATTTAAATAATATACAATACATTAAGTGACATAAATTAATATTATTATTATTATTATTATTATTATTATTATTTATTATTATTATTATTATTATTATTATTATTATTATTATTATTATTATTATTATTATTATTATTATTATTATTATTATTATTATTATTATTATTATTATTATTATTATTATTATTAGAAATTTGGGCAATAAAATGAGACTTGTAACAGTCTGGTGTTGGTAATAATTCATCGAGTCAAATTTTCCCTCTAAATAATTACACAAATTTCTAAATAAGTATCATTTGGGTATACGTACTCATAAAATTATTTAAAATCTGTACAAATCTTCTCAATTATTGTTATCAACCTAGATCAATAACATTTCATATTATATAAGTAGTTTAAATGAAGTTGGGATTAATTTTAAATCAGATGGTTTAGTATTTCTAATCTTCACTCTAATTTTTAAAAATAATCGAAGTGACTTCGTATGTTACAGCTTGAAACATAGGGAAAGTGTTAGATTTTAACAAAATTTTATGTTTTTTAAATTGAATACTAGTATTATTATCGATTTTTATCAATTTTAATGATCAATTGAACATTCAGATAATCTTTTAGTATTCTTGTAATCTATGCTAAAAAATATATGTTAATATTCTTAATATATTTTGTGTTGTTTATTAAAACTTCAAGTAATTTATGTAAATAATTTATTGTGAAGGTTTAATTAGTTTCAAATTTAAAAACTGTGGTAAATAATATTTAAAATTTGTGATATAATCCTATTAAAACATTAAAAATATTCAATTATTCTACCTAATTAAATTAATTAATAAAAGTGTTTTAGAAAGAAATTGTGTTTTTGTTCAATAGAACCATTCCAAGAAGCTTGTGTGTTATATTTCATATAGTGAAATTTCATATAATTATGTAAATATTTTATTTGTTAATGAGATTTAATTATTTACAAATATTTAAATATTGCGGTTAAATACATTTAAAAGTTTGCCTCAAAAGTAAACTAAAACAAAATAAATTATCAAAATCATCCATCAAAATGATTACTTTCAACTATCATAATATTATTTCAAATAAATAAAAGTTGATCTAGGTTGATAACAATAATTAAGAAGAATTGTACAGATTTTAAATAATTTTAAATGAACCAAAATTTTGGACATTAAAACTATTAAGAAATTATATTTCAGAATTAATTAATTTTAGTATTCAATTTGAAAATACTACGTCTTTGGTTATTTAAGAGTTATTTATCAACTTTTGATATTCGATTAAATATTTTTTATCGCATACATCGTTAAACGGCTCTATTTATTTGTCTTTTATCAATATGGAAATTGTGTTTAATTAGACTAAAACTTGTAATAAGGTATTGAATAGTAGCTAGTATATTAATTTATCATGTATGTCCACTTAGTGTAATATAGAGCCTGTTAATTTTTTTAGTTTAAATTTAGGATTCTCGATATAGTTTTTATATCTAATCGAATGTCAATTGATATTACTAAAGAATTTATTGAGAATTTGATGTAAAATTTTAAGAGAACTGTATCAATTTTAGAAAGAGTATTCCAACGTATGATTATTTCAGAGTGTTAGATATAATGGAAGGTTAGATTTATCACTATGAATTGGGATTTTGATCAATTCTAGTATGTTTTAGAAGTTGGAATATCGAGTTTAGATGTAGTAAATTAATAAGGGAAATATTGAGTGAGAAATTTAATCGATTAATTATGACGTAATAATAATTTGGATATCAGTATGAGTAATTTCATATTATACAGTGTTAAAAGAAATTAATCAAAAGTAAATATTGAGTAGAAATAATCATTTAATGTTAGATTTTACATGAAGATTATCAGTAATATATCAATTTTAAGGGGTAAATTATGACTAAATATTGAGTATGTACAGATAAATGTAGAGTTATACACGAAATGATCAGTAATTTACCAAATAAAGGTGAAAAGTTTAATAATTGGTTACGATTGAGGAGTCTTAATCAAATATTTGTTGTGATATCAGCGCTCATCAATCAGGGTATTACTATTATGTGTAAGAGAAATTCATTAGAGATTCTTACTACATTTTAATAAATCTAGCTGTTGCAGGATTTATGTTAACAAATTTCAATGTGGTAATTCATTAAATTACAGTCACTATAACTTTAGGGGTTAAATCCAATGTAAAGTATGTGTAGAGAAATCAATAATTTAGCTTTATATGTGGAATTATTGTCAGTAAATTGTAGATTATTAATGCAATCTTTACTGGTAACATGATAGTAATTATAGTTTTTAGGGGAATCGAAGATGAATTCAAGGATTGAGTAGATTTATCCTTTTTTGTCGATGATTTTTGGTATTTTGATGTTTATTGCTACTATGATAGAAATTCATTAAAATTTTACCGAAGACTTTAAGGTGGTTGTATATCCAGTTGGACATTAAAGCATATTAATTTTTATCAATATGCTAACAAATATTGTTTTTCTTATTCTGTTAAATTCATTTTGTATTGAAGAAAAGTATGTGTAGTTCAATAAATTGTTAAACTTTTAATAGGGATAATTAGTATATTTTTATAGAGGCAAATTCTTATTGTACGGTAACCATAAATTACGACATTTGATAGTCAGTTTAACTAATATTTGTTGTACATAAAAATTTTCTAGTTGATCTATTTGATTTTGCTCGAATCGTTATAATTACAACTTTTATATGTAAAGATTTGGAAATATTGTTGAAGTATTCTTTATAAGGAAACTTTAGAGAAATGAATTATGGTAATTTTAGCGTTTTACAATGCGTATAATTAGATTCGGATAAGTTTTAAATGAAATAAGTTAATTATCGGTGATTAGCAACAAGTTCAACATTATAATTATTTTAAAAGACTTTTGTTTTGTTGATTTAGTTAAAAAGATTAATGAAATTATGTTCGATTGAATAGTATGATTTCCTATCAACTAATCAATACTTTGAATTTGAATTAATTTGAGTCGTTGTCATTGGTAATAAATAGAATTAACCAATTAAAATCAAGTATTCTATAATTTCATTTTTAAATTATTATTTTCATGAAAAATGTAATTATTTTAATTGATAAATTTATTAGTATTTTCAACAACCGGTTTTAGTTAAATAATAAGTTTATTGAAAAATTCAATATGGTTTGTAAGTTTTCAAATTATTTTCAAGAAAAATTACTATAAATATATCGATAAATCTATTCAACTTTTCATCAATTTTTAGTTTAATAATAGTTTTATTGAAAAATAGTTTATACGTTTTCAAATTATTTTCAAGAAAACTGCAATAATTTTAATATATTGATAAATTTATTAGTATTTTGAACATGAGTTTAGCGATTAAATTTATCGCAAAATAGTGTCGTTGTCAATAGCAATAGTAACAGCCAATCAAAATCAAGTATGTTGTTTCTACTTTTTCAAAATTAATTTAAAGAAAATTTATTGAAATATGATTTTTATGTTGTTTCAAGAATAACTTTCTATTGAAAAATAAGTTCTGTCAATAATATTCCAATTAATATTTCTAATTAACAATAGCATTTAATCAATCAATAATTTTACGAATTTATTTACATCGACAATTAACAAATTTATATGCTTTTAATCTAATTATTAATAGAGATTTTCAATTTAATATTCTCAAATTTAAATATTTATTCATATTTTCAAACAATTTTTAACAGGTACTTAAAATTAAGCAACTACTCTTTATTAAAGGCATGTGTTATAATATACTTGGTATTTAGTAATTATTGGTATACATAATAGTTCAAACTTTTAATCACATAGGGTTAAAATTACTTCTTTCATTATTTAGAGTTAAAATTATTAAATATTTCATTACTTTTGGTTAAAATTGTTACTTCTTTCATTACATAGGGTTAAAATTCTTAACCTTTTAGATAACTTTATAACAAATCATGTAATAGTTTATTCATAAATTTATCATAAATTATTGAAATATTTAATACATATCACATAAGACATGATGAATTCTTAATGGTTATTTAATCAATTTTTGGTTACATAAAGCTTTAATGTCTTAAATTATCGGTTAATTAACATGTTGTTAATGAATGTAAATCTAATTTTACACGTTTTGGTATCAACATTTAATTAGTATTTAGATATTTTCAAAGCTCTTATTAAAAACAAAAGTTTATTAAGATATCATTAGTATCCACCTGACTGATATTGACGATATTTACCAAATACGTGTTTGTAATAAATTTACGTTTAAAAAATTGTTTGTCTTTTTTATTGTTGTGAAAGTTAAATTATTATTATCAATAGCATTATTATTACCATAATTGTGTGAATTTTGTTAGCATTAATTAATCCAGTATTCGTAAATTTTTAAAAAATATTGATATAAAACTCATGGATCGATTATTCTTTATCAATTTATATAGTGAGCCCAGTGACTTTCATTTGTAAACCCAGTGACTTATTTTCATAAAAACACTAAATCTAAAATAGTTGTTACAACGAATTTAGTTGATGGTATCGCTAATAATTTATAGAGTCGTATGAACTTGAATGAATTTGTAAATTAAGTACTCTTTTACCTGCAATGGTTTCGGATAATCTTTTGAACACTTCGAATTATGATCCTAGTCATCCTTTGTATTCAAGAAAACTTGACTCAGTAATAGGTAAATTCAAATGTGAGAGTAAGAGACTTGGATATAAGAAATGGGTTTTCTTACGACCAAAATGCTATAGTCTTTTAGTTGAAACTGAAAGTAATAAAGCAAAGGGAATTACTTAGGAAGGAACTAAAATAAAGCATCTTTATTATCTTGATTGTTATCGAAACGATACAATTTTTTCTGTTCCTCAAACGAGAATAGGGAAAAAAAATCATCTGTTGTTTACTTTTAAAAATTGTAAAATTTCTTTATGTAACAACGATGATAAATGTCAATTGGTAGGTAAAAACAAAAGTTTTGCATTCGGACATTATTCAGGTATCAATGCCACTGATGCGGAAGATATTGAAACTTTTATTTAAATAAATGTTGTCTTAAACATGTGTTAGTCTTTTTATTCTATTGTTTTGTAATTATTATTATTATTATTATTATTAGAAATTTGGGTAATAAAATGAGACTTGTAACAGTCTGGTGTCGGTAATAATTCGTCGAGTCAGGGGTTCAAATCATATCGTGGGCTAATTATTTTTTATTTTCAAAATTAAGTTTTTTAATAGAATATAAATCTGTATATTTTATTTGCTGTAAATTTCAAATTTTATAGAAATTGGTAAAGGAAATCTTGTATAATTTAATTTTTTACATTTATTTAAGTTGAAATTTTAAACTTTGTGAATTATTTTATTAAAATATTGAATTTTATAAATCAAAATTTAAGTTAAGTATTACAAAGTTTAAGTTATTAAGTTCTTAGAAAAGTAAGTTATTATTTAAGTTATTACAATATTTATTTATTACTAAGTTTAAGTATTACAAAATTGTTATCGATACCCAACATTTTCCATCGAAAATCACTACAATTTTATTCTGGTAACAATTTCAAGCAATTAAAAATGAATATTATTATTATTATTATCATTATTATTATTATTATTAATATTATTATTATTATTATTATTATTTTGTTAACACTAAATTACTTTGAAAAATTAAATTATAAAATTTATATTTCAAAATTAAACTTCAAATTTAATTATTATTTTAAATTTTTATTAAACAATAAAATACAATTAAAAAATTAAAGTAACAATTTTTTAAAATCATTTCAAAAAAAAATCAAAAAAAAATCAAAATAAATATATTAAATTCAAAATATTTTTTCAAAAAAAAATGTGCGCACACAAAAATTAATTACGTAATCTGAGATTAATTACATAATCACGCAATTAATCAGTCGCAAAAAGGGGGAGGGCAAGCGTTATGCTCCAGTGTGCCCCTAACTACATACTCAGAAAGTTTATGGTGCAACTTTTGAATGTCAACGTGAAAAATTAAGTCTTTATACTTAGATTCCATGTTGAATGAATCCAGTATCCATGCCTCGTGCTGGAAACTTTCCGACATAATTTACTTAATATTTAAACTTAAAATTTTTAATGTTTATATCTTAAAAACCTTTATAATATCAAATATTGGCTTGATTTGAATCACTATAGTCATGTCTGATTCCTTGAAATGCAGCTTTGTAAGGCAATTTTCTAATGCCATATTTTAGGACTTTAGTCCAAGAGTAGTGACAAAACGGCGCCCTGCCCGCACTACCGTGGGGGGGGGTAATTTTTTTTTGTTTAAATGAAGTTCACCCCGGTGGGTCAAAAATGTTTTTATTCTTTAAATGAAGTGAACTTTTTAATTTTTTGTTTAAATGAATAATTTTTTTTGTTTAAATGCATAAATTTAAATTATTTTTACATGTCAGCATATTGTTCACACTATAGTGAGGCCTATATTTAGTCTCGTTACATAATAATAATATTAATCATAATAATAATAATACAAATATTCGATTATCAAATTTATTTCAAATCAAAGACATCGGTATAATATGCTTTACACATTTCAGCAATTAGGATATGTACTGTTTGATCTCTTTTGAAATCATGACAACATGGGCATCCATTGGAACATGGAACTCTCATTGAATCTTTATAAACAATACAATTTTCAATGCATTTATTGCCTGACCGTAATACCATGTCGTAATGCGTCTCTAGAAGTTGCTTTATACTGATACCAGTAAAGCGATATATTTTTGAAACGAGTAACTCTGGTGCACAATAACCCAGAGTATTTTTAACTCCTGGGAATAGTTCCTGAATCTTTTTTAAAATCACTTCAAATAAGTAAACTAAACATGTTTATTAGGTAATTTTAAATAAAAAAATATATTCTTACTTTTCGACATATTTAAAATTACTAAAATTAAAACTAATACAAACAAATTTAATTGATTTACATTTTGATTTCTGATATAATATTTTCAACATATTCATTATAACTCGATTTGAAAAATATAATTGAATATTTTCCACTTCTGTTCACACATTGTTGAGGTTTACCCAATGAAAATTTCTTGTTTTTACAAAACATTTGCCTTTATAATTTATATTTCTCAACATTAATGAATGTAATAAAATTTAAATAATATATATTTGTGTATAACAATTAATTAAAACAAATATAAACAATTATATTATTAAAATTAATTTAATTAAAATGGAAATAAGAAATGACGCTGTGTATCAAATTGTAGGTCCTAGTGGTAGTGGAAAAACTTTATTTGTTTGTAAACTATTACAGTCAAATATGTTTAAATCAAAATTTAATAAAACATATTGGCACAAGGGAGCTGACGATAAGCATGGTATGATGACTCAAGATCATTTTTGTAAATTAAAATGAATATAATCAAGAGATTTGATAAAAATTGGTCATCTAGATTAAGTAAAGGTGATCTTATTATTATCGATGATATATTTCAGGAAGCAAATAAAGAAAAAAGATTTTAATAATTTATTTACAAAAATCAGTAGACATATTGGAGTAACGGTAATTTTTATAACTCAAAATTTATTTCATCAAGGTGGAAGTCATCGAACCCGTAATCTGAACTTACAAAACTTGGTTATATTCAAAAACCCTAGAAATGCAACCATTATTAATTTTCTCGAAAGACAAGCGTATCCTAACGATAGAAGGTTTTTAATCGATTCATTCCAAGATGCAACAAAGATACCCAATGGATATTTATTCTTTGATTTTACTCAACAATGCCCTGATGATTTACGTATTAGAACAGATATTTTCAATGAAAATGGTGTTACGATTTATAAACAAAAATGAAATCATGTAATAATTAAAATGCCATTTAATAAAGTAGTAGTTCAACACGAAAAAGTAAATACGAAAGATACAAATAAAATAGATGTAAAGAAAAACAATATAAAAAACATACAAAAAAAGAAAGGCTAGAACTAATGTAAAACTTTCAAATAATAGTAAAAAATCAATAAAAAATAAGAGTTGGATTAAATTATAAACAAACTGCATATTTAAATATCTCATTAAAAATGAAACTAGAACGTAGCTTACCATATTTTAACGCTTTGTTAAAGGCTCCAAATAATAAAAGAATAAATATATTACAAGCTTCATTTGTTATTGATAATTTACTTGAAGTTATAGTTAACATAGTTCATGGAAATATAAATATTAGTAATGCTAAAAAGCATCTATTGCAAACACATAAAATATCACTTTTATCATTAGTTAACACAAAAAATCGAAATTTAATGAGAAATATAATATATAAACAACAGGGAGGATTTTTGGAACATTAATTTCAATTGTAGCAATTTCGTCATTAAATTTATCTTAAAAATATTTAATTAAATAGAATATAATGGGCGCCAAGAATTCATTACCGGATTAACATAATTTAGATTTAAATATATTAACAGATTGTTGCAATAATGAAGCAAACAATGACAAAAAAGGTGAAATCAAAGAAATTATTAGAGAAAAATCTCAAAACAATATGGACGAACCAGAATGATCCAGATCTTTTTGTTGAAATAAGAAAACTTACAAAAAGAGTAATTATTTCAAAGAAAGAAACTCAAAATTGGTTATCTAATCAATTAGCATATAGACTTAATAAACCAATGTTAAAAAGATTTCGCACGAGGTCTTATAAAACATTTGGTGCTAATGATTTATTTGTCAAATAGATTTGATGGAAATGATTCCATTTTCAAATATCAATAAAGGATACAAATATATTTTGACTTATATTGATGTATTTAGTAGATATGCCTGTGCAATACCAATTAAAACTAAATCAGCTAATGAAATGGCTGTTGCCATAAAAGCCTTATTTGATGACAGAAAGCCTCGTAATTTAAAACGGATTTGGGTATATAATTAAAATAAGTTAATTAAAAAAATATAATATTTAGGTAAAGAATTTTATAATAGTAAAGTAAAAGAAATTATCAAAAGAATTAATCATTATTCAGTATTTCCCAATATAAACCAGCACACGTTGAAAGATTTAATAGAACTTTAAGAGATCGTTTTAAAAAATATTTTGTTGATCGGGGTGATAAAACTTGGATAAATGTTTTGTCCAAAACAATTTACAGTTACAATTATTCACCCCATAGAGGAATAAATAAAATGAGACCTATTAATGTTTATTCAACAAATAATATTGATAATTGGATAACTCAACAAGAAAATTCAAAAACAACAAAGCCAAAATATAAAGTAGAAGACTATGTTAGAATAAGTAAAATTAGTGCTTCTCCGTTCATAAGGAATTTTGATAATAATTGGAGTGACCACGTCTTTCAAATTTTAAAAATAGACACTAAACAGAATCCAGTTATGTACTTTATTAAAGATTATGAAAACAATCAAGTCAGTGGTAAATTTTATGAGCAAGAA
Source organism: Schmidtea mediterranea (assembly GCA_022537955.1). Lineage (NCBI taxonomy): Eukaryota > Metazoa > Platyhelminthes > Tricladida > Dugesiidae > Schmidtea > Schmidtea mediterranea. The sequence continues at coordinate 201,278,316 of CM039680.1, read as the reverse complement.
CTACAAGTCATTCCAGCCCCCACTGTATTCAGAATTCAGAATATTTTAAAAACCAAATCATGAGGGAAATATAAACAATACTATGTAAAATGGCATGGCTATAAAACTCCTACTTGAACATCTGAAAATCAATTGATTAAATAAATAATATGAAAGAAGACCAGTTTTATATGATTTTACCTAGTAATAGTTGTCCTCTTATTTATCCTGATAATAATCCTAGTAATTTTGTTGTTGAATTTGAAAATACAGTTTATTTGGATGGTAAGTGGGAAGTGGCTTTGATGGACTTTACATTTGTGTATAATCATTTTCCGTACTATAGCAATTCATGGATACAATATGAATTCCAAAAATCCCATGAAGAAACTAAATACTTGAAAATAAATAATGAAAATAGAATCTTAGAAATTTTAAATTCTAAATATACTCCAGATCTTGATATATTCATGGAAAATTATGAAAATTTAATGAGTGCTTGTCCACGTGTTCCCTTTAAAATATCATTTCGCGATTACGAACATGCGTCTAAATTTGGATTACAAACCATATCCATCACTAGTGAATCTGATCATTGTAGAATTAAATTACCTAAATTTATGGAAAATAATGCTGTTGAACAAATTGAAATAATTATAAATTATGACATCAAGACTAAATTTACACATTATTTTGAAGATGATTTATTCTTAACAACATTATCAGAACTTCATGGATACTTAATGACAATTAATCTTTCCCCGTTTAAAGAAATCAATCTTAGAAATGAAGAATTGGTAAAAATAAAACTTGTAGATGATATTTCAAATACTCAAATAATCATTTTTGATCAAAAATTAATAAAAACTTTGGGAATAAAGTGTCAGACATTTATTGATAAGTTTCTTGTTGGTGTGAAAATTCCAAAAATAATTCAAATTCATCAGCAAATGTTTATTTATTCAAATATTATTAAACCAATAGATGTTGGTAACGTAAGAGTTTCTCTATTAAAATCTGTATGGATTAAAAAATATGAACAGGGAGAGGTAGTACAGCTAGAAATGAAGAATCCAATGTACCTCCCGATTTCATCTTCCTCTATAAACCACATTGAAATTAATATTCGTGACGATAGTGGAAAATTAATTAAATTTTCAAAAGATATCAAAACACATTTAACATAACATTTTCGAAAAATAAATGAATAATACGGATATTGTAAACTTTTATAGTATTAGTCAATCTGATGTAGATTTACCGTATTTTGTTGGTAAACAATATGGAACAGGGTTGTTGAAAACAATAGGTCGATTTGCTTTACCAATTCTTAAACATATAGGGAATTTCGGTATGAAAACTGCTAATGATGTAATAAATAACGATTCCAAGTTTCTACGAGCTTTAAAATCAAATGTTTTATCTAAAATTAAAGAAAAATTACCTGATGTAATTCAGCACTTACCTACTGTAATAAATATCGTACCTAATGTGTTTAATACACAAGAAAATGAACAAAAAGGTGGAATGATTAAAGGCAGAAAAATTTCAAAGAAATATAAACAAAAGAATGAAAGGATATGGGACTATATTTGAAAAATGATTAGTGCAAAATCTGAACTTTGTATTTTTGATAGGCCATCAATCCAAGTTGTAATTGAACATGGTGCGTTTGAAGATATTTATCCATTTAATTCAATTACTGATTCTAATACATCTTCAATTCAATTTTACATTAAAGGGTCGCAAACCAAATATTTAGATTTAAACGATACTTTGCTTTATTTTCAATTGAAAGTTGTAAGAAATGTATGTGAAAATATTACTAATGATTCTGATGTAACAGCAAACAATTTCTCTTTTCAATTTCTTTTCAAAGAAGCTGAAATTGTTTTTTATTCTACCAAAGTTGAAGGATGAAATGATACATTTGGTCATAGGGCAGGAATTGAAACCATAATAAATTATAATCACGATACAAAAGGTACATGTCTAGAAAGCATGGGATATAGTGAAGATGATAATATAAGAAAAGCTTGGATTGCAAAATCTAAACCATTTTCATTATGATCACCATTACAATTTGATTTCATGGATCAACCGAAATATCTATTACCCGGTGTTAGTGTTCTAATTAAATTGATAAGATCAAACCCATCACATAGTTTAACTTGTACAAAGTTGGATCCTAAAATAGAATTATTAGATGCAAAATTAATGGTAAGAAGAGTTCGAGTTGAACCATCTATTTTAGCAGGTCACCAAATTGGACTTGCATCAAAAAATGCAATTTATCTATTGAAAAGTAAAGAGGTTGTTGAATTTTCTTTGCAATGAGCGATTCCTTTTTAGATGAAGGTATTGCTCTATTATTATTATTATTATTATTATTATTATTATTATTATTATTATTATTATTATTATTATTATTATTATTATTATTATTATTATTATTATTATTATTATTATTATTATTATTATTATTATTAACTCAACCAATGAATGAACATAATTCAACTTTAAAAGGTGAATATTCGAATCAAATCCTCTCTACACAAAATAATTTAGTTTAAAAGTTTATCATTTGAGCAGATGTACCATTATATGACTCAAATGAATGTATTATTATTCCAAGGAAACATACGGCAATCAAGAATATATATAAAAAGCAGATGGCAAGGTATTTTACCATGGCAGTTGACTTCGAAAGCCAAATAATTTATTCAAGCATTAAATTAAAAAATACCCACCACAGAATCACTAAAACTGTTAAAACTTGATCTTCGAATTATTGGATTGACGATATTTCGTTTTGGTAATGTCTAAAACAAGAGAATTAAATTAAATAATCTGAAATAAAATCACAGGAACAACAGTGGGACCCAGACTTTGAGCTGACGTTCGCCTGCTGGCAGACTTCGAACCAGGAGGAGTTATAAATGGACCTTCACAAATATTTGCAGTTATTAATGAATTTACAGATGATGCACATTGGGACCCATAACTGTGGCGGCGTGGATTGTATTCTTCAGGCACCAATAAGCTTGCCGAGTTTCTTGAGCCAGACTAAAATTACTTGTTTCATCATACAATAATAAAAATAATAATAATTATTATCAAACAATATTTATTTTAAATAATCCAAATTCAAAAATACAATTGCATTAGTATTTACAGCACTTCTAATTAAATAATCAAGAAAAAGAAGTATTAGGCGATATTGTTGATACAGATTACATATACGTTTACTTTAGTTCATTGCACCAGGAATCAAACATCAAGGTCATGGTGACCTGGTTATTTAACTAATTTATTATCAATTATTATATAACCTTACAATAATGATAATAATAATAATAATAATAATAATAATAATAATAATAATAATAATAATAATAATAATAATGATAATAATAATAATAATAATAATAATAATAAAAATAAAAATAATAATAATAATAATAATAATAATAATAATAATACTAATAATAAATTAGTATAATTAGTTTTGATTTCAGTAAAAACAATTGAAGCTAAAACATCAAAGAAAATCAGTGAATATGCTAAAGCCATAAAAAATAAATGCTATAAAATAATATTTATTTAAGATTTTGTTAAAAAACAAAATTCTTTACCGAATCGTTCTGTACAGGTAAATTTCCTGAATGGCGTCTCAAAATCTGAAGACTATGAGCTGATGATAATTCCCTAGAGTTGGTTGACAAATGTATATTGAATGACGGATTGCTGTTCGTTTTGTTCCACAGTCGTCGATCAGAAGTTGATGAATCTGTTTGAATATTTTTTTAAAATTTGAACAAAAAATTATGTACAAAAACAATATTAATAAACAAATGAAAAAAATACCTAAATAAGTTATAGTTTAATATTTTTAAAATATTATATTTTTTTTGTTTACAAAAATTTAATTAATAAATTTTTAATTTCGCCCAGTTTTTCTTAAGCCACCGGGAAAGCAATATGATCTTTATATTATTATTTTTCAAAGCTTCAATTAGTGATTTGTAACAGAGAGAATAGAAATAAAGACACCCACTTTAAAATATAAATAATGTATTTATATAGAAATTATATAAATTTAATTTTACCATAAAAATCAGTTATTGGAAGAGCATGGAATTTCAGAATATAAATAATGTATTTATATAGAAATTATATAAATTTAATTTTACCATAAAAATCAGTTATTGGAAGAGCATGGAATTTCAGAAGATCTTTATCAAGAGAATATAATTATGTTCCAGGTATAATTCAAGAATCTCATTTTTGGAAAGAAATATAATAATAAAATGGATAGTAATAAAACAACAGCCAAATACCAATTATGTAAATAATAGTCGAGTTTTGAAACAGTGGTTGAGCTATGGTATAATTATTTTAAAAGTCAATTGTGCTGTAGAGTTTAAGCAGTTAGCTATTTTCAATGAATATATTAAATGCAATTTTCAAATGAGAGCTGGTAATGTCAATTCCTTTGAGTAAAATTACAATAAGTTACAGTACAATAGGTTATATCAAAAAAACTGTTCAAAATTTGAAGAATCGTATAAATACAAAATTATACAGACAGAAAAACACTTAAAAACTTTCTATAACCATCCAGTTTTTCAGCACAGCTCCAAGATTGTATCTAATTTCAATTAAGCTTTACAAGAAAATTGTGAGTTTGGACAGGCTAATTTATATCAAACATACCATACAGTTTTAATATAGAGAAAGACAACGGTATAAAACAGAATTTAATTGTACAATAAATATCGTAGAATATGACACAGACTCCTTATTTTTGGAGAGTCAATATGTGAATTTGAGCTCATAGTTACATTCAAAAATGATAATAAATAATTAAAAAATGTGATTTTGAATCTAAATATCGAAAAAATGATGGTCCATCATTAACAAAAACACAAGGACAAATAAACGAAACATGTTTCAAGGAAATTATCGTCATCATCCGTCTCCTATCATAATGTTTGTCAAATGTTATAAACGGTAACAGTAATAATGTAATAGTTATGAATTATTGGTTTAATTAAATAATCTCAATAAATTTGTTGCTGATTGAACGTTTATTTTAGGGGATTGTGATTTAATTACGAAAGCCTCACATAAAATTCTTTCCCACTTATTATTAAACTTTTTATATAAATTTTTAAAATCTTTTAAATCGGTTGTTCATTTGCACATTTTTCTATGCTCAAAAATATTACCCACGCCTCTCAATCGACTATGTTTTTGAACCCGTGTCCGAAGATGACTGGAAATCTCTCCAACGTATATGGTGTTGTACCTATTGCATGAAAACTTATATAATAGATCAGAAACTAAATATATTGAGATATGAAATCTAATATTAAACATGTTTTGATAATATTTTAAATACATTTGAATTGCCAAATGGTTTTGTGATAGACAATTTAAGATTTTTAAACCATTCGAATAACATGAGATTTTAAGGGTTAACCTTCATGAGGTGGACTGTAATTCCCATTGCTTTCATTAGAAGCAATCAAAAGGCGATCAATGGTTTCCTTAATCAGTCTTTCTACAAAAGCCTTAAAATTTCCATTTTTATTTAAAAGAGAAACGAGCTTGTTTATACTTTTGTTTGATTTTTCGAACGTAGAAGATAATGACCAAGATCTAAAAATCAAAAACCTTATTCATATTTTCACTATCTTTAAAATCACAAAAGCTATTCTAAGTATTGTATAAACCTATATCTGTTGGCTTTCTATATATTTCGAAACCCTTATCTGTTTTGTCTTCCAATAAATCTAAAAATCGAAGAAATTAATTAACTTCTTCCACTGCGAACTAAATGTTAAAGTGAAGCTTATTCCTAAAATTTTAAAAAGGAACGTCATCAGACCTAGAAAATTCAAAAAAGATAACATCCAAATAACGTTTATATATCATATGCTTAACAAATGGAAAATTAGAAGTCCTTTTCTCTAGTTAAAAAAAAATTGATGCAAGAGTTGGAGCTAAAAGTGATCCTATAGTTAGTCATTAACTTGTTGATACCAATGATCATTAAAGTTTGCCATTTCTAATGTTGCGTTTCTTTACAATGATAATTTGTATCAACAAAATGATGAAGTAACTAGTAATCACCTTTCTTGCATTAATATTTCTTACAAAATTAGAGAAAAATATTTCTAATTTTCCTTTTGTCAAGCCTATTAATAAATTAATAATTTAATTTTATTAATCATAATTATTAAATAATTCAAATATATTCAATAAGTTTTTACAAATATATTTATTTTTCTAATAATAATAATTATTATAAAGGTTTTAAACCTACTTGACAAATTTCTGCTGTTGTAAATTGAATTGTCTGACACTTGACTTGATGATCGCATTCTGTTCATTAAAATAGCACTTTTACTGATTTCATTGTCAAAGGAATCATGACAGTAATCTTAAATAATAATAATAACTAATAATCGTAGAGTTAATAATAATAATTACAGTAATAATTACACGTTTGCATTCAACATATAATTATATAGTGGCATTATTTTTTTTTTTTTAATCGATATACTAATTATTAATTATTATAAATTACTGACAATTTTTTAATTATAAATCATCGACAATATATAAATATATAATTATCTTATTATAACTATCATCAACAAATTAATTATCGTTATAAATACGTTGACGTTAGCATAGCAATATTATTACAGACACATATCAGCAAAGGTAATTTGCAAACCAACATTCACACAATAACCGTTATTTGGAAATGTGCTAGCATATCAATAATTAAAGCTTGTTATAATAATAAACAGGGGTGGTGCAAAGCGGAAAGTGTCTTAAGCATCGCATGGGGGTACATACTAAGATGGGGTGCCAACGTTGAGACGAATTTTAAAAATTATTATGATTAAAAAACAAACATGAAAACAATAACATAAAAAAATACCAACAAAATAATTACTGTAGAGTGAAGCTTTAAGGAATATTTCCTATATAAAAAATTAATGTCTAGAACACTTAGAAATAAAATTTTACATATACTAAGTTTATATTACATTTATTTTCACTTAGGAGTAGAAATTATATTACGATTAATGTTATAAATATAATTGTTATTAATAATTACTTGATTTAAAATTATATAATACATGTATTGTTAGTTTTTACGAAAGGTATACCTTATTTTGAAGGGGCGCATATTTTAGGTTTGCATAGGGGTACCAAAGCAGTTTGCGCTGCACTTGATAATAAAGAATAAAAATGAGAAAAGTATAATTTAATAAAAAATCATTTTAACTAAGAATAGCATAAACAAACGCTTCTTGTAAAACAGAAGTTGTTGACATTCGATGTGTCTATCTTTACTTTAAATGAACTTTTCATCAATTAATTTGACGAATATCCTCTGTAAAACGACCTGCTGCCTTAGAATCTGTGTTTCCGCTCCAAATTGCATTGGGCCAAGCTTTAAATTTAATGAATAGGCATTTCGTTTCATTAGCGAAGACATTTTTGTTCGCGAAATATCAGTTACTAATTTTAACGGGGAAAATAAAAACAAATTCTAATAGCTAAAAAGTATGAAAAAAGATTGACAAAGAAATGATTAACAAGAACCTAATTTAGCCAGTGGCTTAGTAGCGAAAAATGGCTTATAACCCAAAAACAGGGTATTAAAAATTAAATTTTTTAAATTATATAAAAAATTCCAATTTAAGTTTGAAATTCAATAATTAACAATTATTATCAATTAATATACCTAATAAATTTGAATTTAAAAAATTATAAACTGAAACTTCATTATATTACTTCATTATATTACTCATTACATCTTTTTAGGTTTGCGTTACACTTTTGTCGGGTTAGTATTGTTAAAGTCGGTTGCTCTCTGACTCCTCGTGTCCTTTGGATAATAAATAAACAAACCCAACACAGAAATACTTTATTTCACTTTATCACAAATACAAGTTGTCACTAAATTTGCACTTTTCTCTCACTGCTAATTACTGGTTATCGTTAGGTAAGGCGACCCAAGGGGCAAATACCTTTGTGATACGATAATTATATTTAACTGCTTCAATAATTTTCTAGTTCAACAACATTTGTCACTATTACTCATCTGCACAATATTATCTTCGATCAACTGGCCACTCGTCTCATTTGCGCTCTCCTTTTATACTGAGAATAATTATCTATAATTATACAATTATAGTTCTAAATCTTTAGGGATCATTGAAACATTACAACTCACTCAGAATGATTGGGGCAACATCAATTATTCAAGATTATAATAAAGTGCTTGGGATAATTAACTATTTGTTTATTTCTCTATCACCCGGGCAAGTTAATTTTAAAATTGTAATCCATGAGATTTCGCTCCTCTGAGTTTTCCTCATCGCTCGGGTTTTCCATTAGCTTGAGCTTTCCATTAGCCAATTAATTAACTTTAATTAATTTGTATTTTCGGTATAACTTTTCCTAGGGACCCTGCATTAAGTTTTTATTATTATTACCGGATTCGTCTTATGATTTGGCGTTCAACCATATTAATTTCCCCCGATCAATATTAAATAGGAGTTGTAGATCTCTTTACATCCACCCTTCTTTAAAATTTTTATCTTTCATGATTTCGTTTTACTACTGTGTATAGTCCTTCATATCTCTCGTGGTCTTTATTTCTAACCTCTTGTTTCACCAATACTTTGTCCTCTACTTCTAGACTCTTTGTTGTGCCAACTTCTTAAGCATGCTGTCTTTTAGCTTCTAATCTCTGACTAATTCTTTCTCTGTCTACTTCGATATTACTATGCGATTGCGATCTATCATTTTTTTTCGTAATATAATTTCTGTGGGACTTACTCCAGTAGTTTTCTGAACTGTAGCATTTAAAAAGTATTCTATATTAGGCATTAATTCTGCCCAGTTTTTCTTTACTCCATCTTTAAGTGATGCATTAATAAAATCTCTTATAGTACGAAATTGTCTTTCAACTACACCGTTAGTATTATGATGATACGGTGTTGGATTTCATTTGTAACAATGGTACTTTTACCGACTCATCAGCTCATGGATAAAAGTTAGTCATGATGAAAGCTTTAAAATATCCAAGTCCGTTTGATCAATAATTGAATCTACCAAATGTAGGATATACTCACAGTGAACATTTCTACGTATAAATATTTTCCGGATGCAATTCAATAGTTTGTCTTCGTTGTTGACACACAACTTTTTTAATGCATACTGGTCATGAAACGAATGTGCCTTTAAAACAGTTCCGCCACTTCCTTGGGCGATTTTATCATCCATAGCAACTGATTCATCTATATTTCTGCAAACGTCATCCTTTTCAATCACTCCATAGATTGTTCTATTCATTATATTGAGAGAAAATAAGTCAATTTTTATCCAATTAAATTTAATTGTAAAATAATTCCAACTACTAATCATCAAAAACATTGACCACAATTCAAAGCCATTTTGAAATTCACACTTCCGCCAAAAAAAATAAACAACACTACCTCGAATAAACAACATTTCAAAAAAAATTAATTTTTACATAAAAAATAAAATGAACTTTTAAGATTCAACATATAGACTTGAAAATATCAACTCAATTCCTGCTGTCTTCGGTAGTTCTTTAATACTATTAGCTTCGAAAGTCTTTCCACAATCAACATGTAACTCCTTAGGTGCTCCAAACTTCAATATCCAATTATTTAATAAAACTTTCTTTATGGTATTTTCATCATGCATTTACTGTAATGATCGATTATTGCACAAATATATTTTTCTCATTTGAACGTTTCTCTTAATGGATCACAAATATCCATGTATATTTTCTCCATCGGTTCTGAAGCTTGAATTACTTCAGATTTTTCTTTTGACTTTGTAGTTAGAACCTTATTTTTTTGACAAGCTTCACATATCAAAATAGACGTTTTTATTTCATTTAGCAAATCTTCGATATCAAAATTGTTTCGAATATATTTCATTACTTTTTCTGCTCCTGCGTGGCATAATAATAAATGTGTTTCCTTTAAGTTTTTGTTTCCGGTATATATATTTTGTTTTGATTCGAGTAAATAATATTTCCTTTTAACATATATTTATCATTTCTGTTTTTATTAATTTGATCTTTTATTTCTTGTATCTCTGCATTATCTCTTTGCTATTTTCTCCATTATTATCAGTCATCAATGCTAACAATTTAGTTTTCAATCGCCCTGATTTTGGATTGTACACATGTTCCGCATGTATTTTTAGACAGAATATATGCATTTGTATGCTCTGTACCTTTTCTGAATTCGATTTTTGTGTCCAAACTGCTCAAATAATTTAGCCATGTTTGAAATTGGGCTGTTATTGGCTTCTTTGTCGTTAACTTAAAAGTTATTGCTTTATGATCAGTGCGTAACACAAACCGTTTACTATATAGATAAAGGTTGAAATGACGACTGAAATAATATATAGCCAAGTGTTCTTTCCGTGTGATACAATATCCTCCTTCGTGGGGACTCATTACATGGGATCCATATGCAATAACGTGTTCATGTCCATGTTCATCCTTTTGTGATAATTGGGGCTCAATGAAAATGTAGGAATTTAACTTTTTAATCATTTTTAACCATCAAAAAAAGATGAAAGTTTCTAACTTTTTTTTGTTTTATGCATAAAATAAAAATTTAAATTAACTTATTGTCTTATTTTTAGATTATCGATCAAGTTTATTAAATAAAAAAACGTTTATTTTATATTTTCCTACCCTGGTTTAATGACAAACAAAGGAAGTTTTAATAAAAAAGAATCAAAAGTTCTCGAATATATCGAAAAGAGTTTAGGATTTCGATTTGTTCTTGTATCTTTCAATGAAGATAAAGAAATAGTTTGTACTCTATCTACCTTGCATTTTGTCATAACTCAGTTGAGGTTGTTTCCATTCATCTTTATTGAAAATATTTTGTTCATCTGATATTTCATTAATCCACACAATTTCATTTCTCTTTAATTTATCTTCTGCTTTTTTAAGAAATTTATAAACTTTTTCAACTACCATTTTACTATTATATTCTGTTTCTTCAAATTCATTATACTTTTCTCGACTTTTACACATATCTTTCGTATTATTTATTAAAGTTTGATCAATATTTAAACATCTATAACATTTAGAATTATTTACATGAAAATTATTAAAATTACTACTTTTATTACACAAAGGTTCTACACTATCACATATATATAAGAATTATTTACATTATTAAGATTACTATGATCAATAGCTGAATCAATAGCTGAAGCGTGTACTTTTGGATGCTGGATATCTTCGTACTTGTCTTCTGTATCCTCTGAATAATCCAGTGGCGTCGTATCAACATTAACTTCAATAGCTGCAATTGTTCTTCTCGGCTAATAGTTCTTCTGTTGATAGCTAGCGGTTCGGTTTGCATAATAATTATCATTTCTGAGGTGTGAATTAGTTCGAAACTTCCTTCTTTCCAAAATTGTGTAGCAATCACTTTCTTTGTGTCCACGTAAGTGCCATCTTTGACATGGAATCGCTGAACAGTCTCGTCGTATGTGACCTTCCACTCCACATGCAAAATACGTCATTTATTTTCATTTCGCATTTTCGACTGATGTGATCAGTTTTCTTGCATGTCCAGCATTCAATTTGTTAGTTATTGATGTTTCGTTGCTTGAAATTAGTATTTATGTTTACCAATCCTCTTTGAGCAACATCACTGTAGCTTCTGTAGTTTTAAACAGCCAGTGAAACCTTCAAAACATTAATATGGTCCATAATCTTGTTTACCTTTTCTAATTTCTTAATAGTTGCTTTTATTTCTCCTTATGTTTTTAAATCTTTCATCTCGATCTCTATTTTAACTTCTTGATCTTTTACACAATTAGTAAGAAGGCATTTTTCTATTTTTTCTTCATCCCATTTGTGAGCTATTAATTTCTTCGTCCTCTTTTTTATTTTCTCTAAAAGAATTTCGACTGAATCTGATCCTTGTTTATAGTTCAAAGGTTCTTTTAAATCCTCCATTTACGAAGTTGGTTTTGAAAACGCATATCAAAGTTTCTCTTCCATAGTTTTTCCTTCAACTGCTTCATAATCTTCCATTAGCGACCTATCAAGTAACGTTGCTGTTAAAGTTACTTGAATCTTAATTGTGGTTTTTGTTGCGCAGAAAAATCTTTGGCAATCTTTGGCAATCTTTGATAAAATTTTTTAAATCATTTCCTTTATGAAATTTTTCGGGTAGTAATCGGCTTATTAATAAATCCGTGGTTGTGGTCGCCATGTTAGACTCAATTAAATTTAAATCTTCTTCCAACCTTTATTATTTAATTACAAAATATGAATTCAAATTCTTCTATCCAAATATAAAAATTTAAACAAACTGAGGCGTGGTAATTCTTAATATTGATATCGATATCGGTCACAAATATAATTAATTTAATTTAAAATACTTTAATATAATATGATATAATTTAACATAAATTTTAATATTCACATTTAACACAAATAGTTGTTTCAACTATATTATTTTTAAATAGGAGTTTTAGAACTCCTAACATACACAATAAGTTCTGAAACAAATTTTTATTAATTTAATGATGAAACAAATTTATCTACTTTTTAATACACTATAAATCTGTAAATTGTTACTGCAGCCCTGCAAACGTTTTTCTATCATTTTAGATGCTAGGAACACTGGTACAAATCTTGAACAAAACTTTCGAATCCCAAAACCTTCCATAATAGTGTGAATTTTTCCATGACTATATTGAAACTCTTGGATAATGACTTTACATTAATTCTGTGTTCTTCCTGTACGATTTATACTGATTTTTCTATTATTTTTCCAGAAATTTCAACTAGTTGACCGAACTTTTTCTCATCAAAAACTGTCTTTCGGCAACCTTGGAATTCTCGCTTCCAATATTTAACAGTGCTATATGATGGGGCATCCTTTCTCATATGTATAATTTAATTTCTTGAACATTTCCTTGCCGGTTTTTCTTAAAAACTAAATATTTTATTATAATTCTGTATTCCATACAGGTTCCATTCCTTTTTTCAAAAATTGCTGAAAATAATTATAAATTAATTAATACATGAAAACAAAATCTTTATAATTACCTATTCATATGTTGCTATAAATAGTCAAATATTCGTTAATTTTAGACGACTTTTTCTATGTCAGGTTGAGTACTTATTGAACCAACCACGCAACAAAATTGTGTTACAAAATTGATAATTTCTATATCGGAATCTACAATATTCTCTAATTTAATTTTAATAATACAATGAAAACAAAATTTGAAAAGGTAACAATTGTGTATTCACATCATAAAGGAATCTTTCTCTCTATTTTCCGTTGAAACAAAACAAAAATAAATTTTAACCAATTTTATAATGTTTCAATCCGATTTAAAATATTTCCTGTTTTTCAATATTTCTTTCTAAACAAAATTTTTTTGCTTATTTTATTTCAATTTAAATAAGACGCGTTAAAGAAGGAAGAGCAAATGAGGAAAAGTACAAAATAATAAAGTCAAAACTGAAAATTTACCTTCGTAATTCTAGGGAATTATTTTCTTTTGTTCTTAACATGTTTCATACAAAGAAATTACTTTTTCCTTTACATTTTTGATTTGATTCAAATCTAGGTTTTTAATTTTCAAAAAAGTGCAATTACCTCCAGACATTGATCGTTTGTTTAGTCGGTCTTGATATGAATAGAAATTATTAGAATTTCTCCTGGAGTCAATATCCAATGTCGGTTGTTGCATAGCGATTAGGGGGACCCGGCAGTTATTGTTGTAGAAAGATCTAATAATTATAAAAATGTTAAAAAATTAGTAATAACAGCCATAAAACATAATAATTTTTAATTATTTTCAGTCGCTAGAAGAATATTTTCTTGATTGTTTAAAAGAAAGATTTTTCAAACCAAATTATCAAAAATGATTTACTATATTAACAAAAACATCATTTTATATCAATTTTAAGTTTATCAATATAAAAAAATTTATGATTTTCACAAAATTATCGAAATATTTAATAATAATAATAATAATAATAATAATAATAATAATAATAATAATAATAATAATAATAATAATAATAATAATAATAATAATAATAATAATAATAATAATAATAATAATAATAATAATAATAATAATAATAATAATAATAATAATTATTATTATTATTATTATAATAATAATAATAATAATAATAATAATAATAATAATAATAATAATAATAATAATTTTGAAATAAAAGTAATTTATATTAATTCCAGCCAAATGTTAATTTTATTTTCTACATAATTTAAAAATCCCTATATATTATTAATATAATAAAAGTTTCGTTTCTTAATTTAAAAAAATATATATTTGATATATGTACTGTACAATGATATTAGATAGCATGACAGTCAGACATTAGGACAATTTTATCTCTTGAAATCTTTCTTTTTTTGTTAACAATAAAATTATTTTTCTTTTAAATTGAAAAGTTAATATACGTGAATTATTAAAGATTTCAAAAATATTTTATAGCATCACACTTTTTATTCGCCAAAACAAGCTGATTAATTTTGGAGAAAATCCGGATAAAATTATTTTTCCGTGTATCTGTTAGTTAATGTCAATTTTCAGTCTTATACTGTTATTATTATGTGATATGATTATAGAAAATTTGATTTATTCTTTAGTTCAAGGGTTCTCAAGGTGTGCTGTCCAGGACACCAGCGTGCCCCCAAGTTTTTTAAAACATAAAAAAAATTAAATATCACATGTAATTAGTTAAGGTGTATAACATAATATATCATAACATGTCATATTTATTGTTACCGCTTAACGTTTAACGTTTGACTTTTAAAAATCTCGTAGAAATCTTTTTTGAAGTTAATGTACCGTAACTTAGCTCACCTTGACAATTTTTAGTTAAGTTTACCGGAATTTGAAAACTTAAATCTGAAGATAGAAAAGGGCCTACTATCAAGCAAGTCTTGTTAAATATTTTTATTAAAAGACGCCATTTCCTACAAAAGAACAGTATTGTTTCAACAGAATACTTTTGGGCTTTGCGGTAACACTAGGTGCATTGCAAGAACTAATGAGGAAAGTATGTATAGTTTGAGTACTGATGTACTTGGAGGATATATTGATACGTCAAAAATCAAATATAAAATACTCTGATACGCTAAACATGGGATTAGATAATTTTTCAGCTACAAAATTAAAAATGTCACATATTAGAAATGGAACTTTTAGGTTACATAATAAACAACAAAAACATCTGAACTGATCAAAGTAAAGCAAAAGCTGTTCAATAATTCCAAAGAACAAATGTATAAAAAACACAGGAAGTTTTTTAGGCATTTGAAATTTTCATTACATATTTTACAAAGAAATGAAGAGCACAAGTATGTGCAGATACACCAAGCCCCATTGAGATAAATTCCGCTATAATTCAAGTTGATACATAAATCAACTTGTCGGAATTTATTTTGAGAAAAAATAAATGCATTTCAGCCATTTTTTATATGGCTGCTAAGTAAGTTATTTTTTATAGTTATATAACTTAAAGTTAAAAAATTTTAAGGGTTGAATTATGATTTCATAAGAAAATATGATCATAATTTAAGCTCTTAAATATAACTTTGATCAACTATTTCATATATATTACTATAAATAATATTTAGGAAATCAAGTAAGTAACAATAACTAATCTCCGAAAATATGTATTTTTTTATACATTTCGGAAAAAATCTCTTAATATGCACAACGTAATTAGTTAAATCACTGTAGTCTTTTTTCACCAGCTCGTTATCCAGTGCGTCCATTGGAAATTCATGGAACTGAATCTACCTGCTCTTGATTTAGATTTCCGAATATTGAATTTGATTTTACTAAACAAACTTTCAATTGGGTTCATAAAAGGACTATATGGTGGTAAATGTTCAATAACATTATTTAGAAATATTGCACCACCATGAATTGAAGCATTGTCGTGGATAAAACGATATCCAGTTCCATTCAATTTTATAGTTATTTCGTTGACGAAGATCTGGTAGGTATCCTTTTTATAGGATCTTACTATTAATTTATGATTGAATGGTCCATTGACTCCAATTGCGAGAGCCAAGGACATATTTCGCCCTCGGTTCGTTGGAAGTGTGGCGTATAATCGCTCACCTTTTTTATTTCTTCCAAGTTTCTGGCTTGTCCAAGTATTAAAGCCACATTCATCAATATATATTAATTCAGAATCCATCCATGCTTCTTCTAAATATCGCGTCGTGTATTCCATTCTGAGATCCAAGACGCGATCTGAATTTCTTTCAGCGACCGATGGTCTTATTTGCTTGGTGGTTATGAGGTGATTTCCAAGAAAACGGGAAATAGTATTTGTGGAAACACTTAAATTTTCGGAAATTAGGAAGTTCTTTATTTCCTCTAATGAAGCATAAACATTTTTCTCGACAAAATCAAGTAGTTTATTGCCATGTTCTTCCGAAATTTTGAATTTACTGCCACCAATCTTGCTTTGTGACAATTTTCCAAATTTTCGGTATTTATATATTATTGTTTTGATGGAATTTCTGGATATTCCTAATAATTTTCCAAAATGGAAATAGTATTCACCATTTTCCATGGCATTGATAATTCTTATTTTATCAATTTCCGAAATTCTGTAAGAAGAATAATTTTTTATAACTTATAAATAAAATTTACAGTGTATGCTTTTTTGTTAAAGTCTAAGGTGTTGTTGAGGGCCTAGCAACTTCTGAAAGTCTATGGAAATATTAAATTAATTTCAATTTTCAAATAAATCTTACGAAGAAATTTCATCATTTTCAAATAAAATTTGGATAAGTTTCCTCAACATTAAATTTTAAATTTTTTTCCGCCATTTTTGTTTCTAAAAATATCTCAAAAATGTCTAAATTAATTTATTATAAGGGTTTTTTCAACTTCGGATGGCTACATGTTAAAAGTTTGCATGCATGTTTTATTATAGGTTGTGTTAATGTGCATTATTTTTTTTCTCTATCACTTTTTGTGTCTCTATAGTTTAGGGTTTGTCTCATTGACGATTTTACAAGCAACCTCAAGGTGAGTTGGTGTGTTTATATGCTATAAATTTATTGATTTTTGTTTTATATTATAGGTGATTTATCTCAACTTCGCTTGGTGTAGAAAAATTGTGACACGCATAAAAGCTTTTGAATAGATGAAAAATTCATGATTTACTGAGCGAGTTGCGACATGAACAGAGAAAAGAACGAGTTGCAGCACCTGAATCATATCATGGAGAACAAATGTTCAATGCATAATGGATTATAAAGACTCAAAGATGGACAAACGAAAATCAGATTGACAATAATTGTAACCAATATATTTCATTGACAGCTTTAAAGAAACAAAAAAATAAAAACATAAGGAGGATCATAAAATTTTAGAGCTTCTAATGAAATTAACTTTGATTATGGAAAGAACTTTGAAGACGAAAGCATCAAAAAATTAGTTTCAAATAATTCAAAATTTTACAAAAATAACTATCAAAACTATGAAAATTATATGACATTAAAACATGAAATTGTTTTATAATTAATTTGTTTATTGGCATCGAAATTCGGCATAAAATTGTTTAAATAATTAATTCAAATAACTCATTTTAAAAATCGTTTTTATTATTCAATTATAAATTATGGTAGATTTAAAAAATAAATTATAAATACTGCAGCTTTAATATAAAAATAAACATACATTTACATAAATGACATTTTAGTATCATTAATAAAGTGATATTTTAAACAAAAACATTAATAGAATTTTCTAAGATTTCATTGAAATTAAACAAAAACTAATAATAATACAATTTCTAACTGATTACTTGTCTTTTATTGTAAATATTTTTACGCTGAATTTCAATTTCAATTGAATTTTTGTCACAATTATTTTAGGTTTCACTGGCTGCAAAAAGCCTGTCTGTATTTCACTGGGAAAACATTATTGGGATGATAATAAAGTATTAGCAGCAAAAGGCTCTCGACCTGGTTTCCCGTGATTAGTAGAAAATCCTATGAATTCAAACAAAATATAACTTTATTTATTGATCACAAGAAATACACTTTATACACAACTGTCACTGATCCAGTCAAGGATAAGCATCCAATGGATGTCAATCTTATAATCAAATGAGTTGCAATCTAAATGCTTAGTAGTTTCTAACTTCCCTTCGCTCTCATTTGGCCATTTAAAATTTCTTCTGTCCGATAAATACATAGGAATACCTATCAATTAACCTTGTTATCTTCACTTCGTTGGACAAACGATTAATTGTTGGGACAACTTATCCTAAATGTATTTATACGATTACTGAATTAGTCACCTCTGATATTTTCCCAATGATCTATGAATTTTGTTTGAATTATAAATGAAATAAATTATTTTTTGTTCGATCCAATTTGAGGGACTTCTTATGAATTGTAAATTATTTTATACATTCTTAACTTTTTCTTTGTTACCAGATACCACTTTTCCCTCTCCGAAAAATATAGAAATTGAAATTTATTAATTAATTAACTTTTAATTAATTTCGAATAATTTCTGTTTTCCCAACAAAATATTCAAATAAGTGATTATTTCCAATGATAAAACATTATTTCACCCTGTAAATATCTTTGGCGTTTCATTGAATAAATCGGCAAAATGTTAAAATATTAATTCAAATTTTATAAAAAATAGTTTTTTAAAATTACAGATTTGACATTTTGCTATATAAAATAATGTTCGGTTTCAAAATATTTAGTATATATTTTGATGAGTTAACATAAACGAAAAATATGAAACACAAATAATAGAAGATATGAAATACAAATCCAAAATGCATTATCAAAGCTCATAAATTTTTAGAGATCAAAGTCTTTAAAAATTATTTAACTTCAATAGAAGAGAGCGTGCTGTAGATTTAACACAATAGTTTGTTTGAATGAGCTTACTAATTAAATTTTTTGAATAATGTTGTACGTTCAAAGGTTTCTTTAAATTTGATAAAATTATTTAAAAGTAAAAATTCTTTGAAAATAAATATTCAGAAAAATTCTAATGGAAATAAAATATGTAATAAGGTAGCAACACTCAAATATATATATATATATATATATATATATATATATATATATATATATATATATATATATAAACATCTTGTTTATTTATTCCAATTTGACATAATTTTATTATTTAAAAACATTCAAAACATTCGGGCTCAAGGAAATTCGCACATTATTCTTTGAATGTAATGACCTTATCAGTAATTATTTACAAATAACAAGCTTACAATAATTATAAAACTTTATGATAAAATTTAATAAAACTCATAATGTTAGTTGCTCAAGAACTACAGTACAAAGATGACTGGAAGTCTCTCTAATGTATGTTGCATTACACCTGTTGCGTGTAAATTGAAAAAAACGAAACCCGAACACAATCCAACCGGAGATTTTGAACTATTTTTGTACATATTGATTGACTTACACAAATTAGAAAGAATCTTATAATTTGTTTTACCAACTGCTTATTTACCTTCCTTTTACAATTTGTAAAACTTTCCAATTACAGCAATACAAACACAAAACAAGGCTCACTATACTTACGTACACTATGGACACTATTTACATCAACAATCGATATACATTAATTAGTCAAATTACAATCAAGTATTCTTAAACATGGATCCTTAGCATTTATCTTTTGCGATGAATTAATAAATTCAACGAACGCATTCGATGACTTTCTCTCCATTTTATATGTGAATACAGTATCCTTTTGTAAACTTTTCATAAAATGTAATAACGGCTCTAGTAATGAACACAATATATATAATCTTAATACATTCACTACAAAGAACTTCATACTAGTCAAAATATTTTTTCTGCCTTTTTTAAAACATTGTAAATTTAGAAGAAAACTGTTTTTGTATTTTTATTTATTTAAAATATTAATTTGTAATATTGTGACTTTTAACTTTTTTTTTTAACTTGTTAACACTCAATAAATATATTTAAAATCTAAAAAATAGGAAAAATGTCAAATTTTAGATCTGAAATATAATTGCAGACGTAAATAGTCAAATCGAATATCTTTGAAATGTCAAATATAATTTATTATAACGAATGTAAAAAATATTACACTATTTTTTATATAAAATAAGTTTTTGCTTAATTATTATAATATGTAATTTATTCATTAAATTAATATTGCAGTGTTAATTCCTAGCAACATATCTTCCGTGTGATGTCTGCCAATGGCCTTTAACATATGAGGCTTGTTAGCAATCGTATTTATGGATTACCTAGAACGACAGACACTTAGGACCATACAATCTGTTGGTTTTTTCTCAAGATATGTAGATGATATATTTATCACGACTAAGAGCAAGAAAGAAGCCGAAGAAATATTTCATATATTCATTGCAGCTCACCCGTAAATAAAGTTTGAAATAAAATTTCTGGATGAAAATGAATCCCTCAATCTACTAGATTTATTAATCCAAATAGATGTAGACACACCTACCTACAGATTCTGCAAAAAATCAGCTCGCAAAGAAATATTTGTGCACCAAAGATCCACACTTCCATATTTAAAGAAAGTGAATGTTATAAAGAACGAAAAGAAGAGGATAGTCAATCGATGTACTGAAGGAAAAGAGACAACAATTAAATTTAGATAAAGTCTTACACAGAAACGGATACTACAATAAGGACATCGAAAGAATGAATTCAAAACCAAAAACACCTATGGACAGAACACAAAAAAAGAAGACATGCATTTATCTAAATATTCCATCAGTGACACGCTCGACCACTCAATTACACTGGTCTTCCAATTTGCATATCACACAAGTCCTGAACACTGAGGCAAGTACTGGCAAACAAAACAAAAATAGAAAACCTCTGCACAATAGAAAACTGCCAGACACCAAAGAAAATATACTTCAGAAAAAACCTTGCCTACTGCATCACGTGCAATACACGCAAAGAAATATACATTGGAAGCTCACTCAGGAACTTATACCAAAGAAATAAAGAACACATAGACCCTGCTGGAAAATCCTCGGTATACAGTCATCTCCAACAATGCCAACCAAAGAAGAAAAAAAAGTTTTTCAATCAAAATATTAGCCGGAGACAATCTCCAAAAATATCTCAGATTCAAGGAGACAATTATTATTATAGATAATCATCCATCAATAAACTCTAAAGAAGAAATCAGCGAAATAGCCAGTCTGATTTGTTGTTGACTCTTATAATTTGATATTAATTGTATTAAATTTAATGAATTAAAATTGAAATTTTTATCCCAACCAATTGAATTGAATGGCGATGTTTATCAACCATTTTTAAGGCTTTCCATTTTTTTGTTCAATTCTTACATGCAAAATTCCAAATTAAAATTGGGAAATTAAAAGCAACTTTAAAAATGATATAAATACTATTTCAAACAATCAAATTTATCCCTTGGGAATAAAGATATATATTATTATTTTATGGTGAAATTAAGCATTTTTTGTAAATTTTTTTTTATAGTGATGAATATTAAAATGTTACTTATTAACTAATAATAAGTTGTTTTAATATTATTGTTTTTAAATAATAAAAATTTTAAATTAACATCATGATTGAAAGTCTTATTACTGGTGACCACGTTAAAAACGAATCTGTCAATGCAGTTACAAGGAAGCAACAACGACAATTAGATTTGGATTCATTGCCCAAACAAGCTAGAGATATTTTAAATTTGAATATCCGGAAATTTAATGGAAGAAATATTTCGGAAGCTGAGCAGTGGTTGAAAGATATCAATGATTGGCTCGGAATCAATGATCTAAGCTTGATTTGAATTTTTGATTTATTACTGACTGAAGAAGCCAATATCCTTTGAAAAGATTTCAAGAAGATAGGCTTAATTGATGGAGATGCAAGAATTTGGTTTGTTGACACGTTTACGTCACAAAAGTCAATTGTAGATAAAATTTACGAGTTAGCTCATGCGAAACAAGAACAAAATTAGCGCTTTGCAACTTTTGAATTGAGAGTGAAGAAGATGTTAGATGAAGTTTTTGATTGTGGTATCACAAGAGAAAAATTGGTGGATCTATCGCATCAAATCGTGTTAAAATCGGTTAAAAGAAAATTTGTTGTCAAAGCCAGATATATCAAGAGAAGAAATGAGGATAGCTGCAAAAATTTTTTAATTTCGAGATTTATCCGGAATCAAGCAAATTGTAAATGAAATTAAAGCTGTGGAAAAACGAACATATTCCAATGTTGTTTAAAATAAAAGCCCACAATGGTTAGTTAATTCGCAAAAGAAAGTGTTTACGCAAAACAACAGGTATTTTAATTCTTCTTACCAAAACAAATCATTGCACGAGGAAAGACAATTTCATGCAAACAGACCGATAGTAGAACATCCTAGAACGGAAATTATTGATGATGGAGCAGATTGAGGCTATAAACCTTCTGTTTCTCGCTTTAAACAATTGCCAGAAAATTGTATAATTGATGCTGTGGACTACCAGAGCCTGAAGATGAGAGACTAAAACGAGGTCAGTGGTTTTGTTGTGGCGAAAATGATCATTTACGTATCCAATGCCCACTGAAATATAAATGCCTTATTTGCTGTAAGTCAGATCATTTATTTAGAGACTGCTATTTGTTAAGAAATAATGAACGAAAGTATAAAAGAAGGGTTTTTTTGCATACATGGTGAAGATCAAGACTGTTCTGAAACAGTGATAGAACCTATGATTCATGAAATTGATAGTTTAAAAGATCAGGAAGACCCTATTGCATACATTTCGTCAGTAGGGTAGAAACAATAAAGAATTATAAAATACAAAATGTGGTTTAAGAAGATGCGATGTAGGAAGATGGCCAAAATTGAAGTAAGATAAAAATTAACAGATTAGAAATTGAGATGTTGTGGGACACTGGATCATCGATTAGTGTAATGAGTGAGCGTTATTGGAAGTTAATAGGATGTCCATTACTAAAAAAATGAAAAACCTCTAGGAAGTGTAAATTTAGAGGCTGAATGGAAAAATAAAATATGAAAATTGAATGTTGTCGTTGTTACAAATATCTTTCCAGATTTTATCGGAGGTGTAGATACGATAATGCAATTTAGATTAATTTTAAAAGAAATTCACAACATAGATTCCTCATTATGGAAAGTACAGCGTATTGAAGAAGATAGAAAAAAGTTTGCATTGGGTATTTTGAAAAGAAATCATCTTTTGGTTAATTATTTCTGAATCTAGAAATATCTTTATGGCATCCAGATTTGATTTAGAACATACGAAAATAATTCAACATAAAAATAAAGACAGTTGGATCACAAATTTCGCAGAACCAGCGTAGACAACCAATGCATTTAGAAACCAAAATTTATGAATAAGTGAGGAACGTATTGAAGCCAAAAAGTTATTAGAAAGTGTCAAAGCCCACGGGATTCTCCATTGGTCATAGTTGGGAAAAAATGGTTCTATTCGTATGTGTCTAGATTTTAGAAGGCTTAATGCAGTGACAGATAAATATTCATTTCAAATGCCAGATATGAAGTTATTATTAGATTGACTCGGAAGATCAAAATTATTTTCATCAATTGAGTTAGGACAGGCATATTATCAAGTTGAGTTATCAGAAAAATCTTAGATTAAAACAGCCTTTTGCACAAAAGAAGGGCAATTCTGTTTTCGTAGGTTACCATTTGGACTGTCGACAGCTCCTGCTACTTTTCAACAATTCATGCATCAAATATTAGATTAATTTTTAAAGGTGTTGTGGTTTATCTAGACGATATATTTATATATGCTCAAACTCAAGAAGAACACGATAGAATCATTTTTGAAGTATTTCGTCGCATAAAAGAAGCTGAATTGAAGATTAATCCAGAAAAGTGTCAATTCTATAAGAGCGAATTAAATTTTGTTGAGCATACTGTCAGTAATAAAGGTGTTCATACAAACAGAGATAAAAGAAATAGAACTAGTCAAATAGACAAAATGTGTGTCGCAACTTAGATCATTTTTGGGGTTAACAAATTATTATCGAAGTTTTATAAAAGATCATTCACGTATTGCGGCACTGTTATATGCTGAAACATCGGGAATAACAAGCAGTTAATTTGAAATGTAAAATAAGTTTTAATAGTTTAAAGTTTTATGTGAAACTCCAGTACTTGAATTTCCAATGTTAGACAGAATGTTTATAATTGATACTGATGTCAGTTTGGCGCTATCGGCGCGGTGTTAAATGAAAGATGATAGTACAGAAGTTGTGATTGCATATGTATCAAGACATTTGAGGGTAAATGGAATGGGATACTGTGTTACAAGAAAAGAATTATTAGCCCTTCATGAATTTATTGTGCATTTTAGACAAAATCACTATCGCAAGATATTCATTGCGAGAACCGATCATAAAGCTTTCACTTTCATGAACATTACAAAAAAACCAATTAGCCCACAATTTCAGACGTGGCTCACAAACTTATCAGAATATGATTTTGAGTTACAGTATTGAAAAGGAGATGATCATGGAAACGCAGATGAATTGTCATGGTTAAAAAATGAGTTTTGCTCACAATGTGAAACAAAGCATAAAATGCCAAAGAAGCAAAATCGAAAGTGAGGTATATAAACAGTTTACAAGAAAATGCAAATTTTGTGGAGAACATAAAAAGAAAACAGAAAAAAGACATTATTTTAAAGAAATTATAGAGCTATTGAAAGGTAAGAAAGAAACAGTGTATGATGAAGTAAAAAAAAGCAAATATTTTAAATTGATAGAAAAACTATGCATACGAGATGGATTTTTATCAATTATAGAGGATAACAAAATACTGGTACTAGTTCCCCAAAATTACGTTACCACATTGATAAATTACATTCACATTGAATTGTGTCATTTAGGTACTAAAAATAATTTGTATTATATGAAAGATTTTTTTTATTGGAATAATATGAGTCAAAGTGTAATTAAATGTATAAATGAATGCTCAATCTGTTCAAAGAGAAAAATAGAACAACAGAAGAAAAGGAGAAATTTTACTACCAAGGTCAGGGGAAATGTTTTCAAAGCAGATAGTAATAGATATAGCATACATCGAAACATATAAATGGAAAAAGAAATATTTAAAAGTCATTATTGATCGGTTCATTAAACTTGAAAGTTTGACAGGGACAACAAAACAAGATAAGATTACTGTTTTCAATGCTGTCTTGAATAACTGGATTTATCGTTTTGGCATACCAGATAGTATATTAACTGACAGAGGGAAGATTTTTGAAGGGTCATTGATGTGAGAATGGATGCAGAAATTTGGAGTGTGACAAGAATTTAGTTCACCCTATCAACATCAGTCAAATGGGCCTGCTGAAAAAACCATCAGGACATCATTAAAAGGAGTCTGTAAGGAAAACAATTGGTTTGAATTACCCAGAATCGAGTTTTGTTTAAATGCAACAATACAGAGCTCGACTGGATTTTCACATCATTACTTTTATTATTATTTTGATTTTATAGTTGTTAGAAAAAGCATACACTGACATAATTATTATTTACCTATATGCATACAGTTATATAAATTTATACCAATACTATATTTTATATAGTGAAAATGAAAATAATATGGTGATTTAAAGTAATATGACAATTAAAGCCTAGTAGAAAATACAAATAAATACAAATAATTATTTAACCCATAAACAATATCCATATAATATTTAATAACAACTAATACCAAGAATAAAATATGTATTTTATGTAAACAAAATAAAATTATCAAAATAGTTATAAAAACGAAAATTTACTGTCAATAAAAAAATCAGTTTGAAATATATGCATAGACTAAATAATATTTATGTATTTACAGAAAAATATTTTTAAATTTTTTTTAATCCTTTCTTATTTTTTTTAATTCAAAAAGTTTTAGTATGCTTCTGTGCTGGTCATATAATGCACAAATTATAAAAGTATTTTTAATATTTATATTAATTATTTATATTAAACTAATAAAAAAGTTTGTGAAATTTATATGATGCATTCGTTGCATCGTTTGACCAAGTGCAACAAAAGATTTTTAAAGGATATTTTCATAAAGCACGTAAATTCCAGAACAACAAATTAAAATTTTAGAGATCCATGAATTAAATCTATTATTATTATTATTATTATTTTTATTATTATTATTATTATTATTATTATTATTATTATTATTATTATTATTATTATTATTATTATTATTATTATTATTATTATTATTATTATTATTATTATTATTATTATTATTATTATTATTATTATTATTATTATTATTATTATTATTATTATTATTATTATTATTATTATTATTATTATTATTATTATTATTATTATTATTATTATTATTATTATTATTATTATTATTATTATTATTATTATTATTACTGGCAGCCTCTTCGACCGTTTTCTAAAGTTTTCAATTTGAAAAGGTTTAAGATAAATTTTAAGATATATATGTTAATTCCAACTGCATAATTCAATACTTAAAAAACATTTTGCTGTCTAGAGTCTAGACAAAATGCAAAAACGATTGTCACATGCTTATAAATTTAAAAAAATAAAATATTTATAACTTTCTGCTGTATTTTGCAGTGTTATAGATAATTTTCGAAGAAAAATATTATTTTAGATTTCCATTTCTTTTATATTAATCACAAAAGTTTTTTATGCACCGTATTATTTTTTATTGGTTATTTTTTATCAAATAATTAATTATCATTATATTTTTTAGAATTGCTGAATATAAAAAAAATCATTATTTTTCACTGCAGATAAGGAGAACGCATGACAATTTAGCATACAGGAAAAAACAGATCTGCAATATATAAATATAAACAAAAGTTTGAAAGAAATGAAGATAATAATAATAATAATAATAATAATAATAATAATAATAATAATAATAATAATAATAATAATAATAAATAAATAAATATTTTAAATAAATAAACATTTACTTATCACAGATTATTATTGATTTTTAAAATAAAATTAAATTTGTTGCAACAATTATAACAAATTATAAATAATAAGGGAATATTTGATTTTTGGCATTGAGAATCTGTGAGACTAGAAGAAATTAATTTTCTCATATTCCTACATATATTGGCCAGTTTCAATATATCAAAGATTTGGGAATTAATTGAAAATTTAGAACCAAAAACATATTTAGCTATTGATATAATCGATTAATTAAATAAATTAATGTCAATGGATTTCCTTGTTAGACCGTTCGAAAAATTATTTTTCAGTTTACAATTGACTGAAAATATCTATTCTAAAATTCAAAAGGGAAACAAATTTCCTCATATATCATTTTTAACACGATATAGAAAAATATTTATATCTGACAATATTGAATATTAATCTGTGATATTAAGTATATTATTTCTGACAAAAAATCTTATATTTTGTTTTAATGCTTCAATTAAAATATAATTTAATTTCATTGCTCTAAATATAATTTTACGTTAAAATTTTAGTTTTTCTTTCAAAAATTAATAATAATAATAATAATAATAATAATAATAATAATAATAATAATAATAATAATAATAATAATAATAATAATAATAATAATAATAATAATAATAATAATAATAATAATAATAATAATAATAATAATAATAATAATAATAATAATAATAATAATAATAATAATATAATAATAATAATAATAATAATATAATAATAATAATAATAATAATAATAATAATAATAATAATAATAATAATAATAATAATAATAATAATAATAATAATAATAATAATAATAATAATAATAATAATAATAATAATAATAATAATAATAATAATAATAATAATAATAATAATAATAATAATAATAATAATAATAATAATAATAATAATAATAATAATAATAATAATAATAATAATAATAATAATAATAATAATAATAATAATAATAATAATAATAATTATATTATTATTATTATTATTATTATTATTCTACTACAATATATTTCGACAGCCTTACTGTAATATTTAGTTATCTGAAAATCTCCTCAAAAAGATTTTGTTCTATCTAACGTTGTTTTTTGTGAATGTTGTTCTCAGTGAAAAATATATTTTAGTTTTTACGAATTATTTAAAATTTTCTTTAAATTATGGACGTTTTAAAAACTATGAGCTCTGATAAAACCGGTAACTCTAATACGGTGACCACGTTATTGGCTAATTTTGTAGAGCAACGAAAAATATGCAAATTGGTCCAAGATATCCAAAATTTCATCGTCAAAATTGGAAGTTTCTTTTAAATACTCAATATTGAAGAACGATTGTAAAACAGTTTTGTCAAAGCCTTCTTGTCTGGAAAAGCTATAGAGATTTATGATGAAATCAAATCCGAAGATGAATACAAAGAAAAGAGCTTGAAGGCATTTATCAAACCATCAACACTAATTAAAGATCTGCAGAAAGCATTGAATTATTCCAAAGGGCAAAAAGAACGTGAAAGAATTTAAGAAAAATTTGAAAAAGATGACTGAAAATATATTGAAATACAAAGTGGATTAAAAAACCCTGATGCAATTCTTATCATTCCGTACGTTGGATAACAAAGAGATAAAATATGACTTGAAAATTAAAGATTTGAAATCTTTAGAAGAAATAAAAGCTTGTATGGAGAAACAAGAGAAAATTAAAGAAGAATTAGACGAAACTAGCAAATTAGTTGCGATGATAAACAAAAAATCTTTTGTAGAAACAGTTCAATATCACAAAACCGTAATTCTTCTTGGAAAATGAATAATCAAGCTATTGAAAAACATATGAAGAAAACCAATGAAATAACCAATAAAAAATGCACAATACAGACCAATGAATCAACAGTATTATAAGAATCAGATTACAAGACAGTACCAAGACGGAAAACCAGATCAACGAGAAATCAATCAAATGAAAAATATTCAACACCAGAGACAATACAAATCAGAACCTAAAATATTTAGATGTTGGAAGTTGGTCATTACAGACAATAATGACTGAATGTTCAATGTGCACATTACCAAAGACAAGGACATTTTAAATATCACTGTTACCAAGTGAGCAGAAAACGATTCAAGAGAAAAAAGGCCGGAAATGACAATAGTGAAACAAAAGACGATTATGGTAATCAGAAACCACACCCAAATGTCAAAGCTTTTTAAGGAGGAATAAAGGTATATAATTTTCTCAGTAAAGAGTGTATGAATGAGAATGAATGTGAGCTATGATTTGAATGATGATATTTTAATTAATTTAACTACTATAGATAAATTTTTTATTAATACAAATAAATTGAATAATATTTATAAAATTGACAAAATGTGTAATATTTATGTTCGATAAATAAAGATGGCAGTCATGTTAAAAACTTAGATGAGCTGATGGTAAATATCATATTGAGAATGGATTTATCAGAATATGTTCAGAAAGGGTCGAAAATTCATACAATGTGGAAATACAGAAAATTGTTAATTAACTAATTAATTAAGGAAAAGCAAACCAAGTTGGTTTTGGATACCATTACCAGGACATTATGATAAATGGGAACCAGTGGAAAAGAATTATAATATGAATTTGCATGGTTGGACAATAAATTATATCTTTCTACTACAAAAAAATGAAAAATGCCGCCAAACAAAAGCTGTCAAACGGAAGCAATTTGATTAATCAAACAGAAAAGGATCAGAAAGTGAAAGAAGTTGTGAATTCTGTTTTACGAGTCATCAGGGTTTTGTTAAGATTGAAATATTTCATATTTTATGATTACACAGTTATTTATATTATTTTTAATTTTTATTATATTGTTAAGAACTTTTTTTGTGTTTCACCTCTGATTTCTTTATAAGTGATATAATAATAATAATAATAATAATAATAATAATAATAATAATAATAATTTTTATTATTATTATTATTATTATTGTTATTATTACAAATAAATCTAAATATTGAATAATTATGAATCCTTGATTAAAAAAGTAAACTATAAAACTAAACACAGAACATGGTAGTTATTAATAATAATTATACAATAATTATCAACTATTTGACCTACCCGATACTGGAGCAGCTGCTGTTGTGAGTGAATCCGCTGTTCTCCGGCTTTATTTGTGAGAACCGTGATCTTTCTATTTTGTCTAACATCATCCGGACGGTATCCATAGTCATTCTGAACTGTTAGAATGTACATTACATATATATTTCATTCAATTTTGATATTTTATTTAAGACTTTTTATTTCAGGAAACCAGTGTTATTTATTTTATTCTCATCATTAAACTTTTCATATAAATATAAGTATTAGATATATTTTATTATATCCAAATAATTTTGTAAATTGTAAATAAATTAATGTGAGATCGAATAAAAAAAACTTATAAACGCTAAAATACACACATTCAAAACTTACAAATATTTTACTTGTTTTAATAATGAGTTATAGGTGAAATTTTGAAAAATCGAGGAAGACTTTGTAAAAGTCATATACAGATTTTTGTGCATTTGACAATGATTTCACAATTTTATTATTTTTTGTTTTTTCTAAATAATTGTCACTATTGATCATTATTAATCAAAAATGAAAATTTTCAAAAACAATAAATAATTACGAATTTTATTATATTCTTTCTCAAATAAATAATAATATTGAAATTATAATGAAATAATATTGAAAAAATATTTAAATTAACTTTATTGATTAAATAAATAAAATATAAAATTAATAAAAAATTACAGTAATACCTCGATATAACGGATTAGATGGAGGAGGGGTATCCATTACAGCCAAAAGTCCGTTATTTAAAAAAAAGTTTAAAATAAATCAAAACGCATTTTTTTGAAAATATATACACTATATTTAAATATAAATTAAAAACACAAAACATAAACTAAATTCTATTTAACCGTCTTCGGACACTTGTCCTAAGTGACGTTGCTCTTTGTTATCGAGGCGCTTGTTTTCTGAAATCTTTCTTTGAAAACGGAATCAAGTTTTGCTTGCACTTTTGAAGTTTATTGTTTGTTTATAATCAACTCTCTAAAATACGAAAATACGTATAATGTAGTTAAACTTCGTTATCTGATGAAAAGTCAATAAAAGGTATTAGGTCGTCGAGATGTGATCTTACCACTGATAACATAGTTTTGACAGTGTTGTTTCTTTTTCTTCGCAATCTTTACTTCCATCTTCATTTTTAGATTCATAACTTCATCTACTATTTCCCTTTCAGTCATAATATTATACCCAGAGTCATCTTCATCTACTTACAGCAATTGTAAAACATCTTCCTCAGCTACTTTTTCCCGGCATTATTATGTATTGTCCTACAGAAATTAGCAACTACTAAGCATTCTAAATTTATGGCTGCATCTTAGCCATCAAACAAATTCTTCCAACTGATTTTTAATATTTGCTCTTTCACCTCTTTCCATGATGCAGTAAAATTACAAGTTGTTGATTTTAAATTATTATACTTTAAGCTTTGCAAGGTACGCTGTCCTCTTGCATCTTTTGCATTATCTTCATCCTGCAATTCGATCATAACTTTATCAAAAGTTTTCTGTGATATATTCGTTTGGTTGCCAAAATTATTCCCTGATCCATGGGTTGAATAAACGATCTTGTATTTTTTAGTAAAAACATACAACTTAAGTTGACATCGTCTGAACGTAAAATACTTTCAGAGAAATGAGCAGAACGGTTGTCTATAATCAATAAAAATTTCACCTCTTCAGGAGGTATTTCCAGTTTCTTCTCTTAAAACTTCCTTACTGTAGATACAAATTCTTTAAAAAACGAGTTTATGAAAATACCTGAGTTGAAACATGTCTTTTAAAACTGTAGATTTACTAGATTTGTCAACAAGTTTTGTCAAATAGATGAGTCAGTCTATGCGACCCAGAGAGTGCTGAGATCCTGTCCTTGGTGATATTCTCCCATGATTCGATTTAACAAATTTCAAGACCTGTGTGCCTTCAGGCAAATTATGCCATAACAAACCAGTTTCGTCAGCATTGTAAAAACTGATATTCTAATAGCATTTTGTTGCTTATATGCTCTATATAAATCTACCTAAAAGGTTCGATTTTATTTTGGATCACTTGAAACTTCTCCGTAAGTTCTTTTATTCGTAATTCCCTTCATTTTTCGAAAGCACCAGAGACATCCATCACTGGCTTTGAATGGTATTTTCATATTATTTGCTAATATAATTGCAGCAGACTTCGATTTGACTGCCCGAACCGTAACCCCAGTGAACGTTGTTAGCTGTATTATTTTAAGATCGCTTCTTCTAACTGAAGTTACACGAGAAAATTTTTTCCTGTATTTATATTTAAAATCTTTTTGATTGAAAGAAACGTCTACCCATTAACAAGGCTTTCTGAAAAAAAAATTTTAACTTTTTTTGAAATCTTGAAACCTCACCTTCTTTAAATATCTTATGATATTGAAGTACTGAAAAGTTTAAAACTTTTATTTTTCCAATTATTTTTCTTAGCCAAGAAATTAATTGGGGTTTTTTTTGACATTTGCCACTTATTATTATTATTATTATTATTATTATTATTATTATTATTATTATTATTATTATTATTATTATTATTATTATTATTATTATTATTATTATTATTATTATTATTATTATTATTATTATTATTATTATTATTATTATTATTATTATTATTATTATTATTATTTGTATTATTATTTTTATTAATATTATTATGTTTATTAATCTTTAAATTTTGTTCATCCTACATGAGCAATAAAAAATAAATATACTTGGTTCATTAAATTAGAGAAATAAAATTACTACAAATTTTCATTTTAAAGTTTACTCAAAATAAAATTTTGGTATGATTGTAAAACGTTTCCGTTTTTAAATCAACCTAACAAAATTTACAAAAGAAGACTAAAAATAGTTCAACATGATCAAAAAATAGTCAACTCAAATTTAAAAGAAAATTCAGTCTATATCCGTTTACCATAATATTTATATTATTTTTATTATTTTATTGTATATAATAAAATTTAATATTTAAAGGTTAAAGTTGTTTTTTTCATTAAAAAGGACGATAAATTGCAAGTAAAAATGCCCAAACAGAAAAAACAAATATAATGTACTTCAATGCCAATATTCACTGCATAATATATGTTAAGTATTTATTTTAAGTTGGTATTAGCTTCTGACTCCTCGGTGTTGATTACAGTTGATTACAAATTCTGCACAATATGTCTAATCAATCAACTTTAAATGTAAACCTGCAAAATTTTCAATAATAATTTGATTCACTTAATTTTTGTTTCGCACTGGGATAAGTTTCATAGTGTGAGATCGCCTTTCTGGTCTGCCATTAATGAATAGAAGTTCTCGTGAATTTGTTCTAATCTTTGTACAAATTTTAACTTCTAAATTTGTCTTCGACCAAATTGGCGATTTTGTCAATTAAACTTGAATGTCGGTGGCTGTTTAATTCCCAGTTAGTGTTAAATTTTGAAGAGATTTTCGAAGCCATGAATTCAGAGGATAAGGATGTTCACTAAAGCGGAGATATTGATAAACTTCCGGATGCAGTAGTAGTAGCTGGATAGAAGAATGAAGCGGGCCGTGAGATTTCCGAATCAAAAAAGATAGTATATACACACCAGATGGAGAATGATACAGGGACTAACTAAACAGTTTTAGTAAAGATGGATGAAGGAGTTAAATCCCTGTTGGAGGATTAGGCTGAAGTGGAACGTAAAAAATGAAATTATTGTGTATGATCCACAGTATGGCTGTTGGACAAAAAAAAGAATTTGGGAAATAACCAATAGGAAGTGATTGAAGCAATTAATGGAGAAGATGGGATGGTCCTAGTAGTGAAGATAAGAAGTAATGGGAAGTGATTGTAAGACCAATTAAAAAGGTATGCAAAGTAGAATAGGAAAAATTGGGAGAGTTGATGGTTTATGAGGCGGTGTTGAATCAAGGTGTCAAAGGAGGAAAGGATGTTAAATTGTGAATTTTGTTGCGTCTGTGTGCGCGAAAGTGGTTTTGGATTGCGATTGAGCTGTGTGTATACACAAATGCGAGAGATGGTGTTTTTAGAATTGATTTCCAGCAATCGAGTTATTTTATTGAATTGATGAATTTTCGATGGAATTTCGAGTATATTGGAATTTTATGAAATTTCTGCTGATCAAATATTTTGTTTTAATACGTTCGAGTTTAAGAAGCTTTTGTATTTTGTCGATTTGATTTATTTTTGAATATAATTTTCCATTCAAAAGACTTTGTTTTTTTGATGAAAATATTATATTAATAATGTCCCAATCTCAAGTAATTGGACACGTTAAATGGTTTAACTCAAAGAATGGATACGGATTCATTAGTATTGACAATGAGCGAAACGATCAAGATGTCTTTATTCAATTTCAATTTATTGTTGGAACAAACACAACTTCGTCAGCTGAAATGCTCTTCAATATTCAATGAGTTCTCTCTTTCTATGCGTCTGGGCATCCGACGTGTTTCGTTCTCGATTCTGAAGAAGGTATATCATATGTTCTGCCAATTTATGAAAGCTGTGCGCTGCCTCAAGCAAGTTATAGAATGAAGCGTTATGACAGAGATACAATTAAACAGTGGGTAAAGCAGCAAAAGCGTTTTTGTTCAATTTTATATTTTTAGTTTTTTATTGTCTACTTGAATACAATTTTCAAACACTTCAGTAAACCCGGTGAATTCACAGAGGTGGACCCAGTCGCAGAAAGGGTTTTAGAAAGTTCAAGCACATTTAACGGTACAAATCTTGTGGTTGATTAACAACCATAAAGAAAGAGAGAAAAAGAAGATATTCAGAGGTAAATAAAATAATTTTCCTTTCCAGAGCTGGAGAAATTTCTGGCAAAAATTGATATCTGATCTTTGGCAATAATTCAGTAAGTTTTCATGGTCAGTAGTCGAATCTCAAAAGTAGCATTTTAGCAATATTAATGTTGAATAACATGTTATTTTATTGTTTAGTCAAAATCAAAATATCACTGACCTCTGGTAAAGACAAATTGGAGTCGACAGTAATGGGAATTAAAGTGGGAAGAATTGTGTTGGCAATTATTGTATATGGAAACATTATTTGATTACTGGTGATGATATGACGATAAATTTCTGAATAAAATACATTTATTAAAGTTAGTTTTAAACTTCTGAATTAATTTTTTAAAAAAAATCACTTATATTTTTCATAATTATTTCAAATATAGATTTCATTTAGTTTATTTCAAAAATACTAAGAGGTAGAGATTTATTAATAAAATGAGTTTGTTTTAAAATATTTGTTGTAAATTTCGGAAATTGTTGAATTTAATATAAAATTATTATTACACAATTGATATTCTAAATATTATCTATTGTAAAAATAATAACAAAAAATAGAATTTGTAAATTTTAAAAAGAAATTAGGAAAAATTAAATATTCTAGTACAAATTTATCAATTTAACCACTTGCGCTATATTGACTATATTGATGATGTTGTTGTGAATAATTATTTATATTCGTGTAAATCTTTTATGTAAGATCCTACCCTCGCGCTAAAGCACTGGTCAAACCCCTGAGCTCGCTGACGCGGTGATACTTTACATATATAGTAGAGCGCGGCCCAGCTACCGAAAATTAAATCATAGCGCAAGTGGTTAAAGAAAGTTTAAAACAAATTTTAAAAGTTACATTTTTGATCCTGAAATTTTAATGAAAGGTGGCATTTATTCTCCAGTAATATAATTAAGACTTTTGTAAATTGTACTCAATAAAAGTAAATTTATTATTTATGGACAATTGATATAACAAAATATTATAGAAAAACATTAAAAAATATTTCTAGAAATATGAAAATATGCTACTTTGGTGTTTTATAATGTTTAGCTGCAAAACTAATAACCAATAACTAAAAATTTAGTAATTTTGTAAACATTGCTCAATAATTGATTAAATGCAGCCAGACAAATCAATATATGGGTGATCCAAAAAAAAACTTCGTTTTTTATAGTATAGTTAGTATTCGACCAAATATATATTATTATGTTATTAGTGTGCATACTCATAGTCGTATTATTCAATACTTTTTACAGTTATTTCTGATTATTATTGGATCCATATGACGTAGTATTACGTTTTTCGTATATATTGCTTTATTTAATTATTCTTAGGATACGTGTTTGATTATGAATCCTACTACAGAGAACGTGAATTTTTTCGTTGCAAAGATGAAAAGAAGCAACTGTAAAGCCACTGAAATTCACAATCTCCCCACTAATGCGTGGGGCGCTGAGAACATTTGCTCAGTACAACAAGTTCAAAGCATTGCAAAGAAATTCTCTTCAGGTGAAAAAAGATTGATCTGGACGAACAAGAGAGGCTCGAACTGAAAATAACATCAACGCCATTGCAAATTTGGTTGCCAATGATTCCTCTGTGAGCATCACAGTAGATATATAGAAATTTTATTTTTACTGTGTAAAACCTGCATGAATAAATTATATTATAAAAAACGAAGTTTTTTTGGATCACCCTATATTATGACATATGTTATTACATCACAAACAATAATCAGTGAAACTTTAGCTCTTATAATTAGTGAGTGTAAAAAATAATAAATTCGTAAAATATTTGACTTTTTTATTTTGATAAAGGAATTACCAAATTAGTACTATTTCAAGAAAATTTCGGATATCATGTATACATTATCTTATTTCATTAATCAGAGCAGTAAATATTCACAAATTTACTCCTAGATTTAAAAATTTTGAGAAATAATAGTTAATATAATAAAATAGTATTTCATACACAGCCGTATGTGTTTATAGTAAGATGACCAAATGTAATATCATATAAAAAATATGAAATTACTTGTTGAATGTAAAATGTACTTAACGATATTTTTAATTGTTAATTATTTCTAAAGTAGTGTCAAATCGAGATTAAACATATAAATCGTATTAGCAGTAACTTCATTGAATGTGAATATTCAATTTACGCATAAAGACATTCGTAATATTTTAAAAGAAAAGGATATATTATTGAAAAAAAATCCACTTAAATGATAAATATAAAAGTTATTGAAATAAGTTTTTACTTAATTAAAACCTTTTGTAGACCTCATATAAAATCACACTTTTTCGTTCTTTGTACTGCTTTAGGCAAGATAATCCTTATTAAATAAAAGTTCTTGGGAGTTTGTTTTTTTCTGCAACTTAATTCTATTTTATTAAAATATAATTTATTAATATATAATTTTGGATATAAATTTGTAATTATTTAAAAGATATTTGTTTTAATAATTGGTTAGAATGAAATTGGCAGATTTTGAAATACAATTAAATTATTTAATAGTTTTATTTATTAATTATTTGGATGGAAAACCATCAAATTGTTAAACTAACTCTGGTTTATTCTAAATCTGAATCCTCGTGTTCCATAAATAAGAATCAACACTCCCAACGTATATTATTAATACAAACTATAAACAAAATGAACTTTCTTCAATTTTTCTTTGATAAACTTTTTAATTAAAATCACTTTACTTTTTCATACTCTAAAGTTTCTTTTTCCTACATGGTACTATTTTTGATGTTGCCTTTCCTTATAATAAATGACTTTAAAGCAAATAATCCCCACAAATCCCTTCCATGACTATATTTTCTCAATATATCCCTCGGCTGTCATCATCCTCTAAATTATTTATTTTCTTGATTGTATACACGACTAGCGTTGCTTTCAATTAATTCATTAATTAGAGTGATAATATTTGTATTTTATTTGTATAATATTGATATTTGTTTGAATATTCTATAATTGTTATAAAATATATATTTTTGAATTTAATGAATAAAAATGGAATTGTCACTATAAGTATTTGTATTGTTCATCATTTTTGTGCCCTTTCCAATAATATTATTCACGTTAAGTAGTTCACAATAATCTTTTCTATCTCAGACCTGTTTTCCAGCTTCAAATTGAAGAATTAATCCTTTATTAGTTTTATACAAACTTGCATT
Organism: Schmidtea mediterranea; assembly: GCA_022537955.1. Lineage (NCBI taxonomy): Eukaryota > Metazoa > Platyhelminthes > Tricladida > Dugesiidae > Schmidtea > Schmidtea mediterranea. The sequence goes on along the minus strand of CM039680.1, from coordinate 201,240,147 downwards.
TCTTTACTATGCATTTTTATTTAACTCTGTTTCCATCTAATTTCATGACATATTCAAATAACCTTTTTGTTTGGTTTATATATTTCATTTTAAAATAATTGTAATTTTATAACTCCAACAACAAATTATGCTGCCCAAAACCCCTTGAAGCCCACTACCAACACTAACTCATTTTCCTGGGCAGAAAAAAGTTGTTATTTTTGGCTTAAATATATACAGGTCTTAATGAACTAGGAGAGCCGTTAGCTACAGGGTTTGAGGTCGACATGAAGCACAACAGCCAAAGGCTATTGTCGACTATCATTAAAAAACACGAATTTTAAGCTCTTGATAATAAAAAATCACTAATATTTTATGGTATTTTCCACTCTCGATTAAAAACAAGTGTAAATATTATAAATTTTGATCTCAGTATTTTCTGTAGTTAAATATAGTCTTTAGACATTTTAGGTTGAATATAGTCTCGAAAAAATCGAATGTAATTAATAAATTAAAGTAAAAATAATTAATAGAAGTGCCTTAAGTAAAATAAGTAAAGTAATAATACTTAATTTTCAAACAAAATTCCATTTTGACGATTTACAACTTGTACCAATTTGTACTCATTATGAACTATTTAATGTTTCAGTAGCAAAATGAGACTCTTTAATGCGAGGTTTAGCATTGAGCACCCAAGATGAAGGGATTTCTTTTTTTGTTAATGAATTAGGTGGAGATTTTTTTTCAAAATGGCTCATGACTGAAACTGTTGACACAACTGTCTAAGATGCTACCTTCTAATTTGAGAGAAAATTGAGTTAATCCTATCTTTTAACGATAAAGTGCCTAAAGGTAAAAACGATTGTGGGAAAATGGAAATGATTTTTACCAATTAGATTTAGAAACCCATAAAAAATAGAGCTTCTACATTACAATATCAACTAGCTCTTCGAAACTAGGTTTTCCTTAATTCAATGAAAAGTAATTGAAATTTCTATGAGATAAAATTGAACTTTCCATTAAAATCATTAATCCAAATTAAAATTTAATTCTAAGAGTTATTCAATGATCTAGTTCATTTTTGAAGGAAATAGAAAGAAATTGTCTGAATAGAGGGAGCGAGAACTCTTTACGTTGGTTTTGTTTTCCATTTAGAATTCATATCAAGTACTTGAAAAAATAATTAATATAAAAACTATGTTATATATATGTTATATTTGCATGAGCCAAATTGAACATTAAACACATAATTTGATATTATTTATTAACCACCCTATAAAATTGCCAATCAATTTACAAAATGAAATATAATACTTATTGATATATTTTCATATTTTTAGTTTAAAAAAATTTAAATATTTATACAGTATATATTTAACAATTTCGGTAATGTTTTATAATTTGAAAAATTAATGTTAACAAATTTTATTATTATTATTATTATTATTATTATTATTATTATTATTATTATTATTATTATTATTATTATTATTATTATTATTATTATTATTATTATTATTATTATTATTATTATTATTATTATTATTATTATTATTATTATTATTATTATTATTATTATTATTATTATTATTATTATTATTATTATTATTATTATTATTATTATTATTATTATTATTATTATTATTATTATTATTATTATTATTATTATTATTATTATTATTATTATTATTATTTTTTTTATTATTATTATTATTATTATTATTATTATTATTATTATTATATTATTATTATTATTATTATTATTATTATTATTATTATTATTATTATTATTATTATTATTATTATTATTATTATTATTATTATTATTATTATTATTATTATTATTATTATTATTATTATTATTATTATTATTATTATTATTATTATTATTTTATTATTATTATTATTATTATTATTATTATTATATTATTATTATTATTATTGTTACTATTATTATTATTTTAATTATTGTTATTATTATTTCTTATTAAGTTAATGATTGTTTTTAAGTGACCGCATATTTTAAGATGATTTAAAACGTTTTATGTTCAATTTTATTATTAAAATTTTAAGGGTATTGTAATGATTGACATGTTATAACCGGTTAACTTTTATTTTTAAATGCCTCTTGTGAAAGAAACTTTCAATTAAAATTTTAAAAATCAAATGTTTTACCAAGAACTGACATAAGTTTGAGTGGTATTGTGAGATCAATTTTCAATAATAACGGCACAATGTGATCTATAATAATATCTCGATCAAGATTATCCAGCATTCTATTTACACATTCGAGAATCGAGATTTCAATCTAGAAAAACATTTTATCAAATTTAATAAATTTCAAGTTAAAATTTGGTAGAATTTTTATTTTTTAATTTTTCTTATAATTTAGTTTACTTTTTAATAAAAATTTTGTTACGGTTATAAATTGTCAGTGGAATATTAAATCGTTATTAACAAATCACAATTTCTCTTTTTCAGAGTCTACAGGATTTCTCTTGTATTCAATTTTTTCTTTGCTAATTCTGCTCGCTTTTATAATTATTTGATTTCATTATTCAGATATACTCAACAATTTCATTTATTTTCATTACGACTATAAATCAAAAATGTTATTCTTATGTAAATAGGGGGGGGATTACAGGCTCAACACCAAAAGCGCCAACTAGTGACGCAAATTTTATATTTTAAAATAAAACAGTAAAAAATGATGAAAAATAATATAAATATATTACATAATCGTGAAATTTGTTAATTATTAAATTTAAATATTAACAGTCCAGTGAAAAAAGCAAAACATTGTTTATTAGGTTTCGAATTTTAACTTAAATTTTTTTATTTAAAAAAACAAATTTTTAAAAAACAAAAGCCAGTTTGAAAAGTTTTTTTTTATTTAAATGTCTCTTCAAATGTGTCAAAATGGTTTACAAATTAAACAAATTATAATGAAAATTGCGCTTGACCCCCAAGTATGTTAATCTGTATGTTAATAAAACACAAATATTTTTTTGATAACAGTAGTGAAAATGCGGATCTATATAATATAAATAATACTTATTTTGCGATTTCCCATATATTTTATTCTTTAAATTATCTTTCGAAGTATTAAATAATATAATAACTAAATTTTTTAAAGTTTTTTTCATACTTTAAATCGATATTAAATCGAAAACATAATTTCTATTTGAAAGCAATAAATATTAAAAAAAATTCAAATGAAAACAGATCAAAAATAAGAAGGGTAAAAGATTTAAAAAATAAACTTTTATTGCAAAAGATTAAAATCAAGAGAGTAGATGAAATGATACAGCTGATTAGAATAAAAAGTGCTAATTTAAAAAAAATCAATTACTTTAGCATTGTGCGAATTATCGACTAAATCTTTGAGCTTTTTCAACATTTTCAACGAAAACTCAGGCGTGTTGAAGTAATCCTGCAAAACTGAAAATGCATTGATGGCTGCTTCCTTGATTCGTCAATTATTAATAGGAAAAATTACTAATATCTTATTTACCTGAGCCTCCGAAGAGACGTCCTCCAAACATATCAACAAGTTGTTTATTAATTCAGACAATAATTCATCATCTTTCAATCGAGTAATGAAAAACTCTATCAAATCTAGGAGAACAATGCTCGTCTGAAAAGAAAATTAATATTGATTATAAATAATTATAACTCAGCTCTGAAAATTATTTTATTGTTTATATCAGAAAAGTATTTCCATTTTTATTTAGATTTCTGGAAACAAAATATTAAAATCAGTGTACAGCGTGACTGTGTAGAAAATGAAACACAATAATAATAATAATAATAATAATAATAATAATAATAATAATAATAATACAAATTATTATAATAATAATAATAATAATAATAATAATAATAATAATAATAATAATAATAATAATAATAATCGATAACTAAATTTCACAATCCAACAATACATTTTACAATTTAAGTAATGCATATATTTAACACTAGAAAGGCAGAGCTGTCATTTTTAACCGCAATAGATGATAGATAAAAATTGTACTCCTAAACTAAACCCATGTTGTATTTCGGAGAATGTTACTTTAAATGGAACACGTGGAAATATTTTCCAATTTTCATATTTTTCAATAAGCACATCAGTAGTATATTCTGGAGTTATTAATTCAAAAATTATATTTTGAATATCTATTTTCTAGTATTTTCAAATTACTCTTCATCGTTTTATATTGAACCAAAAATTACTATCATACCGAAAAGAATAGTAATCAAATCAACTTCCCATTCACCATTCAAGTAAACAGGATTTTGAAATTCAACATTAAAATTACTAGCTTCATTATTAAGAAAACTAAGAGGACCACATTACTAAGTAAAATCATATAAAAATTGTATTCCTTCATTATATTTATTAAATCAATTGATTTTCAGGTATCCAAGTTTGATTTTCAAATAGATTCCATTTAATCTAGTATTGTTATATTTAGCAATGTTTTTGTTTTCAATATCTTTTGAATTCTGAATACAGGTAGGTAGGAATTGTTTAACTAACTTTGATAAAGCGCATTAATCGATTCTGATTACTATCAATTTCTGAGATTTGAAATACTTTATCAAAATTCTTGAAGAAGCACTGATTTTACTTATTCTAACATGATCACTCATTTTTTATGCTTGAGTCTGCTTGCTTTGATATCCAATTATCAATATTATTCTTTGAATAAATATCGATCGGCTTCATTCCATTTAACCCTCCATGTAGCTAATAATTGTAGCTATAAATTACTTTTTGTAAAACAATAATCAATGCTTTATCTCTCTGATACACGAAATATTTTTTCAAACAATCTTTTAAAGTATGATTAAATTATTCCAAATTGGCTTCTTTGTATTGAGAAAATACAGAGTAATGATTTATTCATTTGATAATTTTTTTTTACTTTTCTATTCTATTTCTATTCTACTTTTCTATTTTCTTTACTTTTCTAAATTCGTTTGCCACAAATCATCCACTCCCATCGTTTTTTAATTACGGGCAGATTATTTCTTCAACATTTGACCAGACATCCATTTCTGAGTTTTCTTATTTGAATTAACTACTACACTTGCCAGCTTTCTTACCCAAGCAAAACCAGTGGGATATTTTGGCTCTGTCTATACTCTTCTGAAATTTTTACTTAGTTTTTCTTCTTGAAATTTTTTTTGATTTCATTTTTGGATTCCTTTTGGATAACGTTTCCTTCATTATTGCAAAAAGTTGTCAAAATAATTAAAAATTATGTTTATCCGGTAATGAATTCTTGGTACTCATTAAGAACTTAATGGTGAAATTACATTTATTGTCGATAATACTATTGAAATCAATACCCACCAATTTGTTTATATATTATATTTTGCATCCTACAACGATTTTTAGTGTTTACTAAAGATAAAAGTGATATTTTATGTTTTGGTAATACAAATATTTTAGCTTTAGTAATATTTACATTATCACGAACTACATTAACAAAAATTTCAAGTAGATCATCTAAAACAAATGAAAAACGTTTTGTAAAATATCCATTCTTTTTTATTCAGAACCTTTACCAAGGCATTAAAGTATGATAGACTACATTCAACTTTCATAATAAATATGATTTTCAACTATTTACTTTTATTATTTTTTAATTCACCTTTTATTTTTCAGAATTTTCCTATTCTTTTTAATAAATTTACGTTTAATAACCTTTTACTTTGTTGATTTTCACGTTAAACAATTACTTTTTTAAACATCATTTCAAGTAATTATTTTTTATTTCAATTTTGTTTATAAATTGCAATATCTTTCTCATTGAAAATATCAGTTCTAATTTGTAAATCATCAAACAAATAAAAAAAGAAATCAAAGAATAAATATCCACTGAGAATCTTTGTAGTATCTTGAAACAAATCAATTAAAAATTTTCTATCATTGGGATAAGCTTGACTAATAAGTAAATCTTTAATGGTAGCATCTAGATGGCTTTTAAAAATAATCAAGTACTGTATATTCAAATTCGAATGAAATAATATATATATATATATATATATATTAAAATTTTAATTAATATTGCTAGAAAAAATAACGGTTTTAATCATAATAATAATAATATGCTTCTAAATAAATTTTCTTTATTAATAAATAATACAGTGAAAAAAATAATTAAAAAAATCAATAAGCCATCAAAGTGTAAGGATTAATTTCAAAATTTCACCAAGTAAATTGAGATCTATTTCCTGTTTGTATATATAAAACAATAAATTAAATGTGAAACTTAATTTAAACAAAAACATTGAAATTGTGATTTATTTGAGAAACAAATTAAGATAGTTTAAAATTATTAATTTAGTCATTTACCTGAATGTTTTTTTCAGATTTGATTAAATATTTCAAATTCATTGCTAAATACGCATTGAACTCTTCGTCAGTTGAATTGTGAAGAATAGTAAGAATGGAAGGCAAAACAAACGATGCCAAGACCTCTGATTGTTGAAACCATTCCATTAATAATGGTAAAATCCTTTCATATCGCAAATCCTATAATTCAAATTTAGAAAATGATCTCGTAATAAGAGTTATTATTTCGTTTTTTAATTTAAATTATACTTTATTAAAAATTTTTATAAAGATTAAAAATTTTTATATTTTTGAGAATAAACAAAAATTTATAAAATTAAATAAAATCGAAAAATTGAAATTGATACAGATTAATTAAAAATGCAATAATGTAAAAATCAATATTTTTCAGGAAAGATGACTTAACCTAACCTTTTCATTTAATTTTCACATGCCCATAAATAAATTAATTGCTAACAGCTCAAAAAAAATTACTTAAATTTATTTTTACATATTTTCTATTCTTTTCATTCCAACTCTTGTTGTTTACTGAATGATAAATTAATTAGTAAGTATAAGTGGGTGTAATTGATAGTAAAAAGAAACTTGATTAGATAAATATACTTAAATTAATTTCACAAAACATATTACTTTCCCAGTAGTTGAAATAAATTTTCATATATTTTTTGAAAATTGTTAGACTTTTAAGTTTCTAAACATGATTGAAAAAAGTTAATAGATAAAATATTTATCCTCTACCACATTACTAGAAATTAAATGATTATCGACCACCCACTAAATAAGTTGAATTTCTAACAAAGCTTAAACAACTAAATGGAACAGGTACTTATTGATAGATACCGATATAATCTATTAAAAATCCAAATATGTATGTTTAATTGTTGTATGTATTTTTTTTGTTGTAAAAATAAGACTTATCCTTAAATTATGACTAGAATTGAATTAAAGTTGTGAGAAATATTTTAAGATGTTAAATTTTAAATAAAACTGATTAATTTGTAAATAATGTTAGTACTTTGAAGAAATTTTGAAATAAGACCTTCAGCAAATTGGTAAGAAATTAGTAGTTATAGAGAAATACATATTAAAATTACCAAAGTTTTATAATTTTTGACAAGTTTTGATAGATCTTTATTAAAATTTGTTAGTACTTTGAATAAAATTTCTTAAAAGATTTTCAACACAGTAACAAATTGTAAAGAAAATAGGACTTATCAATTAAAAAATTAATTAAATTAACTAAGTTGTAAAATAATTGTTAGATTTTTAGGTAATTGTTCTAGGTATTTGTTGAATAAAAATTAATGTATGTTATCGACTGCTCATAGTTTTTAATCGTACAATTTTTCTTCATTCATAGAAATAATTGTAAATATTTAAATTATTCAGAAAATTGTCAATAACAACATAAGTAATGGGTAAGAAAATGTTTTTAAATACTAGTCAATTTTAGTTTTAAAATAAATTAAATTACAAATATAATAATAAAATCAAAAAAATACTTACTTGTATACAAATAGTTACATGAATCAAATAATTTCTTAGAACCGAACACGTATAATATTTTTTATTCAGATTCCAATAATATCATTAAAATTAACCAAAATATAATTGATATATTTTGATAACCCTTAAACCAATGAAAATTTATCGATTTCACTAAGTATCCATCCTTTAACATCGATATTCAACCGAATAAATACCCCTAAAATATCATAAATTCCACTCTTAACCTATCGTTTCCCCCCTAAAATATTATAAAATTTACGGTCAACCAATCATTTCTCTTTAAATGACAATAATCCCAGCTATATTCAGTATTTTTGATTTGTATATGCGCGAGCGTTTATTATTTTTAATAACTTTTCTTCCGCGCATAAGTATCCATCAAAATATATATTTAAATATAATTAACCGATGAAATCTTTCTCCAATGAATAATTTCTCTCAATGAATATTTTCCTATTCAATGAATAATTTCTCACTTTAATGAATATTTTCTCACTTTAATGAATATTTTTCCTCTTTAATGAATATTTTCATCTTCAATGAATATTTTCCTCTTCGATGTATATTTTCTCCATTCAAAGTATATTACCCTTGTAAGTTTTTAATGTATCAATGGATATTTCATCTATTTATTAGATATCTTTAGATATCCCACTTCTTCACTGAAAGTTTTCTTTATAGAATATAATCTCTACTAATTAAAATTCCATTTGTTGACTTGTTATTGACTTGTCATTTTCAATGAAAATTTAATAAATTTAATTACATCATTCAATAGATTAAGTTGTAATGAGTAAAACTAAAATGATTTTAGGTTATGTAAATCAATTAGAGCTTTTAGGGTAATTTTATGATAATTAATCTAGTTTTACGAGGTATTTATTTTAGTAAATTTTAATCATCTTTGTGAATTTTATGGTTTTCTGTTGAATTCTAATGGATTTATCGTTTGATTATGTTTTTAATGAAATTATTGAAGAAATGAGGGTAAATATATAATTTTAGAAACACTTAATTTCTTGATAATTTATTAGATTTGACTGGATTTTAGGATTATTTTATACAAAAGTTAAATTTACGAACAAAATGTTTATGATAATTATTTACCCATTAGAATCCAATTTGACTGATAGATTTTGAATAGTAAATGATATTTCAATTATAATTTTATGTTCTATTTAAAATGTTGATTAAATCAGTTAATTTTTAAAAATATTTTAGTGAAACCTAAAATTTTAATTGATTTTACAGTAAAAAAAGGGTGGACAATTAATTACTTTCATTTTTCATTTTTTGGATTTCGTGGATATCAATCAAAAAAAAAGTATAATTTAGAGATATTTAAGAGGATGCTCAGTGTGGTTATCAGTATACATATGAAAGTCGTTGAATTATATCTATGGGTTGACTGATAGTTTTTTTTGAATTTATACTTGATTTACTGATTAATTTTAATTATTTGAGCAATATGATATATATTTTATGATTTTACAATAATTTAGTGAAATTTAATTTATGTGGGAAACATAGACTTTATTCGATTTTAGTTATTTTTGACGAATTTTTTTTTGCTAGAATTTGTTGCCAGAATAAAATTGTGGTGATTTTCAATGGAAAATGTTGGGTATCGATAACAATTTTGTAATACCAAAGAAAATTTATTTTTATTGGTAAAATTCAGATTTTAATGATATTTTAAGGAATTTGATTGGTTGAATACAAATAGTAAATATGATACAAATGAAGAATTTTAAGGGTATTTTAAGGGATTTATTCAGTTGAATATAGATTTCCAAAAGAATTTTACCTGATATTGTATTATGAAAATAATGAATATATTTCTTTTGATTCTTCAAATTTTTCATGTGCTTTTATTTCTTGTGTGAAAGATTTCTTGGTCAGTAAACAATTTTTGATATTGATTTGTTCAGTAACTTGTTATTGATAATATATTGTGAGTGTGTGAATAATCAAATATTTTAAGGGGAAATGATTGAGAGAAAATTTTATTTTTTTAAGTGGGTTAAGTTGGTTGAATATCGGTGTTCAAAGGGTAAATATTATTTAAATACAGAATTTTAATCAATAAGATAATCAATTATTCAATGCCTAGTATGTATATAGTGAGTTGTACAGTACTCAGTTATTTGTATACAGTACCTAGCCATTGTTGTTGAGTTATTAATCAATGAGTTGTTCAGTGTGTATGGGTTATCAGCATTCAGAAGTTGATACCAAGTAAGTTAACTATTTCTTTGATTGTGGATGAATTTATTATTATTTTTATTATTATTGTTATTATTATTATTATTATTATTATTATAATTATTATTATTTTGAAAATTTCATATTAATTTATTTTTTCACATCTTACTTTGAAAAATTGTTATCGTTATTAACATATATAAAAAGCTTATTGTAAAAATTATATTAAAAATGTCATTTTAAGGTGATATATAAAATTTCATTGTAAGATTCCATTAGAAATTTTATCAATTAAAAACATGTATAAAAATTTCATTGTAAAATTATACTGAAAATTTTATCTTTAAAAATATTTAAAAAATTGATCGATAAAACTATGCAAAATATTTATTTAAAAATTTTTATCATATAATTTTGTCCATTCTTTAACTTTAAAAATTCTTACCTTATGTAACTTACGTTTTGACCCTCTATTTACTTTTAAAAAACTTTTACCTTATGTTATTTGCCAACTATAACTGCTTTTAAAATTTTCAGCTTTAAAAATTACCTTTTATGTAACTTAACTGTTGACCCTCTATTTAATTTTAAAAATTCTTACGTAACTTGCCATATTTTACTCTAGGCACCATAATTTACCTTAGGAACCTTAATTCACTTAAATTTATTCTAACGTACTTTAAATTACTCTGATGTACTTTAATGTACCTTAATTTACTTTATGAACATTAATTTACTTAAATGTACTCTAATGTACTTAAATTTACTTTAATATACTCTAATGTACCCTAATGTACTTTAATTTACTTTAGACCCTATAATTTACTTTAATTTACCTTAATGTACTCTTATATATATCTTAATTTACTTAATGAACCTTAATTTATTAAATGTATTCTAATGTAATTTAATTTACTTTAATTTACCTTAATTTACTTCAGGTATTTTAACTTAAATTTATTTAGAGCCTAAATTTGCCTATGAAAATTGTGTGACCAAATATTACAAGTATTTTTTTAACAAGCCTATAAAATACCCCTGACAATATTTTATCGATAGGTGATTCAAGCCAAGGCTTTTAAATCAAAGAAATATTTTTTAGGCTTTTTCTATGGTTTATTATTGATAAGTGAATCAAGCCAATTTTTATATTAGGCTTTTTATCGAGAGTCAAAAAATACCCCCTGACTATAGTGGGATTGAAAAAAAATATTTTGTGGATGAAAAATACCCTCTGTGACCATCGTAGGCGATTTGAGCCAATTTTAATTTTAATTGAGGCATTTTTATCGAAAGTCAAAAATACCACCTGACGATAGTGCGACCGAAAAAAATTTTTGGATGAAAAAAATTATTCAATAAAAAATATTTCAAATAATTTCAATTCAAAATATTCGCCAAAATTTGAATTTAATAAAATACGCCAAAAAATTCAAAAAATAATTTCAAAAAAATTTATCAAAAAAAAATTATCTTGAGTAGTGGGATGTGTCACAGCCAATTTACCCCCGGGGCGGTAAAAGTTTTTAAAACAAAGACAATGACTCATTCAAGGTCATTGAAACAAGGACCATGACTCATTCAAGGTCATTGTATGATTCATAATAATTTCTCAAGGTCATTGAAACAAAACCATGACTCATCAAAAATTTTCAAGGTCATTCAAACAAAGACCATGACATATAAAAAAATTTCTCAAGGTCACTCAAAATTTTTTAAGGTCAGTCAAAATTTCTCATGGTCATTCAAATTTTCTCAAGGTCATTCAAATTTTCTCTTTGTCATTCAAAATTTAAAATTTTTTAAAATATAATTTACTACTTATTTTTATAATAAGTGTTTAAATTATTATTTTAATATAATTATTTTTACAAGTTAATATTATTATTTTACTTTAATTATTTCTATTATTTATAATTATTATTATTTTTATTATTATTATTATTTTAATTATTATTAACTATTTTGTTGAAATAATTTATTGTGGTATTTGCAAGTTGCGTTATTTTATGATTTTTTAATAATTTACTTAAAAATTTTATTATCTTTACCACAATTAACATAAATTATATTTTATTTGATGGAAATATTTAAATAATTTTTACTGGTTCATTACTTCGATTCAATATTAAGTTGATATAACATTGTAACAATTTACATAAAGCTTTTAATATTGTTTTACTTAAATATTTTTAATGAATTATAATGTATGACTATCCAATTTGTTTTAAAATTACTTGATTATAAAACATTTTTACATAAATCGTTTAGAACCCAAACAGGTATTATTCCATCATAAAAATATATAAATTTTGGTCCAATATTGTTCAGATCATTTGTTTCCGTATGATTTTTATTATGTTATTTTTTGCAATATCAATTCATTTAAAATGCAATATCGATGCAATTTATTACTCAAACTTCGAAATTATGAAGAGGTCATGAACACATTAAATTGATGTACATCATAGCTAATTTTTCATCTTTTAAAGTATCTTCAGACTTCACATTTTTAATTTCAACATAATTTTAGAATCTTTATAGCAAAATTATACATTGTCATTGCATTGGTTACATACATGGTATAAATACGATAACAACTTTAATCATTATTTCGACATGCAAACAAAATTTATGATAGTGAAGAATTATAGCCATACTTTAAATTTTCTCAGATTTTCTATCACTTACAAATTTTCAATGCCAATCAAATTAATCAATACCTATTTTTTATACTTACTCGCAATAATATCGGATGCAGATTGTAATTTAGTAAACAAAATTCTAAATACAATGAATATCAAGTTAAGAGGCAATAACCACATATATCTTGGTCACGAGAATGCAAAGTTTTATATTGCTAATAAAGATGTAAATTTTATTGAAAACTATCATTTGTATACAAACATAATTATCCAAGGATACAAGATCAATTCAGAGGATGTCATGATTCCAATTTGGAAAGTCAATAGTGCTAGAATGTCATTTTAATAAATATTTTCATAAAATATCTGAGTTTTTATTGTGTATATTAGTTTCCGTATGCTTTTTTAATTGATTTATTGTGCAAATTAGTTTTCTTTTTATTGATTTATTATGTATTTACCCCCTCTTTAATCACATTGTACCCACCTGATACCCACCTGTTACTAATTTACACATAGTGCATCAATTTACTCACTCAAACCACAATTAGATATTTACACATAAAATATATACTTTAAGTTAAAATTATCTTATAAAATATATTTGAGTCCAAAATTTAAGTAAAAACTTTATAAATTAACTTAATATTATAATCAATTAGTCTATGTTATCCACTTTTGATAATTTAATAGTAAACAATTTAATATTCTTCAGTTATAAATATTGGATCTTTAAATATAAATGTTGATGATACACATGGTGACAAAATGGTTTTAATAAAATTATAATAGAAGAAAATAATTTTAATGAAATGGTGATAATAATAAAAATTTAAAGTATTATAAATATAATAATAATAGCATTAATTAATAATATTAATAGAAATCGGTTGAATATTACAGAGTTTTATTTTACATTTATTGTATTACTTATAAAATATATCTTATTACAAATAGATTTGATAAACACAGAATTACTAAAATAAATTATAATTTTTCAGCTTTTTGAGTATCTTCGGTTTTCACATTTTTTAATTTCAACGTATTTTTAGAATCTTTATAGTAAATTTCTGAAATACAATGGTTAAAATTATGTTTCAAAACAAGTGGACGATTAACAAAGACATTGCAATACAAATGCATAGTTAACAAAAACACGACTAATTAATACAATTAAAAACGATAAATCTTTATATTTAGTGATTTTAGAAATATAGTTATGAAAAATAAATACTAGTGTTAGGCTGATCCACTAAAACTATGCAATCATGTTAATTAAAAGTATACATGTGCTCGTTATATATATATATATATATATATATATATATATATCAAGCTTTCAGTTTTGACTTAACAGTATTAATTATAGTAATATTAATTGATAATAATAATAATAACTGATAATAATAATACTAATAATAATAATTTGGTAATAATAATAATAGCGATTTTATTTTAAATTTGTTATATCACTTATAAATTATAATTATGAAATATAATTATGTTATTCTATTTGATAAACACAAAATTACTTAGGCTAATAATATTTAATGACCATCTTTTCACATTAATTTTAACGTATTTATGAATATAGCAAATTTCCAACATACATGGATTATGTTAGTACATGATTCAAAATATAGATGGAATACAAGTGCATGTTTAACAAAGTCTTGACTAATGAATATATACTAAAAACTATGGTTTTATTAATTGATTTTAGAAAATATAATTATGGAAAAAAAACTTTACAAATTATGTTGGTTAAAGATATATATAAAGATATATACCCGCGTGCATTTAATATATCAAGTTTTGACTAAATAATGATATTATTTTAACTCCCATCATTCGATTCTGATGAGTTAAATTTTAAAAGGATGAATTATTTGTTTGTATTTTTAAATATAATAATATCTTTACCTTTATTAAATTTTATTTGCAAGCTGGTCGTATGTGGCTGTAATCTAGATAGTCTACAAATAATTATTTTGGTAGTAATAAACATTAATTAATTTAGTGTCTATGACGCTTTGCAGTGTCCGCGACTAAAAGTTGTGTAATGTGTAACTACCCTCCAAGCTAGGCTTAATTTGTGCTATCAAACCCAGGTACTTTTTAAAACACTTTGTCTGACAATGATAAAGCATAAACTTCATGTTGTCCTTTCTTATCATAATTTTTTATTGTGTTTTTAACTATATAAGATTAAATTTTTATTATTATGACTCTTTGCCCCTAGGTTTTTAAATATTTAATTATAAGTTATTTAGTCCCTTATTATCATAAAATAATTAAATAGGATTTTTAACGAAAATAGGTATGAAATATAAATGTTTTTAAATTAGATCACTTATTATATATATTTTCTTAAATATTATCTAGAATCTTTCTTTTATCAGTAAAACAAACACAGATATTACAATAAAAAACACATGTGTATCATAAATTACGTGTATTTCTTAACAATCTCAAACTTTACATAAATACTGAATGATTTTGATTATTTAACACATACACACATTATTAGCCATAAAATAAATATTTCATAAATTTTAGAAAAATAACTAATTTTCATTAAACTTTTCCCGTAAATACTGTCATATATCAATGATTTAACACACACATTTTGAATCATAATTATTTTTGATATTTATACGATAGCTTTATACACCCATTTACACTTTTTCTATCCCTGTCAACCATGTACCACAATCTCAAACCCTTTAAAATGATACCTTACATGATCGAAAAATCTTTACTTAAATTTTATACACACACATATTTCAACCATGAAACACACATGCATCATAAATAACACATATTGTCATTAAACTCTTTCTATAAATATTGTACCGTGTCGTTCATTTAACACACACACATATATTTTGAGCCAAAAACATGAATATCATATTTATTTAAAAATATTGTCTTAAAAATATCGATTTTATCTTAAAAGTTGTTCATTTTGCACACAAACCTTTTCTATTGCTAGCATACCATAGATCATATTATTAAACCTTCGAAAAAACTATTGAAAACCCTGTAAAATAATACCTCACATACACAAAATATTTTTAATTATATTATAAACATACACACAGATTCATTTTTCTACTCAATATTGAAATAATTTGATAACCTTTGGATCCCATACTTTGCTGAAAATTTATTTTATTTTATATAATAATAATAATAATAAAAATCTTAAAAACAATAATACTAAAAAAATAGTAAAAATAGTAATAATAAAAAATAGTAAATAATAATAATAATATTAATAAAATAATTAATTAAAAATAATAATAATAATAAAAATAAAAATCATAATATTAATATTATTAATAATAATAAATAATTATAAAAATAATAATAATTATTATAACACTACTAAAACATTAAGTAGTATATTGTATTTAAAATTTTTTAAAAATAATATGACCTTAAAAAATTTGAATGACCTCGAGTAAATTTTTGATGACCCATGGTCTTTGTTTGAATGACCTTGAATAAGTCATTCTCTTTGTATTAATTTTTTTGTACTTTTAGACTTAGAATAAAACGTTTACGCCCCCGGAGGAGGGGAGTTAGCGATGACACATCGCACTGCTATCTTGATTACACAATTATAGTATCAATATAATTCGAGATTAAATTACGTCATTACGTAATTTAATCCGTCGCGAACTCTCTCCCCCTTCATTATTATAATTCAATGGTGTGTGTGTGCAGAGTGTACATGAAAAATCTAATGAGGGTTTTTAAACCCCTTAATCCCCTGGCTATGCCACTGTATATATAAGTATTCAACATTAAATTTAAAATAAAAGAAGTGAATATTTCATTAGATTTTTAAATATTAATTTGTAATTATTAAATTCATTCGTCAGTAAATTATTAATGAAATCCTAAAAAATTAGTATTTATCAATTTTTAAATGAAAATTAATTTACGAATAGAATATCAAATTTGTTACTACTTTCAAACAAAATTAATAATTGTTGCAATTGCATCATCTTTGCATGATTGGATTGCATTGTTAATTATATAGCATTTTTAATTATAATTGTTATAATGGAGTAGAATTTTAATTTATTAAAAAGCTGGTTTACTGTGTTGATCAATTTTTGTTTTGTTATACATTCAATTTAAAAATAAATATATTTCATGGGCACCAAAAGGACATTTACATTGTGGCAATAAAATAAATTTCGCTAATTATAAAATTAATTATTATAAATAAAAAATTGTTAAAGTATATAAATACATTTTAATAAAGTTTTTAATACTCATTGTAGTAGACATCCCAATTTAAAATATAAATTGTTTAATTAATTAAATTGCAAATGCATTATTAAATTAGATTAAATGAAAATTTCAATTTTGTTTGAATAATCGCTGACATTTCACTTTAATCAATTAACTCATTATTCAAAATACGGAAACTACAAACACGAATTCATATGATTAGCAAAATTTCAATCTCCAATAACTTCGATCCTGTTTTTTGTTGACTAAACAAACCCAGACTCCGTTGTATCAAATCAACCTCAACACATATCCAGATTCTATTAATATGCTCTTTGGAATATTTAGCTTCATCAAGCTATTCTACTCGGTGCTTTCGTCTTCAAAGTGTTCACATTTATCAAATTACTTACAAATAATAATCAATTTGATCTTTAATCGAACATCAATTACTACATGCTTACTTAAATCGAAGATTGGTCAATGTTTAAGCTTTTACCAAGACATTGAATGTTCAAATAAACTTGTAGGATTTTAATTGTTCGTCAACTGTTTCAACTTTATCATTTTAAATGTTGAACCTTTACCATAATCGGAAGTCCCGACACTCATTTGTTTGATTATATTTGAAAACAACAAAACCACATCATTATTCTTAACTTTAATAATTGATGTCTATACAGTTGTTCTACAGAAAATTTAGCAATATTATCAATAAGAAAATAATAAATGGGAAAATAAATGGAACAAAAATTATTTGAATGTATTAGATTTCCTGTTGCCTAAGAGATTTTCGACAAATATTTATAAATTAAAAATCAAAAAACAATGAAAACAGTTGAAATTACTAAACAAATTCAATTTAAATGAAATATAATAAAATATAAATAAAATAATATTAATTTTACAATTTAATTTTAGTGAAAATCATTTTCTAATCTTTGTTTTAATCTTATGTCAGGCTTCCAGGATTATATTTTCTGAAGAAAACTGAAACTTCACATTAATAAATCAAATTTGTAAATTAACTTATTCATTATTTATCATTATTATTATTATTATTATTATTATTATTATTATTATTATTATTATTATTATTATTATTATTATTATTATTATTATTATTATTATTATTATTATTATTATTATTATTATTATTATTATTATTATTATTATTATTATTATTATTATTATTATTATTATTATTATTATTATTATTATTATTATTATTATTATTATTATTATTATTATTATTATTATTATATTATTATTATTATTATTATTATTATTATTATTATTATTATTATTATTATTATTATTATTATTATTATTATTATTATTATTATTATTATTATTATTATTATTATTATTATTATTATTATTATTATTATTATTATTATTATTATTATTATTATTATTATTATTATTATTATTATTATTATTATAACATTCTTTAGTTTTATTTTTTTAAGAAATTTGAAGAACAATAAAATAATGACAGTAGAAACAGTTATTTAACATGAGATATAGAAAAACATTTTAAAGTTTTAAAAAAATTAAAGATTATTAATATTAAATAAATTAATTAATTAATAAATGTTAAATGTTAAATTAAACAAAAGCAAAAGCAAAAAAAGAGAGGAAAATAAATTTGTTTTTAAAAATTTTGAATTGCATATTTTTTAAAAAGATATTTAAATTTTAAATTCTTAAAATTTTAGGTTTAAAATCTTTTAAAATTAAAATTAAACCAAGTAAAAAGCAAAAAAGTTAATTTTAATGAAAATCAAAACCTATTTCGGCATTTTTCTCATTTTATCTAGTAGTTCCAAAAGAAATTGAAAAGGATTATTTAATAATCGAAACTTTTTTCAAAATTATGATTATTACTTCGCATCAAGGGCTTATTTTGTTATTCACTTATCTAATGTATTATTATTATTATTATTATTATTATTATTATTATTATTATTATTATTATTATTATTATTATTAAATTATTAGTATTATAAAATATATAAAAATAATTTTGTCATTCAATAAATAAAATATTTCTGTATCGCCATTGTAGAAAATAAAATCATAAATTTGATATAAATTCAACCTAGCTAGAAGTGAAGAATTACAAGATAATAAATTCAGATTAATGACAAACTTTAATATAATAAATTAAATGATCCATTAACTTTGAAATAAATAATCTCTCCATAATCAGTTTTGCTGAAAAAATTCAGACCAAGAATAAATTATGAAACAACATGCATTTATTAGGAATAATTTATGTGAATGCTAAGTTTTACGAAATGTCAATTATTGTTACAATATATTCAAAGTTGAAAAACAATATTTTTATAATTTAAACCAAAGTTTGTGGTTACATTTATTTTATTTATCTTTTTTCCGTAAACGAAAAAACTTTATATTTATTCATTAATTTGAAATTTATTCATAAAATTTATTTACAAAATATTTCAGTCAAGTATTGTAAGTAACATTTTTTGTTTTCATTTCTCTATTTTCTAAAATGGCAAAACAAGATAAATATCATTGACAAAGAGATGTTAATAAAAAAACGAAAATAATAATCTAAAGCAGGAGTGGCCTACCCGCGGCTCGCATATGACGAATAAAATTTTTTTTAATAGTTTTTTAAAGTATGGGTATTAGGTTAAGTTAACAGATTTAAATTTGCCGCTCATAATAATGTCGCCCGTGGAATTGCGAGAACTCACAGCTCACTTGCAACCCAAAACCGCTTCAAGTCACTTCATATACACTGTTGATTGCTTTGGTTCGTTTCGACATGTAGGTGTAGTGTTCTAAAATAAATATTTATTTTGTTTCAGGTAAAAAATATTTTAAGCACAATGTAAGTGGTATAGCTGCATTTGTTTATATAAATAATTAATTAGTACATTTATTGTTTTGTCGCTAAGAATAAATTCAAAGTAAATAAAACTTGCGGATGAAAAAAGGAAATTCAGTGACCTTTGGAAGGAGGATGATTTCTTCATAATGCAGAACTCCAAATGAACATGTTTAATTTGTAAAGAAACAATTTCTGCTTTTAAAGAATTCAATGTTAAAAGATATCATGAAACAAACCATAGTAGTGTTTTGAAATTTGACGTAGAAGAGAGAAAATATAAGCTTATCAGTTTTAAATCTCAATTAAAAGCTAAACAAAATATGTTCAGTTCATCGTTACAACAATCATCCAATACCGTCAAAGCAAGTTATTCTGTTGGATTGTTAATTGCTAAAATATGAAACCATTTTTGGATGGGGAAAAATTAATTTTTTTGCAAGAAAACATATATAAGTATTTTAAATATTTTTTATATTAGTTTATTACTAATTTTCTAAATTTATAGTTTAATTCTGAGTTGAAAAAATCAAAATATTCACAATTATCCTGACTATTTCAAATTTGTTTGAATATTTTTAAGAGATTCAAAAAAAAATACATAAACATTGTTCAGAAAACCAATCGAAATTTTAAATCAATTACGTGTGAAAATTAAAAAATTAATTTATAAATTTTTCGGAATTAAATAAAAGGTAATTGATAAATTAAATGCATTCATTTATTAAGACCAAATAAATTATTTTTATAGGGGACCTAATTCTACAATTAACAATGATAGCTAAAAAGCAAACGAAAAGAAAAGCTATTACTTTAGAAATTAAAATCAAAATTTTTGATAGAATAGCCACCGGAGAAGGTGCCACTTCTGTAGAAAAATATGTCAGTTTGAAAGAATCTACCGTAAGAACCATAAAAAAAGTGAAGAATCTATTTAGAAAATTCTTTATTGATGGAACAAGTTTAAGTGTTCATTCATATCATACACAAAAGACATAGTAAAAGAGAAAATTTAGAAGGCTCTGGTAATATGGATGAAGAATTGCTCACAAAAGCGAAAATATCATCAAGCATATAGCATTACAAATTTGTAAATAGATTAAAGAAACTGAACAACATACATAAAAAGATAAAAAATTTGAGGTTTTCGTAAAGGCATATGTTGTATAATGTAGAAAAATTGCTAGTGGGTGTAAAGTAACAACGGATGCTTCAGGTTATCGGATTTTGAAACCTTTACTTATAAATCGAGCTCTAAAACCACGATCAATGAAATGTCTAAATGTTGACACATTACCAGTCCACTGGGCAGCTAATACAAAATCATTTTGGCAAGCATGTACTTATTGAGGAAAGAGTTGGGAAATTTCAACGAGACTTAACGTTATTAATGGATAATTATCGAGAGTTACATAACACTCTTACAAAAACAGGAACACACAAATCGCTAATGAATTTTTTTACCAATACCACTGAAGCACCAGCCATACTTCTTGAGACTGAGAATGTAGTGAAAAATATTTCTAGTAACGAAAGTGGCGTTCAAGTATGCATTGAATCACGCAGTGATAGTAATTAAAAATAATTTTTTATGTTATTTTTTGTTTCATTAAAATAATTTTATTTAGGTTTTGTTAAATTATGAATTTTTTCTTGTTAAATTAGTATTTTTGATTATGTTTTTTATTATGTTATGTGCATTTAAATAAAAAATTTATAAAGCACCTTGAGTTTATATATTTAATTACACTATTTTAGTTGATTTTTCAAATTTAGAACCAATCATCTACTTTCAGTTTTCTGGGAACGTATTTATTAGGTAAAAAGAGAATTAGGTTTATATTTATTGATATGATGTTTGTTTTAAATACAATATTAGATATTATATAACAACTTCATAATAAACTCCCATGTAAGATTTAACCTTTTATCCTATATTAACTAAACTTTGTAGTATTAATTGCCAAGCAATAATTATTATAAAGAAAAACTATAAGTATAAACTTACTTTAGGATATTCTGCAACAAGCTTTGAAAAATTATTAAAGAAAGTCTTTTTTTGATTCATTGATTTGTATTCTAAGGATAAAAATACTTCCAAAGATTTGACATAAGGTTCATTGAAACATTTGAGCTTAATATAAATAATAGTATAAATAATAATAAATATAATAATAATAATTATTATTATTATTGTAAATAATATAAAATAATATAATTAATGTGATTGCCAATAAATTGCTAGACAGACGATTTCACTAAAGACGATGAAGAATAAATTAAAGGTATAGTTAATATGTAATTGCATTTGCCTCCCTAATTAAGGCGGTGTCACACTTGTTCTTTAACAGACATTTTGAATATGGAATTATTTATTTAATAGTTAGGCGATGAATTTTATATTCGCTTATTATGTAATTCCCAATTTAGTTTTTTTCACGATGCAATGGTTATCAATTTACATGTACGGAGTGTAATTCAACATACATAGGAAAGTCTCCAGTTCTTAAATACTGCTGAATGAAAGCATTGATAAGTAAGCACAGTAGGGCTGTAGGAAAAAAATAGACATGCTTGATTTTAACATATTATTAAAACTTTTAAATAATTCTTGGAAACGTGTTATTTGTGATGCATTGTTTATAAGGCCATTGGATTCAATGATTAATTTTCAATGCTATTAAATGAGTGGACAGGTTAAAAAATTGTACTTTGTTTTAAAAAAATTATAATTTTTAATATTTAAATTTAAAATTTTTTATATTTCAAAATTTATTTACCGAATAAAATATTTTGAAAGATATTAAAAAATAAATAAATTGTTTAAATACATAAATTAAATCCATATAAATTGTGTTGAATTTTTACAACATTATAAAACATGTATTTAAATGGCGCTTTCTTTTTATTATTATACCTTTTATTATTTAATGTACTTGCTATAAAAAGTACTTAATCATCAATATTATTCTTTTTCTAAACCACAAAACCGACATTATATATATATATATATATATATATATATATAACTCCATTTTGATAATTTTGATCTATTCATAAATTATTTTACTTTTGGAAATTGACATTAATTATAATTTATTATAGCTAAACGATTCCGTAATTATCAAATGAAATAACAGCAGTTTACTTAATTATATTTATTATCCATTTTTAATAACAACATTTGTTTTCAATATTTAAACAAAAACATTCTTTTAAATTTGGTTAATAATAAAAATAAATAATTTGCTAAACTAAACTGATATCCATCAGTTTAAGAAATTTTAAATAATTTTTTGCATTAGAATTTTCTTTTCCATGGATAATCAACAGTATCAATCGTGTTTTTCTCATTAGACCTTTTCTCTTGAACTTGATTTTCGTCATTACAAATCTAGAAATTACATTTCGTTTCTTCCTTTGATATTTGGAACATTCCGTATAGTGCTATTCTCTATTTTATATGATAATAATAATATATACATTTTTAGTTATATAATCTTGGTCAAACCCTTAAAATTTATTTCGTCTCCATATACTTAGAACTTGAGGTTGACTATTATTTAACGTTTTTTTATAGTTAAAAATCACGATCTTAAATAGTTCTTTATATTTTTAAGTTGGTGGTTTTTATTCACCTCATCCTTTGCTAATCTGATTCTGTGACATAATTTATATAATAATTATATAATATCCTCTAGCGACAAACAAAAAGAATTTTTGGTGCCACTTTAGTAAAGAAATATTTTTTGGCTCAAATCAAAATGAACATGGCCTTTGTACTCTACAGAGGTTTTAAAGTTCTACAATAGTTGGAGGATATTAGCGACTCTCAGAAAAAACACAAAGATTTTGATTTTGTTAAAACAAACCCCAGAGATTTCAATTTTTTTTAAGAGGGGCCATTGTGGTAATCTGCTTTTATCTACTTTCATTAACCAAGAATACTAAACAATTTTCTTGTGATTTTACCAGGTTCAAATTTAGATCAAAAATCATTTTGACGATGTTAGTTTATTTAATTTTTAGTTTTGTTTGGATTATAGATATTTTATAAACAAAAATATATTAGATGGGTAGAAAGAACCGCCGGTGGACTAATGGTTTTCCCAGCCCATTCATCTTTAGTTGGTGATTATGGTTTATCATTGAAATAACTTAACAGTTGAAAAACCTATCTGAAATTATAATTCAGAGTACTTCACTTTGAAGGAATATTATCATGTGACATTGCACGCATTACATGTAAATTGAAAAACAACCTCCAAACACAATCCAACTGGATGTTTTGACTTATTAATGAAAGTTTTACTTATCTGACAAGAATTAGAAACTATTTTATAATCTATATTCCCCAACTGCTTATTTATCCTCCTCATATAATTTGTAAAACCTTTGGATAATAGTATTACCAACACAAATTTAGACTCATCATCCTCACATACACTATTGATATTATTTACATCAACATCCTATGTACACGTACTACATTATAAAGACTTGCCATTATCCCTGTACTCGAATTCATGAACTTTCTCGATTGAAGGGATTAACCAATATTAGAGGGCGCAATAGTGGCTCTATGAGTAAAACATGAATGTCAAATTTTAAAATTTATTAAATATTTTTAATAATTACTGGGAACGTGTTATATGTAAAGTATGCAAAAATTTAATGCCCAAATGCTATGTATACGAATGTTTTCAAATAGTTTGAATAAATAAAAAAGTTGCTTTAAAATTTAAATTTAAAGTAATTTAAATTATTTAAATGCTTTATAAAAAGATATTAAAAAATTAGCAATTTGTTTGAATATATAATTGAAATTCATATTCGTTTTTTTTTGCTATGTTTTTATATGTGAAAAATATAACCGAAACACATCACATATTAGATAAATGAAGACACAAAATGGTAAGAATAGGTTTCACGAACTATGATTGGCTATCATGTTTTTGTGTGTGTTGTAGTATATACATGATATTGTCTACATTATATAGTCTACTATTTTAGTTTAACTTTAATCAGTCCGAATGTTACATGTATCATACAAATAGGGTAGTCAGCACGTGCTTCTGCATCAAGGTGTAGTTTTAGGCCAAATACAATATATGACATACTTCGAAAGCATCATGAGTTTGGTTATCCCAGTGATTTACCACGACGAGGAATGAAGTGCATCAATACATCCGCTGATAACCGAGAGTTGATTTTGGATTTCTTCCGTAATCCGTGACTGGAAATTAGAAATCTGCAAAGGTGGTGGAAGATAACTCTGAACAAACGAGTTGACATACAAACTGTGAAAAAGCGTTTGGTCTTTGGGACATAAGCTTTAAAATTTAAAAGAAAAAGCTTCCTATATCGCAACTAAATCGTAAATCGATTTATCTGGTCTAAAATAATAAAATTCTGAGGAAATAACACTGTAATTTTAATGACGAAACACCATTGTACCTCATAGAAGTTAAATCACGCTGATATTATTGCTGTTGTGCATCCTCAAAATATATGCGAGTGTGACTACAATAATTACAAGGTTGATTGTCCAAGCATCTAGGGAAAAGGTAGTTTGTGTGATTCCTTGTTAAACAAAATTGTCATACTGTTATGACGCGTGCAGTTAACACAGAAATCACAGCAATATATCGATATATTCAAGATACAAAGTCTCACAACCTTTCAGGCCCAACATTCTCGCTGGACAGTGCACCCTGTCATAAGAACATTGACACCATGCAATGATTTCAGCAGCATGGACTTCAAGTAATGTAGTAGTCACTGTAAAGTCCACTGTAAAGCTGGTGAACGACATTTACGAGAAGGGATCCGATATATTTCTGAAAACTATCACTTTTATGCCTCATCTAGTGCTCGCCATCAAACCTGCCAGTTAAGGTCCAACTATCTATTAAACATTAACGCATTTGAATTAGCTTCTAATCGAGCATTTATTCATTTCATAAGTTTTTCTTCATGTTTATATGCGGTATTCATAATTTCCTATTAAAAAATATGAAAAATTGTTGAGCTAATTTCTGCTGGGAGTTTTATTTATAATATTTTATATATTTTTCTTAGTTTTTATAAAAGAACTAAGTAAAATGCATTTTTATCTTGAAATATTTTTATAAATAAATAAATAAATATTAATATTATATAAATTAAAACAAAGAAAATATTGTAACATAATTTTGATATAACAAAACTTATTCATAAAATTTATGCAAAAGAAATACAGTTATTTATAAATAAAAGCAAAGCTGAAACCTTTTGTTCATTTACATTTTAATATTATATTATTTATATTCATTGCATATAAAAGAAATTACCATAGATATTAATTGCGGAGTTGGTCGGTTTTTAACATCGATACACAGTAATTTCCTCAGTGGTTCTATTAGGTCCCTTGGGATGTTTTCTGATATTCTGCTAAAAAGACTCGGTAACTGAAATTTAAAACGAATTAATTACTTTTTAGTATTAATATAATAAATCCATTTAGAAAAGTAATTAACTTTTTGAAGTAAAATTGAATTGTTTTAACTGATGGTCATTTGTGAACGTTTTTCGACAATTCTGATTCAAATACATATTTCAATCAAACTCATTTATTTGTACAATTTCTAAAAGTGCCCATTTAGTGATTAACAATAAGACTTGCAATAAAAAAGGAAATCAAAATGAAAAATCTCATTAAAATTGGATGATTTGAAAGTATCCGAAAAAACGTATTTTTTTAATGAAAAGATAAAACTTTCCAATATAAACAATAATTAACAATAAAAAACAAAATATTGGAAAACCCATTGTCATAAAAAATCAGTTAAAATGTCAATGGTAAAACAATATTTACACTGAACGTTAAAATTTTCTTAATTTAAAAATTCTTGTGCAATGTGAAAATATAAAACGTGTAATGAGAAAAAAATAAAATTTATTTGTAATGTTAAAATTTAATGGTCATTTTCAAAAAGAAAGACAAAATACAAAGATTTTTTAAATAGCGCACAATAAAACAAAAAATTTGAATATCATAGAGAAAAGGAAAAACTAAAAAACGTTTGAAAAAACAATAAATTTGTAATTTTGTAAGAATCAATGTCATTTATGTTATTCAAAATAGCAGAAAGTAAATTTTTTCATAAAATGAAAAGAATTTCCCGCTAAGATTAAAGATAGAAACCGGTCGGTTTAAAGGTCACAAAATTGCATTTTCATTCAAGATTAATAATGATGAACAAATGTTTTAATAAAAAATAATATTTTATTGGAATTAATTATATTTTATAACTTTATTATATTGCAAAATTGATAATTATAATGTTATTGTAATTTATACAAATCGAGTACAAAATATTTATAGCGCGCATTTTAAATTTATTATTGAAATTATAAAAGGAATATAATTAATTAAAATAAGAAAATTACATCAATTCATAAAATGTTGAAAAACTGAATTACAATTATGTAAAATTTATAGTTAATTAAAATCAGAAAATTTTTTCAACATTTTGTTCGAAGAAACAAAATATAAAAATATTAATATCTATCAATATTATTATTAAATAAAATTAATAAAAATATATTTTATTATTTTTCTTTATTTATTTATGGAAAATTCAAATAAAATTTGTTTACGAAATATTTTCAAAGTTAATAACAAATTATTATTCAGAATTGTAGAAAGAGGAGGGATTATTTTCAGTTAAATTGATTTTTAAAATATATTTTTAAATTAATAAATATTTCTAAAATATTTATTTATAGCCAAAGGCACTTTAGGTACATTTTAAGATGAAATAAAATATATATTTTTTTGAATTAAAGTGATATTATTAATTATTATTGTGAGAAAAAAAATTTTAAAAGAAAACGAGGAAACATTTTGAAATGATTATAATTAAATTTTTACTTCATCAAGTTTTTTAGAGTAAGCTGACAAACTTTTGTAACACTGCAACGGAGAAACACCATTATTATAAATGGTAACAATCACCAAACCTAGTGAGAATATGTCTGATAAAGGGGTTACATGGGCACTTTTCTGCACTTCAGGAGCTGTATAGTCTAGATCTGTAGGGATAGCTCTTTCTGTTCTTGATATATAGGAATTACCTTTGAAATTATTCTAAAATTTAGAAACGAATAAGAAAATAAAACACAATAATTATAATAATTTTAATAATAAATATTGTTGATTATACATAAGTAATAAAATTAAATAATTTCTAAAGGTAAGAAAGTAAATTCAATAGAAAAAATATAAAAATTTTTTTCAGAAACAAGTGATGAGAAAAAATGAAATGACAAAGAATTGTTGGGTTTATTTAATATAAGTCGATTTGTTTTTTGTCTCTTGGCTCGTGTGTGAAAATCTCGAACCAGCTTGAATTTTTTGATATGATTTATTTATAATTTAAATTTACAACTTTCTTTTTCATTTTATTTTAATTTTTAAAAGAAATAAAAGTTTTTTTATATATTACTAAATTTTTTATTACTTATATAAATACAGGAAACTCTTATAATATAAGACTTAGCATATAATTGTTCACTTTCTTTTAATAATAGTTGTAAATGTCTCATTTTTAAATATTTTTTGGATTAAACATTGACTCAAAAAAGCAGGTGAATAATTTTAAACTGTAAATTATAAATATATTAATCCTTTAGATATCACCATGTCAACATCTAAGAAATCAAGAGTATACAATGAAGAATACCTTTTCAAGTATGGAGTTACTGAAGCAGTTATTGTTCGTAGTTACAACGTGAAGCGACATTTTGAAACGATGCATAAAAATCTCATTTCATTGAAAGAGGCAGAGAAGAAAAAATATTTTTCACAACAATTAAAGCAATATAAATCCCAAACAAGTGCTTTTAAATCTTTTTTATTGCCTAAAAATAACATCACGTGTGCTAGATTTCAACTGTCACGTTGTATTGCACGATATAAAAAAAAATCTTTCTAAAGGAGAGTTTTTAAAAACAGCATTATTGGAATATAGTAAATCTTTGTTTGTAAATCTTTAGGAAAAAGATCGCATTATTAAAAGAATAAAATAATGAGAAGCCAGTCTAAACACAGTTAAAGATCGTATATTAACTTCGGACGAAGATAACTCGACTCAATTAATTTGTGATTTAAACAGCACCAAAATGTACTCAATTTCTTTGGAGGAGAGTACAGATATAACAGGTTATTATTAGATTAAAATCCGGAAAGAAAGAATTGATCAAATTGATGAATTTGACAGGGAAAACTACCAGTGCTGAAATAATGAAGGAGTTTGTGTTAAACATGACTGAAATGAATATTGATTTAAAGAAGATTGTTTCTGTAACGACTGATGCATGGTTGGAAAAATCATAGAATTTACAAACCTTCTGAAGCCAAAAAATTGAACATCCTTTAATTGAGCTGTGTTTTCATTGATTATGGATGACCCATGACATCGAGATGTTATGGTTGGAATATATTTTGAAATATCTTCGTAATTTGGTAGAGCATTTGCTATTCAATATTCAAACTTCAAAACAATGCATGTTGCATGGTCAGATACATATTAAGATATAACTGTTTGAAGTGGCACAAATATAGCTGGTGAATCCATTCTTTCAAACATCATTGGAATCATGCCTACACATTTCAACTTGAAATTTAATAGCAATTCATTAAGCTCAACTAGTTGTTTCATTAAACCTTCTTTTGAGCCAGCATATAACTTGAATAACATCTAGAATCCAGTCAGCAAAATTCATTCCAAATATTTATTAAATTCATTTATAGTTCGAAGAAAATCGAAAACCAACTTCCATAAAAATTCAAACAAGTTCCAAAAATATAGCGTTAAAACAAAATATAAAACAAAAATATTAAAACAAAATATAGGCTTAAAACAATTATTGCTCACAAAGACGTGACAACCAAAAGTGAACAATTATTATTATTATTATTATTATTATTATTATTATTATTATTATTATTATTATTATTATTATTTTTATTATTATTATTAGTGAAATACCATTGTAATTTTTTCTGCTAAATTAAATCCACTCAATTTCCAATGGCCATGCTTGCAAATTAAAATATTATTTGGATTAATGTTGCCATGAACCATTTCATGAGTGGAATTCAAGTAACGCAGTGCATCGATAATCTACAAAATTAATTGAATAAATTATTCAAAATTGAAAAAAATAAATATTAATAACTTGATACAATCCGAGAATTACTTCTAAATCGTAAAACTTGTAATTCTGAAAAA
This sequence comes from Schmidtea mediterranea, assembly GCA_022537955.1. Lineage (NCBI taxonomy): Eukaryota > Metazoa > Platyhelminthes > Tricladida > Dugesiidae > Schmidtea > Schmidtea mediterranea. The sequence goes on along the minus strand of CM039680.1, from coordinate 201,210,054 downwards.
GAAAATTTCATATTATTTATAATTTGGTTATATGTTTTTAATTTCACTTATAATATTGCAATCATATTGTCGAATTACTATAATGTGACATCAACCTTATAAGGATAAAATTTGGATATTTTTTCTTTTTGCTTTCTTTTATTTGTTAGTTTGAATTTTAATTAGCACGACTTTGAACAATTAATAGTTAATTTTGAGAAGACAATCAAATATTTTTATAATTAAAAACATTTAAACATTTTTGATTTTCTTTTTGAAAATGGAAGAAAAAATCTTAGTAATATAAACATCAAAAATGAAATATTATGATAGTAGGTAGATGTGAGCCATCCAGCATATAGCGTTCTGATTAGCTGAAAGAAAACGATGACTCATCGAGTAATGGCTCATCGTATAGAGGGTGAGTCAAGGGTCAAGCGAGTGGTTTACGTGGGTGTGTATGACTCATGGTCTTTGTTTTACAGCGGTTCAAAGAGGTCTTGTCAGGGTAAAAGTATGAGTCATATATACTTTTCAAAAATTTTCAAAGTCAAAACAAAGATATAAATAGGGTATAAATTTTTTTATGACTCATACTTATTCGAAAATTAAAATAAAACAAAAAATAGATACCCACCCGATGAATAATGTTTTTTATGACTTTCCATTTTTTTAATTGTAAACCGATAAATTATAATTATTAATATAAATTATTATCATTATTATTATTACTAATACTATTATTATTGGTATAATTATTTTTATTATTATTTAGTACTATTATTATTATAACTATTATTATTATTATTAATATTATTATTGAAAGATAACGCCAATAAAAAAGTTTTCGTACTGTATATTTTGATAGCATAACTATCATCTTCAGGTACACAAAACAAACTAAAAATATTATGAATTAACATTTAATTTAAACAAATTATTTTTTTATATTAATTTAATTTTGTAATAAATAAACATTTAAAAAATATATTCAAATACTTTTAACTATTTTAAAATGTTATTTATATAAATATTATAATTTTTATTTATATTATAACTTTTCTTTATAAAAATAATGTAATTTAAAAATTCAATTATTTTAATAATATTAAAAAATTTTTTGTTTAAAAAACATGATTTAACATACTTAAACTATTTAAAAACATTCAAAACATTCGTAGTCAATGATCTTTGCACATTAATCTTTGGATCAGCAATGCTTCATATATCACGCGTTGACAATAATTATTAAAACTTTTAAACAAAATTCTAAAATCAGACATTTCTATTTCACTTTTACAGCCTCTATTGTGCTCACTAATATTGGTCAAACACTTCAATCGACAATGCTCTAGAACTCGAGTACAGAGATGACGGGAAGTCTCTCCAATGTATGTGGCATTATACTCATTACATTTAAATTGATAAACGAGATCAGAACATAATCCAATCGGAGTTTGACTTATTAATAAACATTTTTCGTACCTTACACGGGTTAGAGACGATTAGAGTACGGGTTAGAGTACAGTAATACTAACACTTATTTAGGCTCAATTTTTTGATATCCATTTTTACTATTATTTAGATCAACACTCAATTCACACTCATTTGACAAATAACACTCAGACTTTCCAAAACATGGATATTTAGGATTTTTAATCAATTTGTCAACAGTCTCTTTTATCATCAACAATAAAAATGATGTAGAATACTCATTCTTTATCAACAACTCAATTAATTTATCAACAAAAAAATTTTTATGATTTTTCTCTCGTGAATGTATGTGTAAGGGTCATTTTATAAGATCGTTCCACATTTTATTTTATCAAATTATTATTATTATTATTATTTAATAATTATTAATAGTATTATCATTATTATTGTTATTATTATTGTTATTATTATTATTATTATTATTATTATTATTATTATTATTATTATTATTATTATTATTTACATTACTATTAAGTTTATTTTTGCAAAACATTTTTCAAATACTTGTATTGGAATCTATTAAATCACTTTACATGTCTTTATTAAACTTGCAAGCGTAACAATCGTGTATGTGTGTAAGAGACATTTTATAAGACCTTTCCAAATTTTTTCAACAAAATATTATTATTATTATTAATATAATTATTTTTTCAAAAACATTTAATACTAATGTTATTATTATTTTAAATATTTTTATTATTATTATATTTTCAAAAACTTGCATCGAAACCCCCAGTATATAAACACATAAATAAACACAATATTTTAAAATGAACCGACAGTTACTCGATATTTTTAAGACAAAATGTTTGAATAAATATTCCTGTTTATGGCTCAAAATGTGTGTGTTAAATTATCAATATATGACAGTATTTATGTAAAGTTTGTAAAGAAAATAAATTTATTTTACGATACACATTTGTTGTTTTTTAAAATGTGTGTGTTTTACATATTAAAGAAAACTTATAGACAATAATAAAATTTAATAAAGGATAAAGATATTGTTATATTTAAAAATACAAACAAATAATTCATCCATTTAAACTCGAGCCAAAATAATATTATTAAGTCAAAACTTAATATATTAAATGAGCGCGGTTATACTTGTAATCAACAGAATTTGTAAAATATTTTTCCATAAATATATTTTTAAATACAAATAATAATAAAACCATAGTTTTTAATATATTCATTAGTCAATTCTTTGTTAAACATGTACTTGTATTGCATTGTAAATCATGGAGTAACATAATCTATGTTGGAAATTTGCTATATTCATAAATATGTGAAAATTTAATTGAAAAAAAATGCTCAGAAAATATGATTTGTCTTAGTAATTTTGTGATTATCAACTATAATAACATAATTATATTTCATAAGTAATATAACAAATTTAAAATGAAATCTGTAATATTCACCAAATTATTATTATTATTATTATTAATACTGTTAAGTCAAAACTGTAAACTTGATATTTTATATATTTAACGAGCGCATATTTACTTTTAATTGCAAAGTTTTAGTATATTGTGGAGCAACATAACTCTAGTATTTTCATCGTGCAACTAAATTTCTAAAATCAATTAATAAAAAGATTTATCGATTTAAATGTATTAGCCATGTCTCTGTGTATTTGTATTGCAATATCTTTGTTATGAAACATAATTTTATCCATAAATTTCAAAAATTTGCTATAAATATTCTAAAAATATGTTGAAATTAAAAATGTGAAAACTGAAGAAATAGCAGAAAAATTATAATTGATATTAGTAATTCTGTGTTTATCAAATCTATTTGTAATAAAAAGTATTTTATAAGTAATACAACAAATTTAATATAAAAATTTGTTATATTTATCAGATTTTTATTATTATTATTAATTATTATTATTATTTTTATAATACTTTAACTTTTTATTATTATTAACATTATATTCGTCTATAATAATTTTATTATAAACCATTTTGTCATCATTTCTATTTGTGTTTAAAGATCTAAAAATTATAAGTGAAGAACATTAAAAGCTTACTATTAAATTATCAAAAGTGAATAACGTAAACAAATTAGTGTTAAGTTAATTATAAAGTTTTTACTTAAAATTTAGACTTAAATTTATTTTATAAGATAATTTTAACTTAAATATTATATGTGTAGAAATTGTAGTTCAAATGAGTGCTATGCGTAAATTAGGTATCAGGTGGGTACAATTAATAAAAAGAAAACTAATTTACCCTTAAATCAATAAAAAAGCAGACAGAAACTAATAATAAAAACCAGACATTATATGAAAAGATTTATTAAAATAACATTCTAGCACTATTGACATTCCAAATTGGAGTAATGACATCATCTGAATTGGTCTTGTATTCTCTGATAATGATGTTTGTATACCAATGAAAGTCGTCAATAAAATTTACACCTCTATTACCAATATAAAACTTCGCATTATCGTAGCCAAATATATATGTGGTTATTGCTTCTTAAATTGTTATTCATTGAATTTAGAATTTCATTTACTGAATTCATATCTGTATCAGATATTATTGATTAATTTGATTGGCATTGAAAATTTATAATTGAAAAGAAATGTGATAAATTTCAAAGTATGGCTACAATTCTTCACTATCATAAATTCTGTTTACATATCGAAATAATGATTAAAGGTGTCATCGTCATAAGAATAATAATAATAATAATAATAATAGTATTAATAATAATAGTAATAATTAATAATAAAAAATAATTATAACAATAATAATAGTATTAGTATTGATAATAATGATAAAAAAATATAATAATAAAGATAAAAATTTATCGGTTTACAATTTTCAAAGTGAAAGATGCTATTAAATATCCCTTGAACACACACATACACGAGGGATAGGAAAAAATTTCGAAAAAGTATAAGTCATAAAAAATTTTTACTCTTAAGGGGTATGCCTTTGTTTTGACTTTTTTGAAAATTTTTGAAAAGTATATATGACTCATGATTTTACCCTGACATGACCTCTTTGAAACGTTGTAGAACAAAGATCATGAATCATACACACCCACATGACCCCTGACTCACCGCCTACACATTGAGTCATCACTATACGAGTCATCGTTTTCCATCAGCCAATAAGAACGCTCTGTGCTGGATGGCTCACATCTACCTACTTATGATGTTTTCTATAAGTTCCAGAATAATCAAATATATTTAATTGGTAACTTATATTATTTGAAAACAAAAAAAATTGAAATATTTATTTTTATCTATAAAAAAATTAGTGAGATTATTTTCATTTAAGAGTATTTTAGACTCAAAGTATTTTTTAAAAATCATAAAAATTTTAAAAAGAAATCATAAAATTTTAAAAAGAAATCATAATTAACAATTATTATGTTCTCACTTTGATATGTTTAGGCATTTGAAAGTTCCATTTTTCGTTCTTTCTTACAAAGTTACTCAAACATCCTAAAACTGGCTCACTGACAAAAGTCATAAAATCCCTATAATTTTCAATGAATAAAGCATATTTATAAATATACTTTACCTTGTCTCCTCCAATCCAGCAATGACTTTTAATATTTGCGAATGCTTGTATTTTTCCAAATAAACAACTTCTCTTTTCAAAGAATCCAATAACGCTTCACGCTTGTTACTGAATCTGTGTATCTTTTCCATTGCTCTTTTCTCAAATACAAAAACTGTACAATCCTAATTTAATAAAATTTATTAAAATTTTATTCCAAATTGTATCGGTAATTTTTTTTAATTGTTTATAATACGTAATAAAATTTAAAATCGCAAATAACTCGATGAAGTGGGGAAGGATTGTTTATCCCTTAAAACGAAGAATCGAATATTTATATAATAAAAAATTAAGCACTTACTATTTTAAATAGTATTTTAAAAGCTATTAAAAGGTTTTATATTTAAAATAAAACTCAAAAATAATATATTTCCACATAAACAATATTCATTTAAAATTCACAATAAACTCAAATTGCCAAAAAATTAAAATTTTTAACAAGAATGTTTTGTTATAATAAATAAATTGTGTAAATTTAAAATTTAGATATTATCATAAATTAATTTAATTATTAATTTTAAATAAATAATATTTTGTCAGTTATTTTTATTATTATAAAAATGTAATTTATTGTGTTTTGAAATTAATATATTTTTGTTAAAAGCCAACAAAATAAATTTAAGAGAATTTGATAAAATGCGAAATGAGTATAGTGTGCTAAGAATGAAAGAATTCGACTAAAGGATAACACTTTAAAGAGAAGATAGACCGATAGTTATTTGAGAGTTTGAAAAAAATATCATAAATTAAGTTATTGAAAAATAATAATAATAATAATAATAATAATAATAAAAATAATAATAATAATAATAATAATAATAATAAAAATAAAAATAATAATAATAATGATAATAATAATAATAGTAATAATAATAATAATAATAATAATAATAATAATAATAATAATAATAATAATAATAATAATAATAATAATATAAATAATAATAAAAGTAATAATATTAAAACTATAATATGATTTCAGAACTCGGTTTCTGATCGAAAGTTTCTACTGTAAGTAACTTTTCCAATTACAAAGACATATACTTTTTCTTCAATTTGTTTGTAATCGTTGTTGTTGATGAACATGCCCATAAGCAAGACTCTTTCGACTATTTTTTTATTGAATTTATAATTTTCTTAAAAGATGTATCATTTTTTCCTCTCCCATGATTATTAAGTCATTATTGCTATTGCTATAAACTTCGTAAAATACACAAACTGTAATGTTCATATTCTTCATAAAGTTTGATTATGATTTCAGTTATGTATATGAAAAACACTCAAAGTACCTCAAAGAGTTTGGTAAGTGAAGTCGCCAAGAAATTTATTGAAGAACAGGGTTATTTGAACTTTAAATAAACAAATAATATTTTAAAATATATAAAATATTTGTTTCATGTAATTATTCTTAATTCTACTTTCCATAGATTGTTGAAAAGATTTCGAATCTGATTATAAAACTGACATAATTTTAACTGATCAGATATAAACAATATTTTATTTTAATCTCCTTAATTTCTTAATTAAAGCTTTTTTGTGACTCTTAAAGTTTTTCGTTTTCTCTAACTAATATAAATATTTTTAATAGTTTTTAAAAAATGGACTTTTATTCACATATTTTAGACTTTCATTGTGACTTATGCTGATAAAGCGTTGACCACGATTTATAAAATGTAAAAATAAGGACATTTTACACCTCAATGGAAAAATTGACAAAAATCAAAGGACATGAAATTTTAAAGCAAAACTAAAAACAAAATATGAACAAAATTGAGGCTACTGGGGAAAATAGAACTGAATATCATGGAATGTTAATAAGAAGTAAAGTTTATTAATTTTAAATGACAAATGCTAAATAATAATTTAATTAAAACACAATGTAAGAAATGTGTGATAATAATATTAAAAAACACTACTAAAAAGTTATTAAAACAAAAATACACTTTATGATTTTGTAATTATTTGGGATTTAATTTCTCTAAAAATATAACCAGGACAAATCGCGAAACATTTAGCTTTATTATATAATCCAATTTCAAACAAATAATATACCATTAAGATACGCTGCCTTTATAGTTAATTAAGCGGTTTTGAAGTAATGAAATATTATAGAAAAGCATTCAATAGGGATAAGATGAACTTTCGGATTGAATAAAACAAAAAAATGATTAGAAGATGATTAGATAATCAATATAACATTTATCAATTCTTAATATTGTATAAACTGATGTATTTGACGAAAAATATACGACAAAATATCAAAGGTAAAATAATCAAATTTATATTTAACAACCAAACGAATCCGCTAACTCCTATTTGTTCTTTCGAATTTTATTTCCGTTTTCATTTATATCTAATGACCTCAGATAAGCGACTGTCAGTTTCAACATGTTTTGTTTTGGTAATATACCAGTATCTTGAATTATAACGTTGTGAAAACCAAAAACAACCAATGGTAGTTCGTTTGCCCAATCTCTATTGAAATCTTCTGAGTGTGTCCTTACAGCTGCTTGAAGGGTTATGTGGAGCCTTTCGATCTTAATATTGTACCGAGTTGTGTGTCTATGCTTTGGCATAGTTCCATAAAAGAGGATCAAAAAATATTTTGCCGTTGTCGTATGATGATTTTGGAACTTCATAGTGTGATACCCACCCAGTAGTGTTGTGCTAATTTTTTTTTACCGGAACGCGTATATATAATTATATAGACAGGGCCGATCCTGGGTAGCGGCCGCTCTGTGCGGTCTCATGTCCCAAATTTAACGACGGGGGGTGATTTTTCATGATAATTCTGGCAGCGAAGTTTTTTTTAGGTCTCATGTCCCAAATTTGACGACGGGGGGAGATTTCCCAGAATTTTCACCCGTCACTAGGATTGGCCCTGTATATAGCATAAAAAGGAAAGGAAACGAAAATCATTACAAAACCCATTTTGTGTATATGTATATATATATATATATATAAATAATAGGAACGTTTAATAAAAATTAGTTAACAAATTATAAAATACGCATATTATATACTCAAACAATATTGCATAAATATTTTTAACAATACATGAAATCAATACGTCAGCCAATTCTCGTTATCAGAAATCATCTTTAGTTCCGGAACGACGTTCCGGAGCGTTCCGGCTCGATAACACCACTGTAACCACCCATCTTTGATAGTTCTACTCAATTAATCACTATTAATTAATTAATAGAAAGAATTCACCATTAACTTGATTCGACAATATCTATGTGTATCACTTCAAATTTTCCCGTTTTGGAAGTTGTTATACATCCGATTTTGAATGTATTATTATTTTGTTCTTCTAAAATAAATTACAAGTTTTGCAATAATTTCTGATTTGTGATCTCATGCGTAGCAAAAGACGTATTTTGGGGTTAACAATTTTACAGTTGAATTTGCTCCTGGATGGTAAATACAGTGTAGTCTTTTGAATTCTTCGAAATGAAACCTTTTTTGAAAGGACTATTCGCGGCAGCTTTTTTATAATATTTACAATTATCCCATTCTTCATCGTTCTGAGTTCCAAATATGGTGATGTGTTGATTAGTTCATTGAATGTGGGATCATCTCATGTTTCATTCATGGTAAGTCATTGATATGTTTCTTCCATGATGATCAATCTGTCTAAATAAAAAGAAATCAGCAATCATATTAATTTGACTGCTGATATGGAGAATGCTGATGTCAAATTCAGTGATGAATTGAATCCATTTCTATTATCTGTTAGATTAAACTTTCGTTGCGTTAATATGGACTAATGGTATACGATCAGTTAATAGCTCATGCCAGGTGATAATTGCCTTCCAACTGATAAGAACAAAGTCAGTTCTTGGACAACCATAGAATGTTTATTCAGTTTTCGGGAAAATAATCCACTGAGAGAAAAGTATACCATTCACATTCGGATGATTGACGATGTCTTCTATGGAGATGTTAGATGAATCAGTGCAGGAGGCAAATATTCAATTTGAATCTGGCATGGTCAGTTTTATTATTTTTTAAAGTTTGATATTGGCCTCATCAAACGAGGTGAAGTGTCTTGTAGATCACTTTTACTTGCGTTTGGTTTTAGAGGTTTTTGTAACTCGATCATGAAGTGGTGCCAATTAGTCATGTTTGGAATAAGCCAATGATAAAATGTTGCTTTCTTGACATTTTCTAGTTAATAGAAAGAGTAAATCCGTTGGATTTAGTTTTCTTGAGGGGATGTAATCCAGATGTCTTAGCAATAATAATTTTATATTTTTTGATTGCAAGGTTATCATGATTCAGAGTTTCAAGAAGGACTTCGAAGTGCTTCACTTGCTTCTTTTCGGATGATGAGAATACCATTATACTACTCAATTACCTGTCCATGCAGGAATTTCAAAGGTAATTTAAAAAGTATATAAAAGTATAAATTATAAATTTATATATTTTATTCATACGGAAAATATGCATTTCAGTATTGAATGGTAAAGGTTCTTTTCATATAACGTATACTCTACAACCACACAATTTCTAATCTTTTAAATGACAGGTCTAACGCGTTTTACTTGTTAAATAAATATATTTATCTTCAGGAGCTTCTGCAACATTAGCACTAATCAACATAAAATCATGGCTAATCTGTTACTTTAATTGTTGATGCATTTGTGTCACAGACGGAAAGATTTTATTATCTTTTACTCTTTGTAATTAAACCAAATATAGATTGCTTTAGTATTGTGACTTTGTATGTTCTTTATTGCCACCTAAAACCCAATTCTGTTTCATACTTCTAATTTATTAATATAACAAGTGATTGGAGGTAAGCTGTTGCTCTTGGAGAAAGTGGAAGGGGTTGTTCCTTTTTGTGAGCAAAAACTTCCAAACAAAATCATACCATTTCTTGAATTAATAAATGGTTCTTTTATGTGTAGACATATCTTTATCCAAATCGTCATTATACCTTTATTCAAAGTTCCATAATTGCTGGCACCATGTTTAAACGTTTTGGAATTTTACTTTTCTCATAAAATGACCAAAGTTTTATTCAAATTTCTAGATAAGAAAATTGTAAGAACAGCTGTGAGTCTAGTTTTGTTATTTCCGGCTGATATGGTGTCAGTGTTTTTTCACCTTTAAATGCTATGGTCCTCGTCGATGTAAAGGTGTTGCTTCTGATGTTAAAAATATAATCAGTATTAATATTACACTCAAATGTTTCAATATTTCTACGTTAACCACAAATGTCTTAGTAATATCTTAAACGCTTCTGGAAAGTCGCGTTTGCTTATAATGTTGTTGATTCATTTATAATTCGCTTTAATATTAGTAATCCTATATTACTAACTGTAGAGCATATTCTCTTAGAGTTCATAGAAAACAAAATGTTTTCATTATCTATTCTTTCTATACATAACCATTCAAATACCATTGACTCTATTTCTGGATATTGAAGAATTTCCCGAGACCAAAGATCTAGTGTATTTCTTTATTTACAAGTAAGAGTTTAGTTTCATTTTTTAAATTCTATTATCAGATAGGAAGGAACGTTAACCTTCTTAGTCGTTTTGGATATGCAGTTTTTATTCTAAGAAAGTTTTTTTAAACTATTTAATTTTTCTGTTACAGTATATGATTTTTGAATTGATTATTTATTTATAATTAAATTTATTAAAAAAAATTAAAATAAAATATGAAGACTTATGTAAACAAGGTGAAAATTCAAAATAATGATTTTGTATATTTTTATTTAATTATTTTTAATGTTTAACAAAATTAATAAATATTAAAAGTTGTTTAAATATTCAATTTTTACAACGAGCAAATCAAATAAATTTTAGGACCTTGTTGAATTCCTCCAACAGTGGCAATTTATTTGTCAACTTCAATTCGGGTTTCCATTTTAAATTAACTAAAGGATCTTCTGCATCTTTATTCATTAAATATTTTCCTACCATCTATATTTTGAAGATTTTGAGTAGCTTTCTTTACATCATGGTCTTTGTGAAACCCAATAACCATGATATATAATAATACTATAATCTTTTTGTGACTCAGTTTTTAATGTATTTTCTATTAACTAAATACAACTATTTATAATATTAGTAAACTAAAATATCTTCTGAGGTCAAATGCTAAACTTTAAAAACGTTCTTTATCATTTTGTGTCTTATAACAATTAAAATAAAATTGTTCAATTAATATTTCCACGATAAAATCATATTTTTGAAAAATAATTTTAGAATTTACAACATTTAAATAAAATCAAGATAAAGTTTAAAATAATTTTTTTAAAAATTTCAAACTTAATTATGCCACTAATTTAATTAAACTGATTAATTAATTAAACTATTTTGTTTAAATAATATCAAATTATATAAATTTGTCTAGTTGCGATTCGCTATTATTATTCTTAATTTAAGCGATTGATAAACAGATTTATAATTTTTGATGAAATTTTAAACCTAAAATCAATTTATTTTAATTAAACCAAAATCTATATTTTCAAATTTATTGAGTTTTCACAATATAATTAAAATTTAATCAACTTTTTTTCACTGCAAAAAATAATATATACAGCATAATACTTACCTTAAATTTATGTAGAAACCTAAATATTTTTATTTGAATGTATAATAAAAAATAATTTAGTCGTGAACTTGATGAACTCAAAGGCAAATACTAGGTTTGTGTACCGGGCAGTGTTGGATTACAATTTCAACATATAGAATGACAATAAAAGCTTTTTTATTCGTCAAAGTAAAGTCTTCCATTGCCTATAACATTGTCTATTAACTTATAACTTCTATGTATACAAAGTACTTTGTAAATTCACTTGCTGCTGCTGCCCGGGAACTTTTTACACGACCTAATTGAATAATTTATGATGAATTATTTAAACAGTAATAGTCATATGGATGAATTTTATCAAATGTCCGTGTCAAGAAAAGGTGAGCTGTGTACTGAATAAAAAATTTAGAAAAATACAAAATCAAACTTATTATTTTAAAATGTTAACATTAATAATTTTATATTTCTCAACTTCATTAAATAGGTAAAATTCAAAATGTAAAAAAATATTATCAAAAAAAATTTTATTTTCCTTTTTCTTAAAAAATAAATCAGTTGTTTTCATACGATTTATTATGTAAAGCTTATTTCCATAATAATAATTGGATTATTTTCTGATGAAATTCTATATCGTAAAAAAAACAAAATGCAGTAGATTAAAATATGTGTAACGAATTTCTTATTAGATTCAATATAATTAATAGAAGTATAATAATAATAATAATAATAATAATAATAATAATAATAATAATAATAATAATAATAATAATAATAATAATAATAATAATAATAATAATAATAATAATAATGATAATAATAATAATAATAATAATAATAATAATAATAATAATAATAATAATAATAATAATAATAATTATAATTATAAAATTAATAATTTTTTCATCAAAATTAATTTATTTAAAGCAATCAAATAATCTGATTGATGATATCGAAATGGACTGATTAATTTTCAGCTTCAATTAATTACCTGATTAGTTTCGATGGTAAAAGAACTGTATAATTTCCATATATAATCATTTCCTGTTCGAGCAATCGGTTGTTTTAAATCGTAGTTCTTCCTGGTCGGATAGAGAGGTTCTGGAGTAGTGTTATTACGCTTAATTGATGTGATTCGTGATATCATCTGGAAAAATTTGAAACTGAATTTAATTATGTTGAAATTCTATTTTAACATGAATTTATTGTTTATTATCATTTTATTTGTTTTAATTCAATTATTTGATTGTGTAATATTCCCTGACACTGAGTCAATGAAACATGAAATTGGATGAATTCAAACAACTGGGAATTCGATGATTACTATTAGCCTCTATCAACAGTATTAATTAAATTATCAGCATCAGTTTTCAAGGGAAACTCGGCAATATTATTAAATTTGAAAATAAATGGAAATTTAAAAATTAATAAAATATTATTTTATTTTTTTAATATCATTTTTAAATTTATATTCAATGAATTGTTAGTGCAAAATTAATTTTAAAAATTTGAAACTAGACAATCATTGTGATATTTATTGAAGACTATTTTATATAAAAAGACATTTTAGGATTTGCGTTTTTTAAAATTAAAAAATTTATAAACTTTCTCCAACTTTTAAGTGTTTTGTAGTCACCTCCAAAAAAAGTATTATCGACGGATCGGGTATTTCAGATTTATTTTCATGTTCCAAAATATTGAATATTTTTTTCAGTGCACCTTAATTATTGAAAATTCCTTGAATTGTTATAATAAACATATTTTAGTCAGTGAAAGAAAAACGCATCTCCAAGAAAGTTTGCGTTTTTTAAGCAATTGAAAAATTGTATATAATAAAATAGATTTTCGGTGATTTTGTTTTCATTTTTCATGTTTTTACAGCTTTCATTTTTTTGTAAACGAAATCACCAAATGTATCACACGCTGCTGTAATTTACTGCCACAATCTAAAAATGTTTTATTATTGTTTTTCATATTTTATTATTGTTATTATTGATAATACTATTTGAAAGTCAAAAATTATTAATGGTTTACAAAATTATATTTTTCATTCTTTCTGTAGGAGTCATAACTCTGGAGATGTGCATAATAAAATAAATCGAGTGCCGGTTACAGTTCGTCCATTTTCGTCACCAGATGTTCCAAGATTATTAAAAAAATTAATAATGAAACAAAAATAAAACTAAATATACCATATTTATAAGATGAATCCATTTTAAAAACTTGTAAATAGTTGTAAGAAAACGTATTTATAACTGAAATCTTGTAAGGTTTGGTCAAACATGTTCTCCATGATCACGTCGGTCTTTTAAATCATTTTTGATTAAAATCTAAAGCGTTAAAACCTTTGGACACACCATAATCGAACACTTGAAGGTCAAGGTTGTATAAAAATGTAAAGCACCCACCACTTTATATATATATATAAACCAATTTTTTTTCAAAGTATTTTGCACAAACTGTTTTAAGTGTGTCACCTTTTATGGATTTTATAATTTATAGTTACATTAATTAAAAGGAAACGTCTAAATTCGTCAAAAGAGAAGTTGTTTAAATATTGTATTTGACAATTTTTGAATTTAATAATTTAGATAAAATCCAAACTTTGGTTACAAATATAAAATCAAGGCATCATTTTGTATAAAATTTATACCAGGCCTGTGCAACCCAAAGTGAATGTAGAACCATTTTTTTTAAAAAATAATAAGGTCTGAGGGTAGCATTAGAATTATTTTATGATAAATACTGATAAATATTTCGTTTTCAAAAAATACTTTATTGCTAAGTTTCATGAAAGTAATATCACTTTTTTAATACAAAATTTGCAGTTTCAGAAAATCTAAGTCAAATTTTGTTCAAGCACACCTTAGCTGGTTTTTGAGATTTTCTTCTGTTAGTGATCCACGGCATTTCGACTTGTTATATTTCATTTTTGAAAAGAACGATTCGCACTAATATGTCGTACCAAAAACACGAATAATTTTAAGTGTTTTAATCGTTTTAATTAATGCAACATTAATCAATTGATTTTTGAAATTTATGAAATTTCTCAAAGAGCCACAGATTTAGATCGAAAGGCTGCGGGTTGCACAGGCCTGATTTAGGCTAAAGAATTACTATTATACATTTATTTGTTTTATCAATTTAATACGCATATATTTATTATAACACTTTCAATTAAAAAAAAGTCTTTTATGTCTCACCAAAAGAGAAAAATTATTTATTAATGTTAATTTTACTGATTTAAAAATTGTTATAAATAAAATAATTTCAAAATGCCATAAAACTTTAAATTAAAATTAATAAACTTTCTGAAAATAATTGATTTAGTTATTCTGTTAATTAGTTATAACACTTTGTTTTAATCAATAAAAAATTATTTAAATAAACCAATTATAATAAAAAGACCTTTTGTTGAAAAGTTTTAATAATTATTGGGAACGCATTATATGTGAAGCATTGCAAATAAGGTCATTGAATTCAAAGATTAATGTGCAAAGATTAATGACTACGAATGTTTTGAATGTTTTTAAATAGTTTAAGTATGTTAAATAATGTTTGTGTATTTTTTTTTAAAAAAACTTTAAAATATTAATATTATTAAAATAATTTAATTTATAAAATATTGCATTATTTTTAAAATTATAATATAGATAAAAAATTATATTTATATAAAAAAATGTTATAATAAAATAAATAATTGTAATAATTACAATTTTGATAGCATAAATTCTGAAACAGAACTAAACGATATTAAATTATTTAATTCTCATAATAATGTCAAATTAAGTGTATTTGATAATAATATTTTGGCGACCCACCTGTGAACGATTGATTGAGCCAATGTCATCAAGAGTAGCACGTCTCAAGTCAAGACATGATAAAAAAGTGAATCTCTTAAATATACACCATTTCTTGGAAAATTTCTACTTTTCTTTCACTGTTTTCAAGGGGTGGCTTTTTTAATTTTTCGCGCGCTATAGTAGAAATGCTTTTAAGCAAAAAAATTACACCACGAAAAAGTGTGAATGTAGACAACACATTGATGATCTAATATTCTAATTTTTCATACTAAAAGCGATTTATCATATTATTCAGGAACCCAATTTACTATCAATCAAATGTTTTATTTTATTTTTATTCACCGTTTATTGTTCAATTGTCCACAATATTTAAACTCAATGTAATGTTTTACCAACTTTCAATTTTGGATGCAATAACTTAAACATATTATTAGTATTGATTAATTAAATCGGATCTCTTGTTGTTTTTCTCCATTTTATTTTCTCTTGTTGTTTTTACCTTATAAGTAAAAAGTATTTAGAAAAGCTAACAAAATATTATAATTATATGGTTTAATTTCCATAATATTATGACGCCCTTCGCAACATACATTCCGTTTTACGATGCCATTCTCAATAAGATACTTTATTACATCTCTTATTTCAGTATTCAGTAAAGGTTCAAGTATTTCCGTGTAAATACATCGTGTCATTATTGGGGTTTTGTTTAATTTATAAAAAAATCTTAATATTAAATATAAATTTAGAATATAAAAACACTAATGTTGTTGTTTAATTTTTAAAAAATCGTAATATTTAATCTAAATTTAGAATACAAAAACAACAAGACATCCATTAAATCTTCTCGGTCCTTTGTTGTTATTGAATATAACTTGAAAATGATACTGAAGAACATTTGAAATATTTGAAATAATATTATTATATGTCCACTGTTCTGGATAATTTGGTTTAATATTAATTTCGGATAAATTGAAATTACAAACTAACATTTTCAAATTCCACAATTTTTATTTTCATTGTTCTTAATTTTCGTTTATTTTCTGACAATGGTTTAAAACAATATATTTTATATATTCTTCTAAAAAAATTAGATAGAGAAGATATAGCAAACAACTAAAAAATAGCAATAAAACAAGTTTTATTTTAACTCGTATTCTTTTTATTATAATAAAAGTAAACAATATTTGCTAATTTTCAATGGGCTCAAAAAATTCAAAAAATTAATTCATCATTTTAAACAAACAATAAAGCTTAATCTTTATCTGATTCAATAAAATCGCTAAAAAAATTCATAGAACAAAATAAATCAACCTATAAAATATTCATAAATATTTCTCATTGATATACATTTGAATAAAAAAGATTTATTTGCTCTAAATGCATTTCTTGTTTTACTGAATGTCATCGTGATATTGAATACAACATGAATACATCACATTAATCACAAATTTGTCATGTAATTTTTAAATTATTTCCATATGTCGTGATGCATTTTTATTTTTTCTCGTATTTTAATAGTAAATATTTTAGTTGTTGTTAAAACATAATTTATTATTTTTATAAATTTAAATTAATGAAAATTTCGACAAAATATTCATTGTAATGTTTTTTAAAAGAAATAATTAAAAATAAAATAATCTTTTGTGTATTTTAACTACATTTTGTGATTAATTTGGTAAAATAAATGAATAATATCTGTTAGGTTTTTATTTGACATAAATTTTAATAAATTTTAAAAAACTTTTAAAATTTCTTAAGTTACCAAGTATTTTATATAAAAGAATATATATATATATATATATATTATAATGACTTTTTTGATTTTCATCTCTGATTTATTTTTTTTCTTTTATAAATGACATTATATTTTCTACAAGATCTAATTCATTGTCAAATTTTGTAGAAAATATTATATATAATTAAAAACAATATTTGTAAAATGTATGGAGAAATATGTAAAAGAACTTCCGATATATACATTATATACATTATATACATTATATGCATTATATGCATTATATGCATTATATACACTATATACACTATATATACATTTGCGTTCAGTTAATATATGATATTTATCAATGGAAAAATGATTTTCATATTTTCGACCACTATTTGAAATTGTTTCTGGGATTTTCGGAAAACAGAATTATAACAATTGTTTGATCGGGAAGTAGTTTGGTATTAGATTCACGATGAAAAGTATTTAATAATATTTTCATGACTTAGACGTGAAAGCATCATGATTTCATTTCGTAGAAGTCTACTTGATTTGCTTAGGGTTTGTATCTCATCATTATTATACGAGCTGATCTTAATGCAATGCCAATGGGAATCAAATCTGTGCTTAGCACAAAAAATTTGACATCAACAAGGCTGTGTAGTTTCACCATGTCACAAAATGTTGGAGAAACATGGAAAGAATTATAAGCCGAAATATAGCGATCATTTAAATATCCTTCCGAATCCGGCTTCCTATACTCATTTTTATTCATGACTCCCAAAATTATGCTTATTTCATTTAAATAAAAGAAATGCAGAAACATCAGTTTCATTTGTAATTTACTGTCGACATTTTTACATTGTTCATTTTCATAGATTTTTATCTGACTGTAATTAATATATTTCAACAAGTTGCCTTTTCGAATTTCTAACACTGACTTTTTACTATTAATGGCATTAGAATCATTGCTTCCAGAACAATCTTGAATATCATCCAAGAGGATTTTGGAGCCGAACAAAGTGTTAGTTCGAGAATTATAGGACGGCTTGCAAAGAGGAGAATTTTGGAATTTTTCTGTAAAAGATGTCCGCCTAACATTCAATTTAAGCCAGTATTCGCTGTTGCATATTGGTGAATTGAATTGGAGCTTTTCTTCAATCAATGAAGATGAAAGTTTATCAGAAATTATTTTATTGTCCAGAGAGAATAAAGTATTGAAATCTTTAATAAAGCAACTTTCAATTTTATTGGATGTATTCAAATTGTTTTCACAATTGTTTACTTACATTTTAGGAAAACTCGAACCAGGAATAAGAATTTGTTCATAAGAATCATCTGTATCTAATTTCTTAATAAAGGGGAATTTGTTTGCATTAGAAAACTCAGCATTTTCCCATAAACTATTATTTGAATAATTATCGCAAAATAGTTCATAATCAGATCCAATATCGCTATTCATATTTCAGTATCTGGTTATTGAATAACTTTTATTAAGTTTTTAATGAAATCTAAAGGCTCTTGAATGAAATTTTAAACTTAACAAAGTGAATTAGTCAACAAATAAATTCTATATTTAAAGAACACTAATTTACACATCTTATTAAAACACACATATATTAATCTAAGTAAATTAAAAAAATCCCAAAACTTTTTCTTTTATTTAATTTTAAAGAACTTCAATTGCAAGGTCCTCTAAAATTTATTTTAATTTACTTAATAATGATTTAATTTAGTTTATTTAATATTGTGCCTATCCAACAATCTTCTTTATTTCTTAGACAATCATTTCAGTAAGCATATTATTTTAATTTTTTTTTTCGATTACTTAAATAAATATATTTAATATTTAAAATGAGCTAAAATTACCACTAAATAATAAAAAATTAATAACCCTAACATTTTTCTGAGCGCTGAAGAAACTTTTATCTACATAACAATATAGTTTCATTATTGACGAAAAGTCGGGATCACATATCAAAATTTCATCAAGAATATTCTTTGTTTTAAACAGATTATTCTTCAACCAAAATATCAGATTATTTTATTATTGTAAAAATTGTAATCTTTACTCAGACGGATTTTGTTGTTTTCTTTTTGAAGAAAATAACTAAAAGTGTAATTTCCGTGAAATAAAAAAATTTTAAAAAATATTAAATTTTTAATATATATTTAGGTTGTAGAATACAATTTTTGATATAAATCCTAAAAATAATATTAAGTAAAAGTATAATAATACCAATAATTATAATTATAATAATAATTGGTGTTGCGACAACCAAAATAATACACTATTTTCTCAAATGAGTCTGTTATAAGAAAATTATACTTTGTGATTGTAAAGAAAATACTCTGATGAATAATAAACTGAAAATTGTGTGTTTATTTTTTAATTTGATGGTTGTGTACTAAACTGGATGTATTTCGTATTCATCTCGTGATTCTAAATGCATACTTTTAATAAGTAAGTGTATTTGCATCGAGCAGTATATACATTTTCTGCATATAGTAGATTGAATTTGGAAATGCAGTATCATTTTAAAAATACGTGTCTATCGTATTAAACGTAGTTTCTAATTTACCAACGAGATTTTAATATTCTGGCATGTGAATAGCTTATTTTAATAGCTTAAAAGTGACTTTAAATAATACAAATTTTAATAATTGAAAATCTTATATATAATCTTAAATTGTTTTTAAAAATTTGATAAAAGATTTTACATTTGACTAAACCTCAAACAATATTATGAATTTTTCCATAATCTCACATTTGTGAAAAATGTTATAGATATTTGATGCCGGGCTCTCAATAGTAGATATAAATAATACCACAATGAAATTACGAGTTTCACTCTACGTGATCTTTGAAATTTTTTTATCTTTATTCAATTATAAATAAGATATTTTTACTAAATAATATAAAATGTTAACATATTCATATGTTTAAAATTCTGGATAAATCAATAATATTTTTAAATATAATTTGTAAAATAATTGTAATCTATTTAAACAAAACTAAACAATAATTAAATGAAAATGTTGAAAATCTTATCATTCTCTATCAAACGATTTTTTTTCAATAGTGTCAAGTCTATTTTTCTATCCTATTAAAAATGAAAAGTAGAATATTAAACTGAAATTCTTTATGATTTTGATATGGAAATTTAAATTTACCCGTTAATTAAATTAATTACACATGTCACATATATTGATAAACATTAATAAATATTATTTTTTCAGTAATAAAAACAAGCGACTGGATTAATTAAAAGTATCTTATTTTAAAATTCCAAATTTCATTTTTATCTAATTTACAATAGAAATTGTATGAAATTTACTAACGTGCGTGCATAAAAATATTTTGTTTGGTAAATTATCATTCATATTACTTGAAATTTTTATTATTAATTTTGTTTAAAACGGTCATTTCTACAAATCTACTAAAGCTTGATAATTTGATTACTTATTAATTGAAACAAATGTTTGTTTAAAAAATGTCTCTAGACTCCAACGATAATGGACATTGTCTTTATAATACTTTTAATACTTTTTTTAAATACTTTTTTCAACTTGACTTATATTAGTTAATTATTGGTATTAAATAGTATCATAATGATAAAAATTAAAACCGAAAAGCCTCCCATTTAGAATTTTCATGATTTCTGATTTACTGAGAGAGGCTTAAAAGATTTCAATAAAACAAACTGTTAAAATATTACAAAGATACCACAGGTTACTCCTTATAAATAGCTTAGTGCTTAATTTTGACGATTATTATTTTTAATGTTATTTATATTATTGAATTGATGTTGTTTTTGGTGTTTGTTTTCTTTTGTATTTCTTTTAAAATAGATTCTCATTAGATTTAAATAAAATTCAGAATGAAATTGATTAAAACTAAAAATATCGAATGTAAAAAAAATTAATAAATGAAAATATTATGAAAAATAATACAGAAATTGAAATACTTTTAAAACAGTATTTATCTTTTTTTTGCAATAAAATTGTTTAAAGACAATAGTTTTGTTAATTTTTTAAAATATTTTTTTTATTTGTAAAATATGCACCGCATTGCAAAATATTCAGAAATCTGTGATCCGTGTTTGCAGCATTTACATCCGTAAAAATGAATAACTACTTATTTCTGAAATTTTACATTTTAAATTATGTGGATTTTTTTTAAAAGACTATTTAGAGAAAATATAAGTTGTTTAAAATTAAAGAACTAAATAAATAAAATAATTAGATATAATAATTGAATTAAATAATTAATTAAATAAGTAAATAAAATATTTAAATTGAATAATCCAACAACTCTGTGTTACATCATCCTGATTTACTGATTTACTCTAAGACATTATGATTACATACTAATAGCGAGTACACTATTAGTTAATATCTTTATAATTATACTGCCATCATACTCTGTGTCAAATACCATATAAGGAATGGTGTAATAGTAATAATAAATTTAATGGATTCGTTACAGATTGAATATAAGTTGTAGTTGTGATTTAATAACAGATATCTCACATCAAATTCTCTCCCACTTATTATCTAAGTTTTTATATTAAATATAAAATATTTTTAAATCAGTTTATCTTTATATATTTTTCTATTCTCAGTAATATTACTCACACCTTTAAATCGGCGATGTTCATGAAGGAAAGTATTTTACTAGGTAAATAGTAGCCCTCTATACCTTAACCCGTAATCCTGTAATTTAATCCGGATTATGTTTAATCAATTAAAAATAATCTCCTACATAATATTTAATTACTTTCCAAACTATAGTCAGATAGTCTTTTAGACTCTCGCTAAAAATGCGTACAGTTAAGAGAGTTACAGTGACTTTCATATGGTCTCTGAATAAAAATGCATCGAAACTGATGATCATACTATAGTTAAGAGGTCATTTAGGCTCTGGATAAAATGAATTAAATCGCCAACCTCTAAAAAAGCTTAGGATTGACTTAAGATAAAACGGCTTGTGATATAGAGGGCTACAGGGTTTTTTGTACGCAAATATACTCTTGTTAATGGTCCATAATTGTTAGTATCCAGTTTTCAGTGTCTAGTTTTTAGCTAGAACCAAAGAAACCTTCGATTACAGTGTGCAAAGTAATTAAATATTATATATAAAAATTTTTTAAATGATATAAATAATCCGTATTAAATTATTGGATTAAGAAAGGGCAGGGTAAGATATGGTGCAAAGGGCTACTGTTATATGTATACGGATACATATATAAAATTTGTTTCACGAAATCAGACACTGAACTTATTCAGGTTTGAGATTTACTACTAATAATATGAAAGGATAAATAATATTAGTTTTTCAATTTATACTGTCCCAAGTTTGACAGAACTCGTAAAAAGGTCTAAGAACTTAATTAGAAACTATTAATTACTTAATCTTGATTCCTGTTGAATTTATTCGTAATTTGCAAATAATAAAAATAGTAATATTGTAGCTATACGTTAATAACAGAAACAATTTCCTACTTTGTTTTTCAAGCACTTATTATTTAAATTGTTTTATTTCTCTTGTCTCACTTTTGTCATATTTCTTAAAAAATAGTTGTTATAGTTCTTCATAATTTCTTTCTGCAAAACTTGTAATGTTTTTAGGATAATTATTGTTTACATAAATATTATTCATTACTTCTTTTAGTTTACACCAGTAATAATAATAATATTAATAATAATAACAATAATAATAATAATAATAATAATAATAATAATAAAAAAAAAAATAATAATAATAATAATAATAATAATAATAATAATAATAATAATAATAATAATAATAATAATAATAATAATAATAATAATAATAATAATAATAATAATAATAATAATAATAATAATAATAATAATAATAATAATAATAATAATAATAATAATAATAATAATAATAATAATAATAATAATAATATCAAAGAAAGAAGGCAAGGTTTTAATAATTGAAAAACGCCTACTTTATATACTATATAACATTTCACTGTCTATTTCGACCGTTTATCAGTTTTCTTCAGGCTAGAAATCACATTAACAAAATCTAAATGAAACCAAAAAATTTTAACAAATTAATCAATAATAATCGTATTCAACTCGTATAATAAAATTTTATTTTAATTTAAAAATAAAAATCAAAAATTAATTTTAATAAAATTAAAATATAAAATTAAATTTAAAATCGCAAAATAAAAGTTAAATTTCAAATTTTAAATTTATTAAAAGAGAACGCCAATAAAAGACTCTTCGTATTTCATCTTCAGGCACAAAAAACCAACTTATATTTTAAACAAATTATTTTTTTTATATTATATTAACTTAATTTTTTAATGAATAAATACATTCAACTAATTTTTAAAAAATTTTTAAATAAATAATTTTAATATTAATTTATATTATAATTTTAAAATAAAAATGAAATGCTTTATAAATTAAATTAAATTATTTTAATAATATTAAAAATTAAAACATGTTTTAAAAACAATACAAAAACATCAATTTATGATTAAACATACTCAGGTTCAAAACATTAGTATTCAAAGCACTTTTCACATTAATCTTTGGATCCAATGACCTTTTCAGCAAAGCTTCACATATCACACGTTTCCAATAATTATTAAAACTTTTCAACAAAATTCTGAAATCAGACATTCCTATTTTACTTTTACAGCCTCTATTGTGCTCACCAACATAGGTCGAACCATTCAATTGACAATGCTCTAGATCTCGAGAACAAAAATGACGGGATGTCTCTCCAATGTATGTGGCATTACACCCATTACATGTAAATTGATAAACGAGATCAGAACACAATCCAATCGGAGTTTGACTTATTAATAAACATATTGCGTACCTTACACGGGTTAGAGACGATCTTATACTCTAAATTTCCGATCTGTTTACTTAACTTCCTCTTATAATTTGTAAAACCTTCTGAGTACGGCAATACTAACACAAATTTAGGCTCATTCTTTTTATATCCATTTTTACTATTATTTAAATCAATAGTTAATTCACAAACATTTGTCAAATTACACTCAAGCTTTGGCAAACATGGGACATATTTAACCTAAAGATCAAGCGGTCAAATTAGTACTTCAGAAACTTCCAATCTCTCTCCCATAGAAATCGATTATACGGCTTATCTTCTGATGCAATCCTTACCTGCAAGTTCATTTCTGCAATATCGTACACTATTTTTTCAGCTAATATTTAACTATTTTGTTATAATGTCGGTGAACATTTCTATAGAATTTTCACTTCATAACGCTCATCGACATTCTGTAAAGTTTCCATGGTCTTGACGTAACCATCTTTATCACGTTTAAAAAACTCTACTTTCCTTTAGACCAATATTTTCCATTTCCCACATCCTTTTTATCTGTTCTCCAAAATATCATCGTGACTTAAAACCGTTCTGATAAAATTACTCTGATAGTTCCATAACGTTCCAACAGAAGTATTGCCCATGTATTTCCAACCAAGCAAAGTTAATATAGCAATTGACTTGCCCATTTCTCTCTCAACAATCTCTGCAGTCCTAGGTAGTCAATTCCAATCAATACATTCACTACCTATCGCTCATCCAAATTAAGGAAATGAATATTCTTTAGACGCTTTCAATTTTCTCTTTCTTTAGCCCAACTCACCACACGCGTAAAACTTATTTCTTTTAAATAAAGTGCTGCACAGCAGAGAACTTTTTCATGTTTAGTCTGACGTGCGTTTTCTCGAGTTGGACAGTGACTAAAGATATGTGCCTGTGTCTCTTGATGAGAGTTACATTGTTGGCACATAGTGTTAAGATTATCTTTAATACAAACTTGGCAGTAGATAAGTTTAAGGATGTAATTGCGGGCACGTATTTGTACCTTTGAAATTATTTGCTTATTTTCGGTCTAAATATATTGTTTAATCTAAATCAGCTTTATATTCATTAATTTTAAAATTATATAAAAAAGGACGTTAAAACAATACTTGAATAGAGTGCTCAGAGCTCTAGAGCCGGCACTTTGACCAGTTATAGAATCAATATTTATAATTACCACACTTCAATTGTCTAAATATTTTAGATATACAAGTAAATTTAAAATTGTAATTTGATAAATAAAATATTGGAAAATTTGAATTGAATTACGTTTAACAAAAATAATTTTACATGTAATCATTAGTTTTTTAGGAATATATATGAAATCTTTTGGTTTAATGTATAAAGATTTTAGATTAGGTTAATTTTAAACTGAGATTTATAATTATAGTATAATAATATATAGAATTTCAGACAATTAAACAATAAAATAAGCCTTTACTGCAAAGTATTTATTAAATTGATGAAAAAATACTTTGTAGCAAGGGTTTATTTTATTATTTACTTGTCTGATATTAAAATTATTCTGTTACCAAGGAATTATAGAAATATAATTCATCTGAACATTTCAATTTTATTGAAAGTTTGTATGTATTTTTCGCTAATGTATTGTCTTTGTGTTTTAAATTTATTGTTATTTCTACTTTCTCTTTTTTTATAGTGAAATTTGTTATTCGTTCAAATAAATTACATCATTAAACAAGTCTGTATGTCCGAAAGTAAAACTTCAATTATTTTGTTAAATTATAGTAGTTGTTCTTCAGTTAAAACCAGTGTTATTTTGAGTACATTTTCTCTACATGAAAGCAGAATTAATGTATGTTTTGCATAATTTATAGCAAATAGTAATATCGTCATGTAAAATCATTAGTAAAATTTTTTTACCAATTTAAAAATTTGAGGTTTTATTAGATGAACTTTGTTGTTAATCATATATTTATTAAACAATTTTTTTTTAAAAAATCTGGTTAATACATTTATTAGTAATACATAGATAATACATCAAAATCCAATAGTAAATTTAGTGCTTCTTATTCGTTATATTAGTGAAAATATATCATTTTTATTCACTTTGAGACCTTGGATAATTATAGTTAAATTTTTTTTATATTCAAAATTTATTTCTTGAAACGCATCATAAAACTTAGCGTGACTGTCATAAGTATGCTGTGATTGTCATTTGAATATGGATATTATTTTTCATAAACTAATATTTTAAAGTATCAATATCCTCTTTTGTTAAGGTATTCATCAGATGTGGAGTAAAAGTTTTGCTTAGCTTCACTGGATCTGGCAAAGTTGATTCCTGTAGGATTATTTAGAAACGCATCTTATAATTGTGGAACACCTGTAATATTTTTTGAATAATCTTCATTTTTCTTTTTATGCTTATTAGTTATACTTAGTAGTATTTCATGAGCTATCCAAAAAGGAGAGTATGTGTATTGCAAAATGCTCGGATTAGTAATAGTGATGTAATCACACACACTACTAAGTAATCATCGAGTTTTACATAAATAACATACATATTCACAATGTAACCCTCGGGTTTACATAGCACATCCGATAGTGTAGTCACATATATTATTACATCATAGCTTATGTGAGGTTAAGGTCAAAAGAAATTATCGATAATTTTGTTTAAATGAAATCGCCATTTTGATTTTTTGTTTTAATGAAGTTGCGTTTTTTGAAATTTTCGCTTAAATGGTCGGATTTTAGTCAAACAACAATATTTTTAGGTTTATTTTGAACAAAAAAACCGAGTTTGAACTCAAAAAGCATGAATTAAGGGTAGTTTGGGTAGTTTTGTGGATAGAATGGGTCAAGATGGTGTCGAATTTTCAACAAAAAGACAAATTTTAACCATTTTAGGTTAATTTTACATTAAAAAGTTGTGTCTAACAAGCCTATATAGTCAATGGGGGTCAGAACACAATGAGCGATGATTAGAGCTCGCGTTTATTTGTTAGATATAACGACCGTGCCACCCCCAAAGTGAAGTCAAAGTGTCTGGTATAATCATCGTTTTCATTGTAACTTCACAATAGCTACATCATCTAAGCATGATGTCATTTAAACTGTGTGATATTAAGTGAATAATTATACGTGGTGCGTCATGGTCCTAATTCGAAAAAGAGTAGTATTAATGTTTAAACTTTAAAATCTAAAAATATGTTATTTAAATTTATGTTAAGGTTTGTTGGTATGGAATTTTAATTTTAATAATTTGTAAATGTTTTCTACTGATTTATGAATTTTAATATTTTAATTTTGAAATGCGTATTAAGATATAACATTTTGCCAGACTTCCCGGTTTTTCAGAAAAAAAATATTGAAAAAACTTATGACTCTTCGTTCACTTACCGTTTCTTTTTTCAAATTCTCGATCCAGCCAATATATATTTTACTGAGTTTTCATTACGGTTTTGTTTTGTTTGTTTATTTATTATTATTAATCATATATTTTCGCTTATGGAAATACAATGGTCCGACGAAAGAAATTGATTATTACAAAAAACAGTCGAGGCCATATTAAAATGCAATGTTAATTTTGATTTAAACTGCAGCGAAATGTATAATTATTTTTTAAAAATAAGAATTTACTAAAAGAAGCAAAATCAAGCCGCAAATATGAGTAACTTTAATCTATACTATTTTTAGTTTCATTTATGTTAAAGAACTTATTTATTTTTTATTTTAATTTTTAAAATGTGAAATGAATATTTTTATTTTAAAGTTCCTTATTTGTGTTAGTGATTTTAAGTTAGTTTTTAAATATGTACTTAACCTGATGAAGTAATGGTCTAATTTTTAATTTTATAATAAATAATTTATTCCATATAGTTTTTATTTTTTGAAAAATTCTTTGTCCCGGTTTGCAGTGGTGAAAATCTGGCATCCCTATATAACATGAATGTCTGAAATGAATTTAAATATTATTGTAATTGCCAAATTAACATAGAAATTAAATGCTCAAAAATTTGTTGGAAAATATTATTTAATGAAATATAATACTTGGATTTATTTAGTTATCAATTTAAAATGAATAATAAAACGGAATACATATATATTTTAAAAAAGCGTTATTTTCTTATTTTATTTAATAACTTCGTAATTTAAAATAAATAAATTTAAAAGGTGTTGTTCTTTATTAAGAAATATTCAACTTCATTATAATCAACTGTAAAATGTCGCCTATAGTAAAATGTCGCAAAGTTTTTGACTGTTAGATTAGGACATTTTTGTTAATAACACTTTTAAATACATTTTGCCTGTGGATTTAGACTTTGAGCCATAGTAAATATGAATATTTACAAATAAATCTTTGGTTATACATTAAAAAATTTATCAATTAAGTGAAAGCAAAGATATCTCCAAGTTTTCTGTAATTTTAATTTTTTAAAAACTATCTAAAGTTATATTTTATTTGTTAATTTTTATCTACTTATTTTACATCTTTATCTATCGGCATAGCTGTCTTATGTTTAGGGTTATGCAAAATACAAGAAATAAAAACATAAAAATTTGAAATTATTAAAATCAATTAAAATTAATTGAAAATATAAAATCGGTAAAAATTTATATTTTTGGGTGGCGAATAAGTGAAGACAAATAAAATAATCTTAAATTAATCATAGGTCTATAAAAGTGTCAGGAGCTCTAAAGCAAAGTGATCAGGGCTTTAATGAATATCATAAATAAATCATTTTTCTTTGAATTGATATGCATAAAATAAATCTAAAAAAATAATTTTATCAGTTATTTTCACCTTTTTAAAGATTTTTTTAGATTTTTATTTTACAAGGTTGTTACAGTCCTTTTCAAGTATAATCTGATATATTTTCAAGAATTTAGTACTATTGTTTCTGAAAAATCTATTGAGTATTTTATGACATTTTAATTTATATTATTAAAGAACTTTGTTTATTTTATTCTTATTATATTTATCATTCTGTTTTGTTATTATTTTATTTCTTATTATCTTTATTTATCCATATAATAATATTATTTTTGTGATTGAATAAAGATTTCCTTCGAAAAAGAATAAATCTTTTAGTTTTTCAAATATTATTTTGACTTTTAAAATTGAGAATATTTTTATTTTTATAAATACAAAGACCATTTTTAGACACCATGTAATTCGTACAACAGTGGTTTCAAACTTTTAGAGGTGCCACTGTCTACTGATAAGATATTTTATTAATAAAAAAGTATTAATTTGAATATTTTTAATTTAATTTTATAATTTATTCACTAAAATAAAATTTAACATTAATTTTAATGATATGCATATTTTCAAATGAAATAATCGTGTTTGTTTGAATAAAATTTGTCTAAATATTTTCAGAAATTCTCCTAATAATTAGAAAAAAATGTGAAATTTGATACATAGATTAGTCTTTGATACTTTTATAATTTGAAATTTAAAAAAATTGACTACGTAAAATTTATTAAATGAAAATAGATATTTTTTGTGTATTATTTCAATTTTTAGTTAATAAATTATATTTCCATTTGAATAAATTATTCTAGAAAGTAAATAATTTAAATGAAATTGAAAGATTTTTGATGTCTGATAGGAAATAGATTAAATTAAATATAAACTATTTATATTATGTAAATAAGTATATCATATTTGTAATATTTATGAATATAATAAAAAATAAATTATTTTCTAATTCATTTTCACCCCTTTCAAATTCAATCTGGTATTAGTGAAAAATTTATGCGTCAAACTCAAGTGATATTTAACGATTTAATTTATTTAGTGTTTATTTATTTTATTTAAACCGCTGCAGCTAGATATTTGAAAGTTTACAGGGACGTACCTTTGATGCCAAAGCTGCCCAAAAACTGCCCATTGTCAATTATTTCCATGAACAACTGTTGTTTAAAACATTTATTTCATTGTCATTAACGTATAAAATCCTATAAATTAAGATAGCTGTGAGATTTCTTTATTTTTCATTTTTATGTCTTAACTATTAAAATTACAAAGGTATTTTATTTTTTAGAGGAATTTTTTCTTTAAATTAAGACATAATTGAAATATATATATAATCATATAAGGTGTCAAACAAAAGTATTTAGAGTCTTATTAATAGATTATATTTCTCTTTGAATTTATACTACTTTTTAAGAGTGGTAATGTATTGGTCATAATCGGCATCAGACTTATGGCAGCCCGGTCATTAGCATAATATTTAGTTTTTCTTTAAAATTTTATTTTCGTACATTTTGCTATTTCTCAATCCGTTCAAAGTCCATCTTAAAATTTTTATAAAACATTTTCCCATATTTATTTTGTTGAAGTAATTTATAAATTAATGAACAATAAATTTTGTTTAATAAACAAAAAATAAAACAGGTGAAATTTCAAAAATTAAAATAAATTGAATATCTTTTATATTTAGGTCTGTGTATATTAATTCTATTTTACCAAACTATTTATTATTTAAATAATTAAATAAATATTTTAACGATTTAATTACAAGAAAGTACCATTGAAACACAAGTTTACGATATATGTATATTATTATTGATTTAAACAAATTATTCAACATAAATCCAATATATGATGGTTTTATTTATCTATCAAAGTTCTTCTTATCTTCTCTGATTAAAATTTTTTTTACATTCTTCTATGCATTAATTGAGAATCTTTGCTTGAAAGACAATCATTAAGTTTCATTTTAAAAATAAAAAGACTCAAAAAACAAATTTTCAGCTCCTTTCTACTGAGGGAATTATAAATCTTCGTTTATTATTTATCAATGTTTGCTAACTGAACTTATTTATGAAAATGGTGTAATAATCTCGGCTAATTTAGATCTATCTTAATTGTCATTCTTATATCAGAAAGCCGTGAGGTTTTAGCTAGTATTAAACTATGAACTAAAAACAACAGATAAGATGTTAAATTTTTATTCATTAAGATGATGACTTTAGATGTAAATATTTGTATTATTTCTTGATTTCTTGATCTGAATGAATTTGCTGCACTTTTCAGTGACCATTACAATGTAATTTTAGCATTTTTACTCTATAAGACTTACATAATAATAAATTATTTTAGTTCATTTTTTTTAAAAAAAACACATTTATAGACAATATTTTTTTCTTGATTTTGATTTTTAGAAATTATTGTTTATTTGCAGATCATCTTATTGATATTTTTTATTATTATTGATTGGGAAAAATTACAATTTTTTAAAATATTATAAGTCTTTCAAACCAAACTAAAACGCAGAATTCATTTTAAAATTAGTTTTTATATTTCAATTCAACATCTTAACTACACTTAAAGACAATTTGGTAACGCAAAGAAGTCACGGTTACTAATCAGACTAAAGAGGTTTAAAAAGGAGAATGAAAACTTCATCAAATCATTTTTTTTTAATAATTGAAAATGATTTATAAAGTTTTTATTTGCCTTAGAATAATATCAATAAAGGCATAAACAAATTTTTGTCCGAAAAAATAAATAAAATTTATTTATTGAACCTGTGCGTTTTGATTTTTATCTGCGTGCGTACGATTTAATAATCTTTAATTATATCATTCAAAGGTGTTTTAGTGGAGTATTGAAATGTTTTAAATTCTAAATATGATTTCAAGATACAAAAATTAATCCTTGAAAATTGTGCACCCAATTTACAATATGAATTTATCACTGAGAGTTATTTCATAAAAAATATCATAAATAAAAATTTTAACAAATCCTAATATGAAATTTCTTCTACTTCCTCTTTTAATTAACGACGCTTTTAGATCCAAATATAATTTCTCCATTAATTAATCACTAAACCTATATTGGATTTGATTTGAAAGTTTTCTATCATTAATCAAAAATTTTTCAAGATCTCATAGTTTGTTATTATTATTATTATTATTATTATTATTATTATTATTATTATTATTATTATTATTATTATTATTATTATTATTATTATTATTATTATTATTATTATTATTATTATTATTATTATTATTATTATTATTATTATTATTATTATTATTATTATTATTATTATTATTATTATTATTATTATATTATTATTATTATTATTATTATTATTATTATTATTATTATTATTATTATTATTATTATTATTATTATTATTATTATTATTATTATTATTATTATTATTATTATTATTATTATTATTATATTATTATTATTATTATTATTATTATTATTATTATTATTATTATTATTATTATTATTATTATTATTATTATTATTATTATTATTATTATTATTATTATTATTATTATTATTATTATTATTATTATTATTATTATTATTATTATTATTATTATTATTATTATTATTATTATTATTATTATTATTATTATTATTATTATTATTATTATTATTATTATTATTATTATTATTATTATTATTATTAGATAAAATTAACTTAGAATCATTAAAAATTTAATTACAATTATATTTTTTTTATATTTTAATAAAAAAACATAATGTGTGATTATTTATTTTCAATCATTAAATAAATTTCATAAAAATTTTGTTTCATATCTTCTACACTGCACCTCCTAAAAAATTACTTCCTCGGGAAAATGATCAAGTTGATTGAAGCTTATTTTATCAAATTAATTTTATTTTAACTTGGAAATATATAATAAAAATTTAAATTAAAGAAAACTAATAAAATTACATTAAATGTAAAAAGAAAATATAATTGATTAATAAAAATCGCTTACCGATCCGTTAAAACAAAATTCATACGAATAAATCTGTTGATTTTAATTGAATTGAACAAACCATGTTGAAAATAGGAGAAATAAAAAATATTTATTAAAAATTGTAAGTAATTATTATTATTTAGGATAGAATTTTGATAATGAAAATATTACAGCCTGAAAATATTTTCAACAACTCACCGAAGACATGTAAAATTCGTTCAGTCCAATCAACTGTTGGTATTCTGCAAATGATAGAATTGAAGTGTGATAACTGTTGAACATATTTCTTTTACATTATTTCTATTGGTACAATCAAATCTTCAAAGTCGAGAACAACGAAATCTTTCACTGATCAGCTTTGCATATCCTTTATTTTGTTTAAATTCTCTTTTTCAGAGAATTTTCTTATGTCCTAATGAAGGGTTTGTAAAATTAATTAATACTATATAATTACAATTAATCGATAATATAGTCCCTTTCATCTATGACTTTGGAAATCTGTAAAAAACAATTTGTTTCAGAAAAAATTAATTAATTAAATTTATTTATTTATTTTATTAATTAAGTGATTAAAAATAAATTTTTAGTTTACTTAATTATTAAATCACATGACATTGAGGTACAGGTGAACGCATGTGGACTAGTTAACTAGTCCTCGGTAGTCAAAGTGTTAATTACACAAAGATTTTTTTTTAATTTAAGAATTTTTTTTAACATAAATATATACAAAGGGAAATACAAATTCACAATTTGACAATGAAGAATTGGGTTGATTGACGTTAATGAAAGTCAAAGATTCCGTTATATAAAAAATCTTAATGTTTCTTGGTCTTCGTTTTTTATTAATATATAGATCAGTAAACATCGGAAGTTGGATTATTTATTTTTCTTACCGAAACATTCATAAATCTAACAAATTTATACATTCAAAACAATAAAGTGACTTACACAATTTTCGTAAATGCTTTTATACATCATTGGTGTATGTAAATTCATTCGATATATGTAAAAATATTCATAAATATGTGCGTAATAAAAATCATATAAAATGGTTTATAATTCAATTTTATTTTAAAAAAATTAAAAATTAAAAATTAAAAGTTAAATAAGATTGTTTGATTACTTTTAATTTATTATCAAATAAATTCTTGTCTTGTCAAAACTTTTTGCACACTCCTCCTCATATTTCTAAATCATCCTTCAAAATTAACTGTCTCATCATTTAAAACTTCACCAATTTTTTCTTTTATCTTTGATCTTGTTATAATAAGAATTATAAAAGCAGAAAATGGAGATTTAAAAGTTCTAAAGAATTCCTCAATAAGGTTAAGTTTAGGTGAGTAACAACATCCCTTCGATGATGGAATTTCCAATTATCCATAATAAGTACATTATTAGTAATAATTTCAAAATGAGGAATCAAATACGTTTTGATAAATTCAATTTCACATCAGACAGCACCAGCAATTTTAATTGCAACCATACAGCTAATATTTGCTTCTCTGTTGGCCATGACTAGTTTGTAACGCTTTGCAATGACAGAAGAATATCCATAATTGCTTGATTGGTGCTGGTTTCTCTCCTGTTTCGTCAAGAAAAACCAAATTTGCATACAATTGTCTTGTTTCAATGGTCTTTTTCTCTTATATTCCATAGTCTTGTTTCAATGGTATTTTTCTCTTATATTCCATAGTCTTGTTTCAATGGTATTTTTCTCTTATATTCCATAGTCTTTTTTCAATGGTCTTTTTCTCTTATATCCCATAGTCTTTTTTCAATGGTCTTTTTCTCTTATATTCCATAGTCTTTTTTCAATGGTCTTTTTCTCTTATATTCCATAGTCTTTTTTCAATGGTCTTTTTCTCTTATATTCCATAGACTTGTTTCAATTGTCTTTTTCTCTTATATCCCATAGTCTTTTTTCAATGGTCTTTTTCTCTTATATTCCATAGTCTTTTTTCAATGGTCTTTTTCTCTTATATTCCATAGTCTTTTTTCAATGGTCTTTTTCTCTTATATTCCATAGACTTGTTTCAATTGTCTTTTTCTCTTATATTCCATAGCTTTGACTCAAAGCCTTTGAACGTTCAAGAAATAGTACTTTAACTTTTATGAATACTTTCAGCTGTTAATTTTCTTTATATTTATGAATTATTTTCTTTATATTAATGCATAACCCTGAAATTAAATAAATAATGTAGGTGAGTGTAATTATTTTCAGCAACTTTTTCTGTAATCAGTATTGCTTATATCATAATTTTATAAGGACTTTTTTTGTTTTTCACCTCTGATTTCTTTTTAAGTGACATATTATTTTCTAAAACATTTGACTATGAATCAGATTTACTTAAGGTATTAACGAAATTTCGGCACACGCTGTATTCCAAGCGGATTGTCCCATGACAGTACTCATCAGAGAATCGTTTTAGATATAACAATATTGTTTCATTTACCAATGAACATCATAGGAGGATCTGATGATTATAATGGCAATAGAAAATTTAGTTAACACAGGAGGGAATGTGATGAGTCCTTTTTTACAGTAAACAATAAATAATCGTGACACACATGTATATTAACATACTTACACTACTCTTACATACGGCTTTCACAGACACGTATATAATGACAGATATTTAGTGGCTATTTATAATTTGATTATTGGCCATGCCATGTGTAAACGTCAACTTCCCCAACGCAACGCTCGTACTGTAGCAAATGCTTTAATTTATAACGTTCGTGTCGAAGAAGAGAATGAGTTCAAAAATGAATTAGAAGAAGATTATTATGTAAATGAAGTAATTGCTCCGCAACAAGATGACAGTACAGTTGATGATGTTGAAGAACAAGATGATGTGTTTATGAAGAAAAGGTAAACGTTGAATCCAATAATGACGATGATTCAGTGGAGGAGAATGATAATAGCAATCTTCTTGTACTATCTATATCAGAGCTTCTTAAACTTTTGTAATTCACGACCCCATTTATGATTGCGAGTTTCTTGACGACCTCATACAAATATAAAAGAAAAATAAATTTATATTTTTTTAAAATTCCTATAAAATCTTCTAATTCATAGTAAATGTTATTCAAGTTATTACAATATTCTTAATAGAAATGCAGGTACAAACAATCTTTCCGAACTAGAAGATTTTATGATATATTTATCTACGATAATTGTTATTTTATCTTTATAAAATAATTTCAAGTTAAAAAACATTTTCTGTTAAATTGTATTTTTATCTCTCGCGACCCCAGAATTTTGCTACGCGACCCATGGTTTAAAAAGCCCTGATCTATATTAATCTGGACAACAGCTCGATCAAATCAAGGCAGACAAGCTGCTCACAATTTTTTCCTCTCTCAACAGGAATTTCGAACTGGATTGCGTCTACAAACTTGATTAAAAGGATTTCTGGTCTTATTCGAGCAAATAATCGACATCACAGTTAATTTTACAAGCTTATAAGGCAGGTGTGTTGGACATAGCCTAGGTTTTCAATTTGATACTCAATTTTATCCTTTATTGACCTTCACGTTCTCTCAGGTAAATTTCTAAATTTGTATGTATATTGATGTTGTTTGTATGTATGTAGTTTTAATCCATATTTATTATATTGAATTATTCGTTTAGGAGTTTACAAGGCATTTCATCGTGCGTCTCGTGAATTATGGAGTCAGAGAGATGGGCAGCCAGTGTTTCGTGCTAACATGAGTGTTAAACAATTCGCCCAGTTAAAAGAAGCTTTACGATTCAACGATGTTGCTCGCCGTGATCGCGATGATGTTTTGAGTCCAATCCGCGAAATTGTTGACATTATTCGTTATTTAACACATTGTCTGCTTTGTCACTCACCTGTGACTGATGCTGGTTGGCTGATGGCTTTCAATGTGTTAATAGTTGAATAATCGCTTAGTTAGTTAGTTGTTGATTGTTAACTAGCTGTTAATAATGAGTTCAAAGAAAGATTACGAACAATTATATTTGCTTTTATTTTCCATCCCACAAGACCAAATTACAAAAACTCAAATCTTCCAAAAAAACTATGATAATACACAAAATTGGAAAACTAAAAAAATCAAATGAGAGAAATAAAGGAATAGCTGGAAAAATACATACTAATCAAAATCCGTCTTTCAGGAGAAAACACAACAAAATCCAAAAATAAACTGAGTAATTAATGTAAACATTTTCCAAATCTTCATAAAAGGTTATGGCTTATGAGATATGATTGCGATAATACTATTTAAAATAGTAAGTAGTTAGTAGCACACTGGAGAAAGCCAAATATTCCAATACCCCCCATCGATTAATCACGCATTGATGTAATTAAACCCCCTAAAAAATGCATAATAAGGTAATTAATCCGGATTAATTTTGATTACGCAATGATGTAATAATTTATTTAGAAAATCTTTTTTTCAAAAATTTTCAAAATTATTTCTCATGCAATGTTTTCAAATTTACTAAATATTTCAAAAAAATACTCTCTCAATAAAAAATCCTAAATATTTCCTCATTTATAAAGGCCTAAATAATTTTTCTCCATAAAAAAGTCTAAAATAAAAATTGGCTTGAATTGCATACTGATTATAAAGCCTAAAAATATTTCCTCAATAAAAAAGCCTAAATATATATTCTCGATTAAAACACCTAAGAAATTTTCCTTGATAAAAAGCCTAAAAATATTTTCTTGATAAAAAAGCCTTAAATATTTCCTCGATTAAAAATCCCTAAAATATTTCCTCTATTAAAAACTTGTGTAATTTACCTTGATTAAAAAAACTAAAATATAAAAATGACTTGAATCGCCTACAAATAAAAATGGTGACACTATAGTCAGGGGCTATTTTCAGCTCTTGATAAAAAAGCCATGCAATATTTGGTCGCAGTATTTTTTAGGCTCTAGTTTAAAATGAATTAAAGTGTTTAAGTAAATTAAAATGAATTAAAGTACATTAGAGTAAATTAAAGTGTTTGAAGTAAAGTATAGTAAAGTTAGCGTCGAGTGTCAACTGTTATGTTACATAAGTTAAAATTTTTAAAGTTGAAAAATTTCAAAGTAACTTAGAGTCGAAAAAATTACAGTATAAATTTTTTAAAATAGAATTTTTTTTTATAAATTTTTCAAAGAATTTTTTATATTTTTAAAGATGTAATTTTTAAAATGAATTTTTTATACATGTTTTTAAAGATGAAATTTTTTGTATAGTTTAATTAAAGAATTTTCTTTACACATCTTTAAAGATGAGATTTTCAGTGTAATTTTTACAATAAATTTTTTATGCATGTTTTTAACAAATAAATGTTCAAAGAAATTTTTCATTTAATTTAATTTTTGAGTCAAGCCTGAGTCTCATTTCTACACAGTAGTCCTTAAGGTTATACAATAATAGTTAGTAGCCCGCAAGAGGAAAAATCGGCTCAACCCCCGCCCTGTTCATGTAATTTAATCCGAATTATTCTTTTATATTTTCTTATTATTTATAATATTTTATTGCAATATAGATTCAAATCATGAAAACATAGTTATTGGGTGTAACTTGCAATAAATCATTGATATTCAAATATTAATGAATCAACTATTAATTTACAACATTAAAAATATTTCTATCATTGAGATATAATCATTTTCTCGTATTCAACAGTGGCAAGGTAAATATGAGTATACTTAAAAACAATGGATATCAACGTTAATGGTATTTAATTGTCAAAATAAATTTGCAATATAAATGAATAATACATGCATGATTTTCAATTGATGATGGTATCCATCAAAAAGTGTATATAAATGACGATTTTGTCATTTAATTTATAGTTTAAAACTATCAAATTTATCCTCAAATTGTATATCTTGAGTATTTTATTTCTATATTTTTTATTTATTCTTAGAAAAACAAATGCAGATTCTTATTGGAAAGATCGGAGAACTATATCCGTCTATCATGAAAGATTTCATCTATTGGGCACCAAAAATAATTGCATATAGAATATTGGTTTTGACGGGAATAGATATCAATAGTGCGTCAAGAAATCACTTGGAATCAACGAATAAAAAGCTTACCTCTGTCGATATTCCATCTGTATGTCCATATAAATGAGAAGGATGTATTGATAGACAAAGGAGCTACAACACGTGTATATTGAGAAATGAGTTACGAACATCTCATTTTTCATCAAATGTTAAATAAATGAGTGAATTTACTTGAATATATGATGGTATATTTAGTAGTGGGATGTGTCACCGCTAGATCATGTCACCGCTGGATCAACCCCCCCGGCGGGGGGGGGTAAAAATTTTTTTTCTCTAAGTCTAAAAGTGCAAAAAATTTTTAAGACAAAGACAATGACTCATTCAAGGTCATTGAAACAAAGACCATGACTCATTCAAGGTCATTGGATGACTCATCAAACACTTTCAAGGACATTCAAAAATTTTCAAGGTCATTCAAACAAAGACCATGACTCATCAAAAATTTTCTCAAGGTCATTCAAACAAAGACCATGACTCATAAAAAAAAATTTCAAGGTCATTCAAAATTTCTCAAGGTCATTCAAAAATTTTCAAGGTCATTCAAAATTTCTCAAGGTCATTCAAAACTTCTCAAGGTCATTCAGAAGTAGGTCAAGGTCATTCAGAAGTAGGTCAAGGTCATTTAAAAGTAGGTCAAGGTCATTCAAAAATTTCAAGGTCATATTATTTTTAAACATTTTTAAATTTTAATTTACTACTTATTTTTATAAGTAATGTTTTAATATTTATTATTATTATTATTAATATATAATAAAAAACCAAGACATATACAACAAAAAGTTTTATTATAAAGAAATAATTCTACTATAGTTATATTATCGAAGAGCTTTATTCAAAGCCCATTCCACATACCTCCGATATCGGGCAGCGCATAAGTAGTGTTTTAATTATTAATATTTTTTTTTTATTCTATTACTTATTTTTATAAGTAATGTTGTAACTAATAATATTTTATTATTATTATTATTGTTACAAGGTTTTATTTATTAATATTATTATTATATTAATCTTCTAAATTAAGATAGCGGAATTCAGAATTAAATGGAATCAGACATTTTTAATAATCGATAGGCTATTGACAGAAACCTATGATTATTTATTACTACTAAAAAATAAATAAATCAATAATAAAATTATCTAGTTGCATATTATTCCTAAATAAAATGTAATCTGGATGTGTATGGTAAATATCAAGATGTTATTCAATCCTACATTGATAATGCAGATAAAATCGAAATTTAACTATTGTGAACATGTTTTATAACCCTTTATATAAAAAAAAGCAACTAGTAATAATCAAAAACATAATAAAATAAGTAAACGTACAATTTTATTATTTTTTTTTCTATAATATACAAAATTCAAAATATACAAAAATATATAATATTCACATAATTGTTCGTCTGATAAATTGATGATCAATCAGGAGCCAGAATTTCTTTGAATATATCTTGAAATTGCTGTGTTCTTGTAATACTATGACCACTATTAATTGCATCAAGCCCTCTATAGTGTCCATAGGCAAAACTAACATTTTTATCAACCCATGCCCTCTTATCATCGTGGTTGTTTAGCGCTATTTTACCATTTTTAAAAGTAAAAAGCTGATGATTCCGGGACCCTATTCTAGTCTGAGGTGCAGATATAATCTCGTTATTATTGTAACAATCTAAATATGATTGATGATTTATATTTGTACCTGCTAATTTTACTCCCTTAGCCCTCATAGTCGACTTATTTCCCAATAAACTATAACATTTAGGACGCAAGAAAACCCACTCACTATACCCTCCCCCCTTACTCTCATCCTTAAACTTTCCTATAACGGATGCTAGTCGTCTTGAATATAAAGGATGAGAGGGGTCATAATTAGATGTATCTAAAAGGTCATCCGAAATCATCGCTTTTAATAAAGTATCTAATTTTAAATTTTTTATCTCCAAAAAGAAGCTGTCCGTATCACCGGCAATTAAATTTATATCACAATTATAAATAGTTATATACTTTTGCAGCTCTATATACTGCAACTGATACATCCGTAGTTTGGATAAATCTAGTACTGATTGTCCGATGTAACTAGGCCTATCCAAACATATTGAATCCTTATTAAGATGCGCGGCAAACAGATTCTCATCAACTTCGATGGTTTTTCTGAATGCCGGTTTTGACGAATATGTAATTAACTTTTCAAATGAATTACATAGTCGCAAATTCATTCGCTTCTTAAGGTTTTCAACGGATTTACCGTACAAGCTGTTATTATATAATTTAAATAAATCTTTATATATCTCGCTGACTGCATTTGCTCGCAAGTCAGTATTTTTATCTATATAATTTTTAAAAATAGGTTTCTGTGTAAATTTTATACATCTATGTACATTCACAACCTTAGCCCCAAGCGAAAGATAAAGCCTGAGAAGCCTCCAATGAAGAACATGATTCTTCTTTGGATAATGCGTGAGCATTAGCTTCTCAACTTTTGAATTTGGTGGGCACATCTTTTCCGGTCCAATCGGAAAGTCATTTAAAAAATCATGGAAATTTTCAGGGATATCAATATCAACTTCCATAGTATATCCATATGGAAGGATTTCAATATCCGCAACATTCATACACTCATTCAATACATCATCCAAACCATCATACACCCAAACAAAATCAGCATACGGCAAAGATTGGCTAAGAGCCCAACCGTACAAATTATTTATGTCTATATACAGCAATTCGGTGTCCTCTGAAGAAGCAACATAGTGTTTGTTAACAAACGTTAACCCTCCTCGTATTCCTCCCTCGTAAAAATTGAACATTTCCATGTCCTGTAAAAGCTCTATGGGTTCATCTAATGTCATAAGCGCTGACGCCCATGACATTCCAGGAATACCATAGAAATTTAAAGGTTCAAGACCATTGTATGCAATGGCCTTTTCACGAAACTGTTGAAAGTAATCAGCGAGTAGGAATACATCAACTTTTAAATAATGCATCATATAGTCACGCAAATTACCACAGTTTTGTTGCATCCAAACCAATTCAGCAGTCGCATACTCATCATCTGTCACACCCTCCCATTTAGGAGGCAATTCATAAGTAGTTTCAAGAACATCAAAAGATGCGGCATAATCATAAGGAAATATACCCTTAGAATCTATCATAGAACCAGGAAAGGCAGAGGTAGTAAGAGGTAGTGTAGTAAGTGTTTTTACAGCCTTAGATAAAGAGCAATTTACAAATTGCATACTATCTATAAATCTAACAGCCAGATTTTTTATATGTACAATTAAAGATATAAATTTTTCAGTCGAGGTAGGGATAATGTCTAAATTCCAAGAAGGAAAACCGTTGAGACCATGTTTTAAAATATGATGTAGATCGTAACCTTTTAAATTATGAAACACTATCGGAAGCAACTTATATATTCTACGCGCAAAATTACATTTTCGGCACGCTGCACCAAGATATTTACCTGTAAAGTGACAATGGTCTTTAGCAGGATTTACAATTGGTTTCTTGCAAAGATAGCAAGTTCTACATAATTTAAATTCTCGTTGTTCAGCGAAAGACATAAAACTTATCAACTTTTTCCCTTCAACATCATAATAAGGTAGGACAATTGTGACAGCAATTTCCTCTACTTTTTTAAGAAATACATAAATGCAGTCAGGCCCATAAAATTCAAAATATTGTTGTGTTTTTGTGTAGTTATTTATTAGTAAAATGCCTGCTGAACTAGGCATATGAATTTGGTGATGTCTAACATCAGGTGGTAAAACCGACTCGAAATCGGCATAAATTACATAGGGAGGGGTGATGGTTTTAGAATAATTTTCAAATTTTAAATTTTTGTTATCGGGTAATGTGTAAAGGGTTGTACCCGTCTGATTTTTAGCGCATAGAGCTACATGTTTATTAAAGGCATTATCCAGCCTGAAACCATTTAGGCAGTGTGGGCACCATTTACATCTAATTTGAATTGGACAATCAGGATTCTGATGACAATTCATTAATTTATTCAGATCACTCACCGCGGTGTAGTGATTCCTATCACTTTTCTCTAATAAAAGCAAATAAATAGGTGTTCCGCCAATGACCTTTGAACGATGAATTATACTTAAATGAGGATGATGGAAGACATAACTATCAGGAACCTCGTCAATTATCACAGTTGGAGTATAAGAAAGGACGTTTATTGCTAAATTTAAACTGTCATTTTTCTTTTCAAATTTGGGTATATTTATTAATTTCATTGGACAATCCGTAATTTCGTCATATACCAAGTCGTTTAAAAACTCGGTGTATTTTGCAGGTCTAGTCCGATTTTCTAAAATTAAATCTTTTTTAAGAATTGCCAGAATACTATAAAGGAAGCATTTATCGTCAGTATTTTTAACATTTATAATAG
The DNA here is from genome assembly GCA_022537955.1 of Schmidtea mediterranea. Taxonomy (NCBI): domain Eukaryota; kingdom Metazoa; phylum Platyhelminthes; order Tricladida; family Dugesiidae; genus Schmidtea; species Schmidtea mediterranea. The sequence goes on along the minus strand of CM039680.1, from coordinate 201,166,899 downwards.
CTTTTTTAGATGCAATAGGAGAAGGAGTCTGAATATATCGATGACCTGATAAACGACTAATTGGGGAAAATTTGGTAAGTATAAAATCTATTTCTAAAATATTGATTACTCTCCATCCACTGCCTAAATGGGTGAACTTTTCTATTTTTTCATTGAGTTTATTAACTCCTTCAGATAAAAAACTATCTGAAAATTACTGATACGAAACAGCTCCTTTTTAATTATTTTAAATGAATCTAAATGGTCTTTGTGAATGTTATAAAAAGCTTTGTATTTTATGGACTGGGATGTTTTACATACAGGGCAAATAAAAAACCTAATGCAATTAAATCTATGGACATAGTATTGTTTCATTTTTTCGTGACATATTTCACCATGATTCTTTGAGATCATGCAATATTTTGGGTAAAATTTACCTGATAAAATAATAATAAATTAAATAACTTGTATTAAAAAAAAAATATATATATATATAATTATTTTACAATATTTCATAAAATTATCTTTCATTATTATACAATTCTATAACATAAAGACTTGTATAATATTAAATGATAATTCTTATATAGTCAAATGTATTAGACATTTAATTTTTCAAAATTATGAAAAGTATAAGATTTTGTGAAAAGTTGATTATTGAAGAATTTATGGAAATTTTTTAAAAGCGAAGAATTTATGAAGATTTTATGAAATCATGCAGAGTTGATTCTTAACTAATTCTAGGGAATGATTTGTGTAAATAATAAAAGGTTGTTTTTATTAAATTTTAGGTTAATATATATCTATTCTTTATTAATAATAAGAAAAAAAAATAATAATAATCTACAGCAAGCATTGAAAACGGTATTCATTTTATATAATAATAATAATAATAATACTTATTTGATGTGATAATAATCTGCAGTGAGCATGCAGCTATATTTTGAAAAAATGATACTTATTTTATATAATAATAATATTTTATGTGATAATAATAATAATAATAATATTTATTTTATATGATAATAATAGTCTACAGTAAGCATGTAGCTATTCGCCCTATAATTTGCTAATAATAATAATCTGCAGTGACATGCTATTCACCCTATAATTTGAAACATTTATTATTAACAGGTCTTTTTGTTATAAACTTGCATAATAATGAATGATTCGCGAATGTTGCAATATTTATGCAAAACAAGTGCAAAGCCATGTCTAATACATTTGACTATATAAGAATTATCATTTAATATTATACAAGTCTTTATGTTATAGAATTGTATAATAATGAAAGATAATTGAAAATTTTTGAATGACCTTGAAAGTGTTTGATGAGTCATCCAATGACCTTGAATGAGTCATGGTCTTTGTTTGAATGACCTTGAAAATTTTTGAATGACCTTGAAAGTGTTTGATGAGTCATCCAATGACCTTGAATGAGTCATGGTCTTTGTTTCAATGACCTTGAAAGTGTTTGATGAGTCACCCAATGACCTTGAATGAGTCATGGTCTTATTTTCAATGACCTTGAATGAGTCATTATCTTTGTCTTAAAAATTTTTTGCACTTTTAGACTTAGAAAAAAAAAATTTTTTACCCCCCGGGGGGGGGGGGGTGATCCAGCGGTGACATGATCTAGCGGTGACACATCCCACTACTATATTTGAATCTTGATTGCTTTCTTTTGGCCGACTTTTTTCAGCAATTTTAGGCGAAATCTATAGCTCATAATTTGAATTTCTTTGGTATTCCAGGTATCTCATGGAATATGGCGTTAATGACAGTGAATAAACCCATTGAATTAATACAAGACATGGAAATGTATAATTTCTATGAAGGTGGAATTCGTGGTGGTTTGACATTTGTTAATAAGAATCACGTGAAAACTACTGAAGATACAGAGTTATTCTATTTCAATATCATTAACCTATATGGATGGGCGCTTAGTTAACTATTACCTTTTGGTGAATTTAGTTGGATAATTGATGATTTAAGGTTAAATAAAATTTTGGATGACTGTGTGAATAAGGACTTGGAATTATTATCTTTCAGTTACTGTTGAATTTGACTTGAAGATACCGGTGTCTATTTATAATAAATTAAATGTTTCCTGTTGCGGCTGAAGAAATGTTTGTGTCCAAAGTGGAGAAATAGTTGTTGACTCATTACAGTAAAAAGAATAAAGTTATTCATTAAATGTTGTTGAAGTTGTACTTGATTCTTGGTATTAAGGTCATACATGCAAATAGAGCTATAAAATTCAATCATATTCCTATTTTTAAAATGTACATCGACACAAAAACACTTGATAAAAATTATTTATACTATTAAACAACAGTTTGTAACGGGAAAACTTTTGAAAATTTAAAAAAGCGTATAAACTGAAAAATGGTTAGCGTATTGTTCAAAACCTAATTGTAAAAGAAGCATCAAAATGGCTGATGATTTAATTGCTGCCTTGTTAAGTAAAGACTCAGTCTGCTTAGATAGATCTAGTTATATTGGTTAAACGGTCTTGGATTTATATAAATTAAGAATGTTTGAGCTTCAGTATAGGGACTTGGAAAAATATCGTACAAAGTTTAATTGCAGTATCAACATTGTCAATTAAAATATTGTAAATTGAAAATTGTTTTGGCTGAAATAGTTAAAGATGATCTTTTAGACACTTCTAATTATCCAATTGATCATCCTCTTTATTTGAACAAACGGGATTCTGTCATAGGTAAATTTAAAGACGACAGTAAAAGTGAATGTAATGATGAATGGATTTTTTTAAGACTTAAATGTTACAGTTTGTTAGGAAAATCGAAATGTTTAAAATCTAAAAGGGTAACATTAAAATACACCGAGTTAGCCCATGAATCATATATAGACTGTTACGAGAAAAACTACCTTTTCTGTACCTCAATTTCGTATTGGTACCAACAATCACCAGTTATACAGTTTCCAAAATACTAAAGTCGCACTTACAAATAAAAGGATTTGGGTGGAGAACAATAAAATTCTGGTATATGGTTATTATATAAAAACGAATATCAATCAATTTCCTGAACAATAATCAAACTGTGTGTCGTTGCTCAATCTGATCATCAATCAGCTACTCAAATTGCTCATCAGAAAAATTATCAAATTTCTCATTGACATACTTGTAATTATCATTGTTCTATCTATTTAATAAATGTATATTGGTTTCTGATGTTAATTAATTAATCTTATATTCGTAATAAAAATTTGGTTTATAAACTGCTTACCCATTATGTATGTGTTATAAATATTTAAAATGAATAAATAAATAAAAATAATAATAAAATAATCATAATAAAAATAATAATAATAACAAAAATAATAATAATAAATAAATTAAGTTAAATAATGTTAAAATTTAAATCAAATAATGCTAATAAAAACAATTATAGTAATTAATTAATTAAATAAATAAAACGAATAATAAAAAATTAAGTCAATAAATTGAAATTAAATGCATAGTATCACATTTTATAATCTAAGATAAATAGTAAGTAGTAAGGGGTGACCAAAATGTGCGCCAAGTAGGACACATGCCACTACTAATATCAATATATATAATATAGTAATCTGAAGAACGGTAACATGTGAATCATTGAAGTCTAAGGGGGATAATATGATTTGCTACCCAGTTGAACTTTTTTATACCCTTAACTTAAATTATTCGAGACTTTGTTTCGAACAGTGAGCTTCAATATTATTGCTGCACTATATTAAACCTCAAAAATAGCAAACTCGTTTTATATTGTACATTGTAACTATTAATATTATGCTAATTATAAAAAACGTAATAAATGAAACTTATTAATTTATTAAAACATTAATTGATTAGAAAACTATAACCGTAGCGAAGCACGAGCATACGGCTAGTTATTAATAAATTACTAGTGATTAATATTTATTTTTTTTATAAATTTGAACTTATGAATAATAAAAAAAGTCCATCAAACAATAAGTAAAGAAGTAGGAGCGATACGTAGAACTATTTTACGAATATATCTGAAAACATTGTGATTTTACTACTTAAAAAAGTTTAAGCAGTGAAATATGTCTAGACATGTATGAATCTGTATTAATAACTATTGAACTCGTTTAGGCTTTTTAAAATAAATCAAATATATATTATATAAGATGTCGGCATTATTCTCGATGTCCGAATGGGATCAAGCCAAATACTTTTTCAATTGTGTTTGATTTAAAGTATAAAATTTATTAAAGAATATAAAAGATATTGATGCCAGCTACCTGTTTTCGTCAACCGATGCCAGTGCTTATACAGAGTGAAGCGCAAAGAGTATCTCATGGGTTATTTTTATGCTAATAATATACATCAGGGGTGGCCAACCAACTTTTGTGTAAGTAAGATCGACTTATTTGAAAAATAAGTCGCGATCGACTTGTTGTCATATGAGTAGTCAAAGTCTAAAACTCACGTCCAGGGAAATTAAAATAACATGAATAATGGTTAAAAATATTTATTAATTCAAATTAGGTACACATAAATAGAAATTTAGGATTTATTTTATTACTATAACTTTAATGGGAAGGCTGTGTTTACATATTTTTAATCAAGAAATCATAATTCCGTGTAAATTCCACAATTTCTTTATTATTTTCAAAATCTTGAAATCTTACTTCAAAATCTTCAACTACTTTTTTAAATCTCCGCGACGTATTTGTCGATGTTATAATTAATATTTTTATGTTTATGTAGGTTATCTACCATATTTGAAAAATGATTCAGATTATTTTGTTGCAGATCTTCCAATAGCAAAACAAATTTTGTTTTATATGCATTTATGCAACTTATTATATCAAATACTGTTTTATTTTTACCTTGTAATTATAAATTTAAATTACTCAATATTAAAATCGGTAAAAAAGGCTAAGTCACTAGGCCAAGTTTCATCATTTAAATTTTCAAATTTTTCATGTTGGTTGTCAAGAAAATTTATTACTTCAGGCAATAAATCACGAAATCATTGCAGAAATTTACCTCTGCTTAGCCATCTTACATCGGTATGTAGTAATAATTCAGGTTGTCCTTCATTGAGATGCATTTGGAAGCGTCGCCGTTTGAGGGAACTTGCTCGAGTTGAATGGACAAGTTTAAAAGCGATTTCCATTACCTCTTTTGTGTTTAGTTTCTTGCTGGCTAACACTTGCTGGTGAATTATGCAGTGTTAGCTCACAATGGCTGGGAATTCATCTACATTTTGACATAGGACTATAAATCCATTTATGTCACCTATAATTGCAGCTGGTTGTCCGTTGTTATTGAAACTAATTTAAAAAGTGGTACTTTCAAATCACTGAGAAAGTTTTTAAAGGTTTTGAATATATCTACACCTTTAGTCATTTCTTTCAAAGAAATCATACCCAAAAATTCTTCTTTAGATGTAAAATTCTCATAAACCATACAAATGAAAACAAGTAATTGTGATGTATCACTTATATTTGTCGATTTCATCACATTGAAGAGAAAAACAAGAAAATTTACTAATATCAGTAGTGGGATGTGTCACCGCTGGATCTACCCCCGGGGGGTAAAATCGTTTTTTTCTAAGTCTAAAAGTACAAAAAAATTTTAAGACAAAGACAATGACTCATTCAAGGTCATTTGATGACTCATCAAACACTTTCAAGGTCATTGAAACAAAGACCATGACTCATTCAAGGTCATTTATAATTTCTCAAGGTCATTGGATGACTCATCGTATTTTTTCGTCATTTACTAAGTCGTTTAAAAACTCGGTGTATTTTGCAGGTCTAGTCCGATTTTCTAAAATTAAATCTTTTTTAAGAATTGGTAGAATACTATAAAGGAAGCATTTATCGTCGGTATTTTTAACATTTATAATAGCTTTTTTAGATGCAATAGCAGAAGGAGTCTGAATATATCGATGACCTGATAAACGACTAATTGGGGAAAATTTGGTAAGTATAAAATATATTTCTAAAACATTGATTACTCTCCATCCACTGCCTAAATGGGTGAACTTTTCTATTTTTTCATTGAGTTTATTAACTCCTTCAGATAAAAAACTATCTGAAAATTTTTCTGCGTTGTTGGAAAAATAATTATCGCGGATTTCCCCATCTTTTTCAAACTGTATTAAAACAGCAAATTGAATTTTAACATCACCCTCCATCTTTCCAATCTCATCAATTAATTTAGAACTGATTCTCTCAGTTAACATTATTTTTATCAGTCGCGCCTCTGATGTATCAAATTTAATTGTTTTAATTGCGCTGTTTAAATTAATTTGTATTATAGGTTCTAATAAACCACCAACTTGATTAATAGTATTATTAACAATATCTACATTATTTATAATATCTACATTATTTATAATGTCTGCATTATTTATAATATCTGCATTAGTAATAATATCAATATCTACATTATTTATAATATCTACATTATTAATTGATTCATCATCACTGATTTCAATGACTTCGATTTTTATAAGTTTATTTGGCAATTTAAATGGCCTATGTTCAGCAGGTCTTTTATTTTTAGTTATTTTTGTTGGGCGTATATTATTTATAATATTCATAATATTTACATTATTTTTATTACTGATACGAAACAGATCCTTTTTAATTATTTTAAATGAATTTAAATGGTCTTTTTGAATGTTATAAAAAGCTTTGTATTTTATGGACTGGGATGTTTTGCATACAGGGCAAATAAAAAACCTAATGGAATTAAATCTATGGACATAGTATTGTTTCATTTTTTCGTGACATATTTCACCATGATTCTTTGAGATCATGCAATATTTTGGGTAAAATTTACCTGATAAAATAATAATAAATTAAATAACTTGTATTAAAAAAAAATATATATATATATAATTATTTTACAATATTTCATAAAATTATCTTTCATTATTATACAAGTCTATAACATAAAGACTTGTATTATATTAAATGATAATTCTTATATAGTCAAATGTATTAGACATGGCTTTGCACTTGTTTTGCATAAATATTGCAACATTCGCGAATCATTCATTATTATGCAAGTTTATAACATAAAGACCTGTTAATAATAAATGTTTCAAATTATAGGGTGAATAACATGTCACTGCAGATTATTATTATTAACAAATTATAGGTCGAATAGCTACATGCTTACTGTAGACTATTATTATCATATAAAATAAATATTATTATTATTATTATTATTATTATTATTATTATTATTATTATCACATAAAATATTATTATTATTATCATATGAAATAAGTATCACTTTTTCAAAATATAACTGCATGCTCACTGCAGATTATTATTATCACATCAAATAAGTATTATTATAATATAAAATGAATATCGTTTTCAATGCTTGCTGTAGACTATTATTTTTTTTTCTTATTATTAATAAAGAATAGATATTTATTAACCTAAAATTTAATAAACACAACCTTTTATTATTTACAGAAATCATTACCTAGAATTAGTTAAGAATCAGCTCTGCATGATTTCATAAAATCTTCATGAATTCTTCGCTATTAAATAATTTCCATAAAATCTTCCATAACCAACTTTTCACAAAATCTTCTACTTTTCATAATTTTTCAAAATTTTATTTAAATTCGTTAAATTTTTAAAAATATAATTAATTAATATGTTTAAATAAAGTTTAAAAAATAAATAAATTACTAACATAAATCTGCATCAATATTATCATCAGATAAATCGTCAACATCAATACAAGTGGGGCCATTATCCACTATATCATCTCCATCAATACAAGTGGGGACATCATCCACTATATCATCCAAAATAATTATTGGGTAAGTTGCCGGAATCATATCATCTTCATCTGAAATGTTTTTATATTTTGAAAATAAATAAATATTAAACTTACCAATAGATATAACCTCATAAGCATCTCCATCAATACAATTGGGACATCATCCACTATATCATCCAAAATAATTATTGGGTAAGTTGCCGGAATCATATCATCTTCATCTGAAATGTTTTTATATTTTGAAAATAAATAAATATTAAACTTACCGATAAATATAACCTCATAAGCATCTTCATCAATACAAGTGGGGGTATTATCCACTATATCATCCAAAATAATTTTTGGGTAAGTTACCTGAATCATATCATCATCATCTGAAATGTTTTTATATTTTGAAAATAAATAAATATTAAACTTACCGATAGATATAACATCATAAACATCTTCATTAATTGAAGTTGGAGTATCTTCAATAATAATTGTTTCAACAATATTATTATTACGATCTAAAAGAATATTAATAAAATCATTTAACAAACAAATAAAAGTTTACCAAAAACGTCATCCAAATCCAAAAGATCCTCATTTTCGGTTACATCGAACCAGTCGAAATTTACTAAAAGATTAATGGTAATAAATAATAAATAATAAATAAAAATTACCAATGGATGAAATTATAAGTTTCCTTAAAATATTATTTTGTCCTGCCATATTGAAATTTATGAATTAATTGTGACAGATTTTGAATTTGCATATGTTTATAAAGAGAATAATATTTTCAGGATTTAGCCAATCACATTTAAGCAATACACACATATAGGTGAGAGATTTTTACGCATGCAGCCTATATTGTGTAGGTATGTTTTCTTTGTAAATCACATACAAACAAAAGTATGTATGTGATTTCTTTGTAAATTACATACAGTCTTGAGAGTGTATGTATGCGTTCCTTGTTACTAATCATGCACTTATAATGCACTGGCTTTGTTAACATTAATTAATTAAACACATAATAATAATATTAATAATAATATTAATAATAATATAATAATAATATTAATAATAATATTAATAATAATATTAATAATAATAATAATAATAATAATATAAAATATATATATATATATATATATATATATATATATTAATAGTTAAAACATACCAATAATAATAAAACATAACACAAACATTAATACATTTATTATACATCAAATCGCTTGGATAATAACCATGCTAAACAATGTTGACCACATGTTAAGGTCCATGGTTTTTGATACATAGTTTTACTATACACAATAGGTTTACCCATTGTTTGCAGTTTTGAAACCATTAAAGCAGGATAATAGAAACCCATAGGATCAAATACAAATATCTTGCTAGGTTTCATATATATTGCTAACCAATGTTCTCCACCGAGATTCGACGATTGAGTATTGACGATTATGGCTTGATTATTACGTAAATATGGAATTTTATCAAGAGGAAAAACCCCTAAAAATTCATGTCCTAGAACTTGTTTTCCAATTCGATAGAGCTGAACAGAACTACATTAATAATATTAATAATACATTTAAAAACTTACTCCATGACAAATTATCATAAATTATCTATACATTTATACCAACACTATTCTGTTTGCAGTGATTTGAACCTCATTTTCAAATACTCCATATATTACAACATATACCGGTTCAGTTGTAGTTTTAGCAAACTTTATATCTAATCGTAAATTTCCATTTTGAGGTAATTGACTCTGATTTAAATCAAAATCGGGTGCCAAAACAAATGTAAAGAATGGATATTTGTTTTTAAAATCATCAAGTGTTATACCACAATTAAGGTTTTTATCCAAATAACCCATATTTCTCACTATACTCTGCATGTATGTAGCACAATAATTGTCATTATCGAAATCTTGAGTATATGTTTCTCTATAATCACTATTTTTCGATAAAGTTAGCGATGTTACTCCAAAATATTTGAAAATTGACCTCGATGTTAAGTATGATCCATTATATTGAGATTCACTTTGAAATGTTACCAATATAAAGTTGGGCATTCTTCTATCTCCAAATATTTGTTCATTATAGAAAGAAGCTGACCCTTTAGCAATTGCAAATTGAACAATTTCCTTTGTTTTCAATGGATATATTGCATGTTTAGAATTAAGCCCCAGTTGATGACCGGCTAATACAGAAGGCTCAACACGAACTCTTCTCACTAATAATTTTGCATCAACTAATTGAAGAATTGGTGTTGTGGTGGCACTTGTTAGTGATAATGTCGACTCTGATCTTTTCAATCTAATGTGTACATTAACACCTGGGAGTAAATATTTCGTTTGATCCATAAAATCGAGTTGTAATGATGAGCACATGGTAAATAATTTCGAACCCTTAATCCACTTTTTCCTATCGTCATCACTACCATAACCCATAGGAGTTAAACATGTATTTTTAGTATCGCTATTGTAATTTATAATAGTTTCTATTAGAGCTTTGTGAATATATGTACTGTTACCACCCTCAATCTTGATATTATTAAATCCGAGAACTGCATCTTTAAAAAGTGTATGAAACAAGAAATTATTGGGTATTACATCACTAGGTTCACCCAACGGTTTTCTATCTTTATCTACAACTTTGATCTGAACAGTTAACAATGTATCGTTCAAATCTAAATATTCAGTTTGGGAACCGTTAATATAAAATTCAATATCAGTTCTACTATCCATAATAGAATTCATCGGAAATACTTCTTCAAAGGCCCCCATTTCAATTACTGCTTGGGGAGATGGTCTATCAAATAAGCACAATTCAGATTTACCACAAATCATTTTTGAAATATAGTTCCATGTTCTTTCATTCGTTTGTTTATATTTTTATGATGTCTTTTACGTTTTTGAGCCGGTGCAGGTTCTTGTTTTTGAAACATACCTGCAACACTTGGTAGAACTTTCCTTAACTCGGATAATGCATTTGATTTCAGAGATGGTAATATTTTCTGCTCATTCATTATCACATCTTTAGCGGTTTTCATACCAAAACTACCAAGGCGTTTAAGAATAGGAAGTGCAAATCTACCGATAGTTTTCAACCATCCTGATCCATACTGTTTACCAATAAAATATGGTAATTCACCACCACTTTGGCAACCACTATACATACTAATAATATCGTTATTGGCCATCTAAATTACGAAAATGTAATGTCAAATGAGTTTTTGTATCTTTACTAAATTCAATAAATTTACCGCTATCATCACGAATATTTATTTCTATATTGTTTATACATGATGTTGATACCGGTAAGTACATGGGATTATCGATATTTATATTGACAACTTCATCCTGGTCATGTTTATCAACCCACACAGATTTCAATAGAGGAATCAAAGAATCACCAACAATTATAGGATCGATGATGTTAGTATATATGAACATTTGCCTATGAAGTTTTATTATTTTTGGTTTGCGTATACCAAAAGCACTTGCCCTATATGTTTGCTTATCTAAGCCCAATGTATTAGCCAAATTTTTATTAAATGTAACTTCACAAATGTTATTATTCAGACTGAATTTACATATTCTATCTTTAACAAATTCAATAGTTTTAAATATATGTGAACAATTGAATGAGATATATTTATTTAATTCTTCAAGTGTTTCAATATATAAATCATTAGTAAATGTAAATGTATCTTCCACCTCATTAATATGTGATACAGATATTTTGATGTTTTCGATCGTTACACTTTTCTCATCAAATGTTTTGAAACGTATTAGGTATTCAGTACCAAGAACAACATTGCTAAGCTTATCACAACCCATTCGCTTGGCATCCTCAATACTTTCAAACTTTATTGTAAATGGACTATAATCACAACTAACATTCAATCCATCTTTGAAAAACATGCCACAATTTTCATCTAAAATCTGATTCGGAATATGACAATATCGTTCAAAATTATTGATTGAGAAAATACCACTACAGGTTTTGGGTACACGTTTCTTGTAACTGATTTTACAATGACTAAAATGGGAATGTATTGTACACAAATGTAAAGTATTGCAAAGCAACTTCCCAATTTCCATGTAAATAAATAGGATTTTAAAGATCAACCATAAATTTACTTGCTTGATTTTCCGGATGGATTAGCGGGCAACTATTACTCTGTAAAATTGTATAGAAACTCATTTTACTAGGTCTTTTGATGATATCCATGAGGGTTTTTGATATCCATGCCATTTGATATAGTATTGTTTATCCTTACCCACTATTTTAGTTTTCAATATTTTCTGAATTCTGAACACTGTAGGTTTGGAAATAACTTGTAATTCCTGTTCATAGAATTTCCTTTGTATTACATTGTTATCACTATCTTTAATAACATACATTACAGGACTCTGTTTAGTATTAATTTTAATAATTTGAAATACTTTATCACTCCAATTACTATCAAAATTTTTGATGAAAGGTGAAGCAGATATTTTACTAATTCTTACGTGATCACCAACTTTATAATAACAATAAGGATAATAATAATATAAAATAAATAATTAAATAAAAATAATAAAAAAATTTGTTTAATTCACTTCATTTAAACAAACAATTAATTAATAAAAATTTTAAAAATAAATAAAATAATTGACTTGATTAAAACATACAATTAAATTTAATAATAATAATATAATTAAATAATAAATAAATAATATTATTGACTTGATTAAAACAACTAATTTAAGTATATAAAATAAAAACAAAAAATAAATAAATAATATTATTGACTTGATTAAAACAAATAATTAAAGTATATAAAATAAAAAGTAAATAAAAATATATATTATGAGTCATGGTCTTTGTTTCAATGACCTTGAAAGTGTTTGATGAGTCATCCAATGACCTTGAATGAGTCATTGTCTTTGTTTCTATTACCTTGAATGAGTCATTGTCTTTGTCTTAAAAATTTTTTGTACTTTTAGACTTAGAAAAAAACGATTCCCCCCGGGGGGTTGATACAGCGGTGACACGATCTAGCGGTGACACATCCCACTACTAATATCATTAAATAATATATTTATATAAATTCGTAACATCACAGTGTTTCGAGACAGTTGTAGATCTTGAATTGCAGCAATAATTTCACTGTTGTTCTTAAAATGATTTAAAAGTGAATCTGACATTTTCAAAAAGATTTCCTTTACAAATTCACGTCCGAATATGGTTTACATTTCTTTGCTAAAAGATAGCTTACTTTGAATGATGCAGTAGTTACTGCTTGTGCTTCAATGTTGGCTTCTTGAAAACATTTTGTCGATTTGCTAATTCAGGGGTTCTTAACCTTTTTTACTTCATACCTCACCTAATATTTAATTTTATGTTCTCACCTCCAGCATAACTAATTTATTTTAAGAAAAGATAAGAAACATAATTAGTGGTATACCAACATTACATATATTATTTTATTTTTACCATTTTAATATATATTTATAAAAAAAATCATATTTAATTCATACTGATATAAAAAATTATATTTTATATTAAATTTCATGTTGACAAAATTTATTTATGTGAAAAATTTAAAGAATAATTTCCAAATCTAAAGAATACTTTATAATATATAATATAAATATAATATAAATATGTACATAATAAATAAAATAAGTTTAAATTTTGAAGATTTTTTTTTAAATATATTTTTTTTTGTAAATAATTTTAATTTTTAATTTAAAAAAAAACAACAAAAATAAACAAAATCTCATACCTCCCCCAACACATTAGTATACCTCCCCAAGGGAGATATACCTCACCGGTTAAGAAACCCTGTGCTAATTGAATTTTAAGATTCTTAACGTTGCGTTTTCTCAATTCAGAAATTGGTGAATAATCTGTTTGATACTTGTTATATGAAATCAAAAAATGTCTCTCTAGTTTACCCTTTTTAGGAGTTGCTTTTGAGGTAAGGCATATTAAGCAGCAACATTTATCATTCACCATTGTAAAAAAGTAATCGAGTTCCCATTCTTCATGAAAATGGTAAGTTTTCGATTTTTTGGATTACTACTCATGTTGATGGGTATACTAAAATGCAAAAAAATAATAAAAAAATTAAATATTTGCCTAGAAAATTCAAAAACTCATGAACATAAAGAAAAGGTACCTACATTTTAGACAGAAGAAAAATTCAAACTCAATGTTCTCACCGCGGATAAATAATACTACTATTGTTTAATAATAATAACAATATTGTATATTATGTATATTATGTATGTTATGTATGTTATGTATATTATACACAATCATTCAAAATTACTTATTCAATAATTTATTACTAAGAAAATACAATATATTTTATCCGTATTTATAGATAAACAAACTGATTAAACTCACCTTTTATTTAAGAATTTTATAATTATGCCTTAAAAATAGTTTCTCAAAGTCCTTTGGACTTTGTCTATTTCTCAGATCATTGACAATAAATTCAGAATTTGAAAAAAATCGCTCTGAAGCTGAATTGGATCCTGGAAGGCAAAAATATTTTTGGTAAGCACTGATAGAAATTTTGTGTTGTTGGCAAACCAAAAATCTAGTGGATTATCAAGTCTTTTCATAAGAGAAATCTAATCATATCGAATCAACTCCTCCTAATTTGATTTGAATTTCTCGTCATGGTTTTCCCATAGTTTTGATATTTTGAACCCATTTTTATCTTTGCAATTAGTAGCAGTTTGGGCGACGGTTTACTATACGCATCCCAAAAAAAATAATTAAGTAATAAATAAATCAATTAAATAATAATTTTATTTTAAACCTTAAAAATGCAAAATTATCAGGACCTATACACAATTTCTAAAGTTAGCTCTGATAAATTGGAATGTATTGAATACTTTCAGAGAAAAAAGGTTTTAAAAAGAAATTTTAATTGTTTTTGTGGTCAACAAATGACTTTAATAAAAAAAATAATATTACAGATGGATATACTTATAGATTTCCAAGAAAATGATCTTCCTGCAGTGTAAGGAAAGATTCTTTTTTTTGAGAAATCAAAGCTGCCACTTTCTACATTGCTTCTTTTGACTTATTTTTGGGTATTGGGGGTGCCTAGTAATAAAATTTTAACAATGTTAAAGTTATGAAAAAAATCTTTGGCAGATTGGAATAATTTCTTTTCAGAAATTTGTTCGACCTCTTTGCTAAATTTAAATAACGATGATCTCATGATAGAGGAGAAGGAGTACTCGTTGAAATCGATGAAATTCTTATCTCCAAAAAACCAAATATAACAGAGGTCGGAGATACAGGGAAGTTTGGATGATGGGCGGTATTGACAGAGTTTCAAAAAAAAGGTTTGCGAGAGTTGTCGAAAGAAGAAATCGTGAAACTCTTGTCCCTTTAATCACTAGATTTATAAAACCAGGCACTATTATTTACTCTGATATGTGGCGTGGCTATTATACCAAAATATTCAATCTCGGAAATTTACCTGGATTAAATTACACACACCATGCTGTTAATCACGAATTGGAGTATGTTAACCAAGAAACTGATGTTCATACCAACACTATTGAAGGATTATTGGGTAATTTAAGGACTGATTTAAGAAGTAGAAGAGAAATGTCATTTACTGAAAAAATGGCTTTTATTGAATTTATGATGTGGTTATCAAGGCAAAATACAACAGAAAATCATTTATTAGATATGTTTTGGTACGCAATTTCTTTCATTTATTAGTTAAAGTTAATGGTTTAAAATAAAATTATTATTTAATTGATTTATTTATTATTTAATTATTTTTTTAAGGGATGCTTATAGTAAATCGTCGCCGCAGTTTGTGTAACCTCTGAATTCTGTATTTCATTAGACATTTAGTTTTGATTAAAATATTTTGTTCAGCAGAGCAGAACTTTATAATTTTGAACCAGGGATCAAAAAGGCTACTCTTAGATAATAACAAGAATGATGGTTCGTACTTCTTACTCGTGATATCAATTTGTTGTTTAAGCACAAGAATGTCAAGTAAACGATGTTTTCACTATCGAGAGTCATTTCTTTTTGTACAATATTTTTTAGATAGTAAGTTGTTGGAAGTATCATAGAAAACGTAGTATAATTCTTTCCAGAAATTACTGTAGTGGCTTCTTTAAACGGTTGCAGTAGTTATATGAATTTCTCCACAACATCGAATCTCGTATCATTTAAACCTACAATCAATTCTAACTTATTTTTCTGTACCAAGACATTATATACAGCTTGCTCTTGTTATTGAAATCTTTGAAGCATTTAATAAACAGAATTCCATCTTGTAGCAATATCTTAAATCATTGCATGTACTGGTATGTTAAGTTGTATTTAAAAGTTTCCAATAAAAGTTTCCTGTAGAACCCTGCATGAAATGACCTTTGAATATCTTCATGTTTTAGTGCAGACATCACACATATTTGAAGTACATGAGCAAACACTTTATATTGTCTTCACAAGCATCATTTATTGCATTAGTAATATTTTGTGCGCTACAATGTATAACCGACACAATTTTTTCCTTACTTTCCCATTTATCTATTTCTAAATAAAAAATTTCTGATAAATTTATCGCTGTATATTGCTTGGAAAACAAAAAAATGAAATTAGAAAATTTGCATTTTGTATAGATAATCAACAAAATGCACAGTGATTGTCATATAAGATTCGTTTGTGGACGAAGTCTACGTGTCTGTTGTGAAACCGATATAGTTTGCATTTTTTAAACTCTCCATTATATTCATCTTGGCATTATCGAACATTGTCAGCATCATAGTTTTGTTAAATTTGAGTCTAGATGGAACAGTAAAAAAAGAAGGATTGAGCTTCTTTATGAAATTTTTTATGCTCTTGGATTCTAACATTAACAAAGTCAGACCATGTTCAACGACGAGTTGATATAGATTCCTCTCGGTATTCACATTAGAAAACTTACCATCATCACAATTGTTTAGTTTATTTTTATGTTCTGAGCTTATATGGTATAGCATACCATTAGTTTGACCATTTATAATTGTTTCATGTCCACATTCATTACACCTAGCCTTGTTTTCAGATATTTTCGTAAAATAATTCCACGCATCAATTCTTCGTTTCCTATTGTTTGGTGAAGTTTCGTTATTATTCATAAGTTCAAAAATTTATTTTAATTGAAAGTTACCAGTTAGCAATTAGACAGTGTGTAATCACGATGTAGAGGTCATAGGTCAATTATAGCGTGAGAAGTCAAATGTTGTTAAATGGATTATGGGATAAAGGATAAAGGTCAATTGTTATATAAAGTTATTATGTAGTTGGATAAAACTTTACAACATCCTAACCCCCTCTTATGTATCATTTAAAAATATTACGCAATAATACATATTCTGGGATTGGCTTATTTTTTTATTTGTAATATTGGATTAAGTAGTTTTTAACAAAATTAATGGAATAAGTATTATTATATAGTTCTACATTACTTTTTAAAATAATTCTAACGAGAAAATGGGTTTGCTTTATTAATTTCAGTTTTCCATTAAAAATAAATTTAAAACTTAAGCTTAACGAATTTAATAAAAAAATTTTATAGATTAAATAATATTATTATATTTAATAATTAATGGCTAATGATTTATGAACTACATCAAATAAATGAAAATAATTTCTAAACTGGCTAATTTTTACTAGGATTTTGTTTTCCACAAAAAAAAATTAAATGAAAAATTCTAATCATTTTATAAAAAATAATTTTTTCCGTTTTATATTTTGTTTAATTGTTAATAAATAGAATTGAGATATTTAAGATTAAAATAAAATAATTATAAGGTATTTTTTAGATTTTAAATAAAAATTATTGTTTCAATTAATTTTACTTTTAATTAATTCGAAAGCTAAATTTTAAAATGTATTATAACCATTGCGCGATTAAAAAAAATTTTAATTCATTTTGCGGGAAACCGTACTATTTCCAAGAAAAGATTATTTTAAAAATATATCGAAATTATCAAAAGTTATATTTTCTAAGACCAAAAATCATTTTTATATTTAATATTTAATACAATTTTTTGGCACAGCATTAAAACAATTCTTATTGAATATATATTTTTTAGAAAAAAATGAATATTAAAAATAAAAATAAGTCAGTGGTGAAAAATAAAAAATTTTTAAAAATTCATTTATTATTTCATGAGTATAATCCCATAAAAATCCATTAATACAATCACATTTTTTGAAGAAAACAGAAAACTGGAATTAGTATAGATTTAGGAGAAAAAGTATTAATTTTATCAAGGGAAAAATAACTGAAATTTTTACATCTTATATTAAATAATTTATTACTAACCGATAACTCCTAATAGTATGACTCATTCTTTTTAATAGTATGACCAAAAAATGTTTTCTTACTTTTAAATTTAATTTTGTCATATTTGGATTAAAATAAATTAAATATTCAATCAGTTATATAAAACTTTATTTATTCATCAATAACATCATTATAAGAATAGTCATACAATTATCAGTTAATTTATTTAGAAAAATATTTCTATTAAAATAATATTTTAATTGATCCAATTTTGACACATCTTTCTAATATTTATTTCACTTTTTTTCATCCTTAACATTACTGAACAAAATTATTCTACTGATAAATAGTAAACAGTAAGATTATTGAGTTTTAAATTTTAAAATTTGAAATAAGGAAAAATGCAATTTGTTATTATAAAGCTCTCGAATTTCAAATTCAAAAATAAAATCTGAAGTATTTCTGAAGAACTCAACAAATTCGGTTGTTGGCAAAGTGACAAAATCATATTTAGTTTACTAATTAAATCTCCATCTATTTTTGTAATAATAATTATTATTATTTTTAGTATTTACGGTATTAGCATTCTAAATTCTAAATAGTCAAATATTAATAAATCTAATAAATGACGAGCATTTTCATAGAATTTTTATTACCAAATTTTGATATTAAAAATAAATTCTTAAGTAAATTTATTTTTAATTTACACGGTTTAAAATTTTTGAACAATGTTTCTGACTAATATAGAATTTTTACAATGATTTACCTGGAAACATCATGCATGTTCTCTGATTTATTTACAGTGGTTTTCTTAATCAAAATTTTATTACCAATCTCTAATTATCTCAGCTATAAAAGTCACTATCATGTACACTTTTGGTAACTCCCCCATGCAAATTTACTACTTACTAAATAATATTAAATAATAAATATTTATCTAATATATATATATATATATATATAGTCAACCCTTTCTAATATGAACACATAGTTTCAATAAAAAATAGTGTTCGTACATAAAAACTGTTCATATAAGAAGTTCAAAAATTATGCCAATTATTTTTTAATCATAAAATCAGTTATTTTAGACTTCCTAGATCGCCTTTTGCGTATTACCTCATCAATTATTGGTTTTAATATGGAAACTGATTTCGGGGAATTATATGCCATCCAAGATTTGATTAGATAAACTGCCATAATTACTTCCTTGTTAGTCGGATAACAAAAAATTTCATCCTGTGGATTTTCTTCCTTTATTGCATCAAAATCTTCGACAACATAATCATTGGTTTCACAAATAATAAATGCAGTAGAATCCTCCTCAATTGATGTTTTCTTGTGTTGAAAAATTGTTTTCAATTTCCAATAATTCATCTTCAACTGGTTCAATTGTCACTTCTCCTATACTCAAATATTCCTTTTCTATGAATCCTGCTTACAAAAACAATGCTTAATAGTTTCAATGGAAACATCAGACCATGGATGATGTATCATGTTTCCACACTGTAATAAATTTATCTTAGATAAAACATCAACGTAATTTAATTCTTCATGCAAAATAATTTTTTCGAGTAGCAGTGCTCTGTAATTGGATATAAATGAGCGAATTATTCCTTGATCTAGTGGCTGGGTTTTTCTAGTAGTAATTTTTGGTAGATGTAGACATTCAACATTTGACAAGGAAATTTGATCATATACTATTTTGCCATTGTTCATGGCATTTGACAGGAATTAGTTTTAAGTTTTATTGTTTTATTTAATAGAAAATAAATTTATGAAAAATATATCACTTTTTCAAAGAAAGTTTAAATGCATTAACCATGCAAGATAATTGTTATTTAAATAGAACATCTAATAATTTACTTAACAATTTGTTTAAATAGATTGTTTTACTCAAATAGAGTTTATTTAAAATTAGTTACAAAATATTTTTTTAACTTATATAAATTTATTTAAAACTATTTAATTTATATAACTATTTACTAATTAATTATTTAATAGTTCGTAAGTTAGAGTAATAATATAAAGATATTTATAAATTAACTTATACATACTTAAATAATTCCTAATTTACTAAAATAATTTGCGTAAATATTTACTTCCTTTTTTAAAAAATTATTACTAAAAC
Organism: Schmidtea mediterranea; assembly: GCA_022537955.1. Lineage (NCBI taxonomy): Eukaryota > Metazoa > Platyhelminthes > Tricladida > Dugesiidae > Schmidtea > Schmidtea mediterranea. The sequence continues at coordinate 201,146,701 of CM039680.1, read as the reverse complement.
TTTATACATTTAAAAAAACTTTAAATGAATTTTAACTTTACTAATATATTGACAAAGGAATATATGGAGTATGTATAATTTCTTTGAAGGTGGTATTCATGGTAGTTTGACATTTGTTAATAAGCATCACAGTAGTGGAAATATAGGGAGAACCGTTCTCAAGACCCTAACAAAACCGCCTACAAAGACCACCCCGGGGTGACAAATCGTTTAATTTGCCCACTGGCATCTTTTAAACCGTCTCAAAAAGACCACTACAACCAAGAAACTGTCTAATTTGACCAATGGAACCTTTAAAAACCTTTAAAACTAATACCATTGGCGAAATTACATTTTATAGTTCTCGTTTCAGAATTTTCCATTAGTCGACAGGAATTTTTCAACTCGAGGAATATTAAAAATGTAATTTCATCCGGTTCTCCCTATATTTCCACTACTTTTAGTTGATAAATATTGAAATTTTCAAATATTCACTTTTAAATTTTTCACTTTCAAATATTCGCACATTGGTGATTTCCCAGTTGAAAAATATTTATTCACAAATTGAAAAATTCACAAATTTCTAATTTTTTAATTTTAAAAATATAGTAATTCGAGAAAAATATTTTTGAAATTTTGTAATAAATATCTTTCAAAAGCACACAAAGTAAAACATGAAAAAACTAAAATTCACCAAGAAATATCTGACACTTCACACCTTCATACTTCTGGGCGAGATTTGCTCAAAAGTGGTCATATTCACACTACTGGAAATTGGAAAATTGGAAAATTTTAAAATTAAAAAATTCAAATTATATAAATTTTTGTTTTAAAAAATTAAGAGTACTCTGAAAAAAATGGTTAATTTTAAGTTTAAGCGAATCAGAAATTTCTTCTGATGATAATATTTTAATTCATGAAGAAAATAAATGTGATGAATGTAAAAAAGTATTTAAAAATATTCAAGGTTTAAAATCTGATTATAAAAGTCGGTTACATTTAATAAAAGTAAATGGGTTAAATAATTTAAATTCAAAAGAGTGTAAAAAATGTGGTAGTAGATTTTAAAATTCTTGTTACAAAGCTCATTACAAAGCATGTAAAGGTGTTGCTAGAAAAAATCGAGAAAGATTACTAGTTAATAATAGAGAATTTGAAGAATTGGAAAGGAAACAACAAGAATTATTAGAGCAAGAAATTCAGCAACATGGAATTTCTGTAGTTCGTTCAACTGTAAAAATTGGAACACTCCGAGATTCAGAATTTGGAGTTAAAGAATACATTTTATTCAACAAGAATAAAATTCTTCAAGAAATAAATATTGCAATGAAAAAATTTAAACATTTAAAATTTCGTGTTGATTTGTACATTTCATATTCGTGACAATACATTACCAATTGCAGCAATGTCACCATTTTTTCCATTTATTCACCAAACCTCGATATAATACAATAAATAAAATTTAGAAAAGTTTGAAAAAAGAAGTTGTAACAAAATCAATTTACTTTTCTGGAAGCGACATGACTTTATTTTCATTTGATTTTATTCAAATTGATTTTTGGAAAACAATTTCATTTCAACCATGAGTTTATATCCCAACTTCTGAAATTATGAAAAGTAAATATATTATAAATATTGAATATGCCGATAATAAATGTTTTCAATGGGCAGTTCTTTCAGCTTTACATCCTCAAAAAACTCATGATCAACAAGTTTTAAAATATAGAAAATATGAAAATAATTACATTTGGGATGTTAGTGATGTAAAAGGTGAATGTTTAGAAATTACTGATTATTTTCTAGATCGACATGTTGATAAATTTGAAAAATTAAACAAACTAAGAATAAATATTTACCATCAACCTAATCCAGAATCTAGAAATATTTTTCCATTATACATTTCTGTACAAACCAATCCAGAGACTATTAATCTATTAATATTCAAAGGTAAAAATTTTCAACTACAAGATATTTATCATTATGTTTGGATTAAAAATTTTCAAGGGCTTATAAAAACTCAGTTTTCAAATTCTCATAATAAAGATTTACGTGTTTGTGAAAGATGTTTCAATCTTACAACAACACAAAAAATGAAAGTTAAACATGCAAGACTTTGCATTGAAAATAAACCAGCAAAGATTAAAATGCCAAATACTAAAAATAATAAATTATTCTTTTATCAATGGTCAAAATTATTAAAACCACTAGCTATAATTTATATAGGTTTTGAATCAATAAATGATCCAATGAATGTTGTTGAACAAATAGAAAAAAATTACAATAAGAAAATTATTCAAGTTATAATTATGTTTTTCATGAATTCGAAACAGAAATTGACAAGAAAAAGAATTTCATGATAAATTTTTCACACACAATAAATTCAGCACATCAAATTCCATCAGCTTATAGACTTTATTTAAAAAGTAATTATCCTGAAATAATTGAATCTTGAGAATATTCATTTCGCGGAGAGAATGTTTTGAATAATTTCCGAGATGTAATTAATAATCTTGAACATGAATTTCAATAAATTTTAAAAAATACAAATTTTCAACAAGACATGTCTGATGAACAAGAATTGGAATTTCAACAAGCTGATAAATGTTGGTTGTGCGATGAAATATTTATGGATGAGGAAATTACAAATGAAAATGAAACAAATGAAAATATTAAAATTAGAGATCATGATCATTTTGTCGAGTACAATAATTATCGTGGTGCAGCTTATAAATCATGCAATCTTAATTGTAAAAAACCAACAAAAATTCCAATTGTATTTCATAATCTTAGTGGATTTGATATCCACATGTTTATAAAATCATTAGCTGAAAAATCAAAAAATAAATTTGAAATAATTGACAAGACAGATGAAAATTATATATGTTTGAATTATGGCTGTTTTAAATTTATAGATTCTCTAAGATTTTTTGGTACAAGTTTAGATCAAGTAGGAAAATCTTTAGCTCTTGATGATTTTAAAATAACAAATAAATTTTTAATTTCTAGCAACATAGATGAAAAATATAATCCTACATGTCGATAAAAAGGAATTTATCCATATTCCCGAAATTGAAAAATTCCATTCAATTTTAAACAATTCAGATATAACCAATGAAGAATATAATAGAGCACAGACAATGTTTGAAATATTCAAATGTAAAAATTTGGGAGATTATAAAGATTTGTATTTAAAATTAGATGTATACACTTTAGCAGATTGCTTTGAAAAATTTCGAGAAATTTCAACTCTTGAACCTTCTAATTTTGTTTCTCTTCCATCAATGGCTTGGAGTATTTTATTCCACCAAACAAAAGAAAAATTAGAATTATTAACAGACATTGACATGTTTCTATTAATAAAGAAAAATATTTGAGGTGGAATTTCTTCAAACATGGATCTAGAAAAATAGCAGCTAATAATATTCAACAATTTTTAAATATTCATGATCCAGATTGCAATAAACAATGTATATAAATAAATCTTGAACAATATAAAGATGTTCTTGAAAAAATGAAAAATCCAAACAAGTAAAATATTTCGATGAAACTGCATTATATTCAGGAATCATGACACAACATTTACCATTTAAAAATTTCAAATGGTTAAATCCAACTGAAGAACTTTTGTAGAAAATATTGTCAACATCAAAAGATTTAAGGATTGGATATTTTATAGAATTAGATTTAAAATATCCAAAAGAAATTCATAACAAGACAAAATATTTTCCATTTGCACCACACAAGAGAATTGTAAAATATGAAGAATTATCTCCATGGCAAAAACAAGATGATTCAAGTGAAAAATTAATATGTGACCAACATGATAAAAAATATTACATGGTTCATTATAGAATGTTACAATTTTATATTCGACATGGGATGGAAATAAGCAAAGTACATAATATTATTTCTTTTAGACAAAAACCTTGGATGGAACCATATATTAACAGAAATATTACAAATAGAAATATTGCAAAAAAGAACAAACAAACTTTTCTTGATACGATTTATAAACTTTTAAATGATGCCGTTTTTGGTAAAACAATGGAAAATCAAGACAAGTATAGAAATATAAAATTATTCACAAAATTATTCACGATGTCAAATCTTAAATGAAAACAATTTCAAAACCAACATTTAAAGGTGAAAGAATATTTTCAGAAAATCTTACAGCTGTTGAGATTGGAAATTATGAAAAAGTATACATATATATGAAAAAGTTAGTATTTTGGAATTATCCATATTACAAAGTAAAATATTTCGATGAAACTGCATTATATTCAGGAATCATGACACAACATTTACCATTTAAAAATTTCAAATGGTTAAATCCAACTGAAGAACTTTTGTAGAAAATATTGTCAACATCAAAAGATTTAAGGATTGGATATTTTATAGAATTAGATTTAAAATATCCAAAAGAAATTCATAACAAGACAAAATATTTTCCATTTGCACCACACAAGAGAATTGTAAAATATGAAGAATTATCTCCATGGCAAAAACAAGATGATTCAAGTGAAAAATTAATATGTGACCAACATGATAAAAAATATTACATGGTTCATTATAGAATGTTACAATTTTATATTCGACATGGGATGGAAATAAGCAAAGTACATAATATTATTTCTTTTAGACAAAAACCTTGGATGGAACCATATATTAACAGAAATATTACAAATAGAAATATTGCAAAAAAGAACAAACAAACTTTTCTTGATACGATTTATAAACTTTTAAATGATGCCGTTTTTGGTAAAACAATGGAAAATCAAGACAAGTATAGAAATATAAAATTATTCACAAAATTATTCACGATGTCAAATCTTAAATGAAAACAATTTCAAAACCAACATTTAAAGGTGAAAGAATATTTTCAGAAAATCTTACAGCTGTTGAGATTGGAAATTATGAAAAAGTATACATATATATGAAAAAGTTAGTATTTTGGAATTATCCATATTACAAATGTATGAAGCTTATTATGATGTATTACAAACATATTTCCAAGATAGAATTTCTTTACATCAAATGGATACAGATTCTTATTTTATAAAATTTCAATCTCATGATGTAGATCAAGAAATAAAAGATAATCCTACACTAAGTCAATATTTTAATGATTCTGGAAAATAATTTTCCTACAAAGATAAAAGACCGAATAATGTAATAAATGATATTTATTAGATCAAAACAATATTCTTTAAATACTGAAAAAACGTGTGGTGATGATATAAAAAATAAAGGAATTTAAAAATGCATGACTAAGTTAATGACACATGACATGTATAAAGATTGTGTAGAAAAAACTCGACAAGATTTGAAATTATACATGCAATCAGAAGTATAAAACATGATATTTATCTAGTTAAACAAAATAAATTATCCTTGAATAATTATGATGACAAGAGATGGATTCTCGATGATGGAATTACAACACTTCCATATGGAAATCATTTAATAGAAATAATATCTCGAATTGATGAAAAGAGTAAAACATATACAGATTTAGATTTAGAAAATTTAATAATTTAAATTTATAAAATATAAAAATTCAATTTTAGACAATATAAAAATCCAATGTGGAAAATGTCGGGTGTTTGTTTCATTGATATATATAAAAAAAACATACATATTGAATAAAATAAATTTTTAAAAATTTATTTTTTATCTTGTTATATTATTAAAGAATAAGAAACCTGAAAGAATTAAAATAAAATGAAGATCAAGAATATCAAGATTATAAATTATTGAATTACAAATTCCAAAATTATAAATTCTTGATCTTCATTTTATATTCTTGTTTTAATTTTTTAGTCATTTCTTTTTTAATTTCACGTTCAACTTCTTTGGAATATTTTATCTTGTTAATATTTTCATTTATTTCATCTATTATTTTATTACTTTCCTCTATTTCAGTAAGTGATAATATTCCATCTTCCAAAGCTTTAACTTGATATAAATATAACTTATTTATTCCATGATTTAATTCTTCGCATACTTCACGATAAATCTTTTTTCTTTTTTGAAGTTAAACCGATTGAAATTCCTTCACCGAGAAAAAGTAACAAAGCATTTGATTCTACAAATATTGAAGACATTATAATTGAAACAAAAAGGAGCTACACCGATTAAACTTATACCAGAAAATATGCTGGTTGAAATTGTCAAGATTCCAGTTATTGAAAGACAAGCAATTTTAATTCCTGTAATAACTTTAGTCCATCGAGATTTTATTTTTTTATAATGTATTAATCTTTCATCTAACTTTTTCTTTTCTAATAAGAATTCGTTTATTTTATTAATCGAAGGATTATTCATAGAATCTTTATTCATAGGAGCTTTTATTTTTTCAATTGGAAGATTTTCTATATAATTAAAACATTTTGTTCATTCAAAGATGGATAAATCTTTCTTTCTTGAAAAGTTGGATAAATTATTTCTTTATTAATCTCGAGTTCCATTTTTAATTGTCTATTTTTACGGCTTCTATATTTTTATATATAAAATCTTCTAAATCTTTAAATTTCTTACCAGAAAGTATTGGATTTTATCCGGTGGTTGAAAATAAATCATCTAATTTTATATTATTTATACTTGCTAATTTTCTATATATAAATTCTATTTTTTCAAATTCCCTATAACCTTGATTTATTAAAAGATCTAAAATTATTCCACTCCCGCCAATAGTTAATTTAAACATTGGTTCAGAGACTGAAAATGAATTGTTTCTAAGATGTAAAGTTTTTCGTTTGTTTCCAATCATTGCTCTAATAAATGTTCCTTTTGAACCCATTATTCTAATTTTATTAATTTCAATATTTTGACCATTATAAACAAACATAACAAAGAAATCATCATGATGGCTGAATAAAGTATAATCCTTATTACCAAAAAGTGTAATTGGATTATTTTTTATTATAAAAGACATCAAGGATGATTGTTCTTCAATAGCATAATAATCAAACGCTTTGTTATTATATTTTATATCCTTGAGGTTTGATGTTTGTATATTTTTAGCAACATCTTTTTTGAATGTTTCGAAATCATTCAAGAGTTGTGAAGATTCAATTTTATAATGACTTAATGCATTCTTGAGAGTATCAATTACCTTTATTCGGTTATTCATCTTGTATGATTGGTTACTCATTTCACTTAATTCAAAATTTATTCTACTAATATTTGTATTTATTTCATTTATTTGTTTATTATATTCCATCTCTAAAATTGTAATATATCTTTTAACTGAATCTTCCATAAATTTTTTATTAACAGCATCCTTTTTATTTTTTGGAGTTGGATGATTTGAAATTGAATTATTATGTTTAATTCTCCTCTCATCCTATCACCATTTTCATTTACAAATTTACTTTCAACTTGTTCCAAAATTTCGTTAGTATTTAATGCTAGTGTTCCACCGCCAATATTTTCCGGAATTACAATACTCATTTTTAAATTTTATTTTATTATAAAAGATCTAGAATAATTTCTTTGAAAGACATTCGCTTGCGCTCTAAAGATAATAAAATAAAAATACATAATTGTCCACATATTTTTGTATTCTCTTTTTGAACTTGCAAAGTATTATTAATACAACCATCAGTAAGATATAATTTGTAATTTCATCTCTCATAATTATTTTATATTTAAGATTTTAATCTTTTAAAATATCACGTAGATAAAAATTAGTTGTTGTATCTCGACCATATTTAGTTAGAAATTTATTCAATTCACCGAAGGTAGTCGCTTGCGCTTCAACACATGTTATTTTTAAAGAATTAAAGATTAAAGAATTAAAAAATTAAATTATACTTGTCCTAAATGTAAACAAAAAGAAATATTTTCATTATTAAAATTTATTAAATTATCATTTTGATCTACAATTTTAAAATTTATACTTGAAATATATTTTCTAATCAATGGAAAATATCTTGGTGTTGATATTTGTAGTACAATTCTATATCCACGAGGAACAGTTCCATATGGAAAACTATTTATACAATTTTCTCTTCTTCCATTGTGATATGTTCCTTCAACCGAATCACATAATAAACTTATAGAGGTTATATTTGAAATATCTACAATCTTTTCACTAATCAATAATTCATCAGTTGTATTATTTTCATAAATTTGACCAGTTAATCCTGATAACTTACCGAATGTTTTATCTAGAAATGAAACACTGTATCCTTTGTTAACCAACATTTCTACTCGAGCTGTTGAAATATTTAATGAAAAGTAACAATATTTTCTTCACCACATCTCATTTTAATCAATTCAATTATTAATTTAAATAAAACATCTAATTCAAATGCATCAGGTGGAATTGTTATCAAACCATATCCATTAACAACATCCACAGTATTTAGTTTTCTAATACCAAATTCCTTATTATCTTTTTGTAATATTAAAAATTGTATTAAATGTTGTTAACCATGATAATCCAACTTCATAATTATAATCTTGATTTAATTCTAAAGGAATTGGAAAATTAGCAGAAAATTTGGATTCTTTAGAATCAAAACTTAAATCTGTTGAATATTTTGTAGATAAAATATTAATCATTTTTTCTAAACTTTTCTCCATTTTAGAAAAAAAATTTAGGTTGAAATTCTTGAATTAATTTGGTGGAACAATTACAAACCCTGAACCTTCTTTTTCATCAACACTTGATTTTTGAAAAGCTTTTTATATAAATTTATTATTTCTTCATACCAAGGAGTTCCAGGAATCAAAAATATTGTTTCTGGTTTTGATAATTCCAGCAATTCTTCAGGAGTATATACTAAATCAGCATCATTTGATATCCTTGAACTTTTTCGTTTGATATCTCTTGAACTTTTTAGTTTGATATCTCTTGAACTTTTTCGTTTGATACCGGTTGGTTTTCATCCAGAAATGGTTGAGTAGAGATCTCCGAAGGTAGTCGGGCTTCGCCCTCCAGAAATTTAAAATTTGATTTCAATTTATCAATAACTATTTTAAACATGAAAATTTATATTATTTTATATTTATATTTATTTTTATATTATATTTATCATCTTTCCACTATCTATTTCAATATTTAATTCTTTTTCAACCAAAACACAACAAAAACATTTTCTTTTAAAACCATCCATTTATATTGTTACGGTTAGTCCATTAATTGCTAGTTTATCATCCTGTTCACTAACATCAACACAAAATATAAAATATAAATTTTTAAAATCCGAAAACTTTAATTGTGGTTCAACTAAAAATTCATGACACATTAAAATATAATTTTTATATAGCACTGATTGATAATTTTTTACTTTATCAAATGCTATTGGTTTCCCAGGATAATAACTTGAATTTAATTGAACACTTAAAGATTTTAATTGTTTATCATTATCGTTTGATTGAATAAATTTTGAATTATTAGTTGTATAATTAATTGTTGAATCTTTAACTCCAATCAAAATAAATCTCGGTCGAGTATTTAACATTGTTGGTTTCCATGAAAATGTACTTCCTCCTAAAATATCTACTCAAGCTGTTATTCTTTGAAGAAAATTTACATTGATTGGTTTTGAAATCATGTTTAATCTTTCAAGAATTTGAGTTCCAAATGTGGGATACAAGTTATTGATGGAACCATCAACATCATTCTTTCAAATTTTATTTGTGGTTTAGATTCTGGTTTTAAAGCTTTTCCATAAAAACATGTTTTATAATCTTCATTCCTTTCCATTTTCAATTCAAATGGTATTAAATAAAATATTCTATTATATTGTTGAAAGAATCCAAATATATTTTTTAAAGGATATATTCCATCAAATGTTTTGGTTGAACAAAAACTTTTTCTAATTTTATATCCTTTATTACTTTAATCACTAGTACCAGTATCTGGAATCCATCCACATAGTTCACCATCTTGATTTTTAAAATTAGAATCAGTCATAACAAATTGTAATAATGAACTCATTTCATCTGGATCTTATATTTCATACAATTATATTCAAGAATTATATCATCAGTAGGATCAACACCTGTAATTTCAAATTTATAATATATGAATGAATTGTAAATATCAGGTGGATTTGATGATTGTTGAATTTGAAACAATAAATTTCCAGGTGAATTTAATGCTTCTGCAGATGAAGTTGATGGTAAAACTTCTAAATAATCTTTCTTTTTTAATAAATGATTAAATTTACTATTTTTATCTAAATTGAAAATCGACATTTTATTGTATTATTAAAAAATTTAAGAATTCAAAAAATTTAGAATTTTAGAATTCAGAATTTGAAAATTAAAGATATTGTTTTTTATCAATCAATTTCTTGGATAATAATCTTGACAAAATTGCATTTATGTGATTTTCACAATTATTATTTCCTGCTTTTCTAGAAGCTAAATATTTCCTTAGTTCATAAAATAATTCACAAGGATTATCGGATAAAAAATAATATTTAGTGTTTTCTTCTTTAATTTCCTATCCTACTGTTTCTGTTGATTCCTGGGGTAGTTGCGACTTGATTAGTTTTTCTTTAGTTAATTTTTCTCCAAACGAAGTCGGTCAGAGACCTTCATCACAAAATTCTTTAACTTTTTCAACTTGTTCATCATATCCCGGTGGTTTTACAATATATAATTTTATTTTTTTATAATAATCATTTTTTGTAATAAAGTTAATATCATTTGTTATATTCTCATATGTTTCAATATCACTTATTGGAACATTTAATTCCCCTTCAGAATTAAATGCATTTTCTTCAATTGTGTTTTTCAATCCATTAGTAAAAATTTTTTTCTCATCATTATTTGATGTTATGTTTATGTTATTCCCTTCCTAGGTTAATGAAAATTTTTTACCACCAATTGATAATATGGTTCCAATTTTTTCATGAAGGTATATATCTTTAATAAGGAGTGTGATTGTTTTCTTACCTCCTAAAACATCATGATTTACATTCAATTCTAATTTTATTGGATAAATTTGTTTTATGATTTCTTGATTTATCTGTGTTGATTGATCTTTAGTTTCTATATCCTGAATTAGTCTTCTATCTTAAAAAGGAATCAAGTTAGGATCTTTATACGAAGTCGACCAGAGGTCTCCATCCCATAGAAAATCTTTTCGAGGTTCTTAGAAAATATTTACTTCTCTAGGTTTATATGTAGGCTTGTCAACAGGTCTCTTTTAAAGAGAACATGTTCTCTTTTTTAGCACATTTTATTTGTCCTCTATCTTTTTCTATAAATATTCAAATTGTTCTCTTTTTTCAATTTCGCTGATTTTTAATTAATTCAAGTTGAAATTTAAAAAGAAACTCGGTATAAAAATTCAAAAATTTGAAAAAAAGCAGGCTATGCTATTGCTGTCCTGTCAATATTTATTGAATTTAAAATTAAAGATGAAATAATTTGTGTGTATTAACGATTTTGATAAGAAATCATTATTATTATAATTTGTTGTGTTAAATAAATAAAATAAGCAAGTGAAAAGTAATTATTAATATTATATTTTTTTGTGTTAAATAAACAAGTATGTAATTTATTATTGTTAATTAGAGTCTTATATTTTATATTCTTGGATTTTGATTTACCTGTCTCAAATGGACAGAATATTTTAAAACAAATGCTGTTGAGTTTCATTCAGAACTCTTAAAAATATGTCAATTTTTTTTCGCAATACCTGGTCAAAATGCTAATGTTGAAAGAATATTTTCCATGATTAGCGGCCAGTGGACTAAAGAAAGAAATAAGCTAAAAATTTCCACTGTCCGAGGTATTTTGAGCGTAGTTTATAATTATAAAAATATTTCATGTTTGGAATTTTATAAAGAAATAAAAGAAAATGAAATTTTTTTGAACAAAGTTAGTAATGTAGATAAATACATTGAAAAAAGTGATCAAAATGATGATGAAGATGATTAAATTTAATTTAATTTATATTTTTAAAGTACAAATTTGAATTATAAGTGCAATTTTATGTTCCTTAATATCTTTATGTATAAAATTTGATTTTAATAATTTTTTCTTTAAAATGTTCTCTTTTTTTGTGTTGACCACTTGACAACCCTATTTATATGATTTTAAATTAATTCATTTTTTGTTTCTTTAATAACAACAATTATTGGTTTTTCAATTTTTGTAGCCATAAATTTAAAATTTTAATCATAAATTCTTTTAGATATTAAATTATCATTCCAAATATTTTGCTGAATCAATCTTGAATATATTTATCAAGATTAAAATCATTTACATTTCCAACCATTTTTATTCAAGAAAATTCAGTAATCTTGAGATTCAATAATTCACTAAAATTTAGTGAAATTTATTAAAATTTATTATTTAGTAACTAAATAATTATTTTTTCATATACTTGATTTTTTTCTTTATCTAATGCAATATAATTATATTTTATAGATAGGTTTTTTTCAAAACTATTAAATTCTTCCTTGTCTAAAGTATCACTAAACAAATCATTAAAAATACTATCTTTATTTCTTTTTCCTAATTTAAAGAATATGAAAAAATTAGAATTACCACGAATACTTCAAGATGGTAAATCATAATAATTTTGAGCTAAATAAATTACATTTCAATTATTATGTCTACCTCGAGTAATATAAGATTCCATAATTTCTTGATTTTTCATGTTGACACAATCATCAAAAATTATTAAATTCTTCTTCACTCGATTTAAGTTTTCATATGGAATTATTTATTTTATTAATAGTTTTGAATTCCCCACATTTTGTTTCTTCACATAAATCTCTAATAGATGTATCATCAGGAATAACATCTTGATTTTGAAATAATCCCATAATATCTTGTTTTGTTATATCAGAATTTAACCCATGAAAAATTATTTGCATTTCAGGTTGATCAATTGTTTTAGAAAAAATTATTAAATTATCATAGTCTATAAAATTAGGAGTTATAATCATTTTTAACAACAAAACTGTTTTTCCAGAACTAGAACTTCCAATGATTAACATTCTAAAAGAATTCGTTAAAATAGAATTGTGATTGAATTTCATAATATTTTTATTCCAAATTGGTGTAAACGAAATTCCACTTAAAGAAGACATTTTTAATAGTAAAATTTTTAATAATGAAAAATTATTTCTTTTTTATAAGGAGAAAGAAAAATTCCATAACCATCAACCTCTATTTGAATATTTCCTTTATTTAATTTTTTCAAAACTTGTTTTAATTTTTATTTTTAGAAGGACTCTTTTTATTAATAGATTTTATAAAATCCCAAATTCCATGACCTTGATATGGATCTAAATAAATTCCACTTGCTGTTTTTGTATCTGTTGTTGGTTTTGTTATTTTAGATTTAATTTTTTCAATCTCTGCATCTAATTTCTTTGATTCTTTATAATTTTTAACAGCAGTTGTTATTCCTCCAGCTGCTGCGGAAATTCCTCCAAAAATTAAAGGTTATAAAGCAGCAAGTGGAAGAATCCCACCAGAATGTTCAGGTTCTTTAATTTCTGCAATTTTCTTTTTACCAATATATGATTTTTTGCCATCATATTCAACAGATGCAGGTTTATTTGTTTCTATTATTTTTCGTATTTTCTTTTCTAAATTATCAACAGTCTGTGTATCAATAATTTCATCAACCATTTTTAATAGAAATAATTAAAAAATAGTTTTTTGGAGTTTATTTTGATAGAATTTACCTAGAATTTCTTCACCATTCAAGTCTTTAATTCCACAAGTTATAGGTTTTGTATTTTTAATTTCTGAAATATTAAAAATTTCTTTAGACCATTTATGTTTTGAACCTTTTTCAAATTTATTTTTCCATTTGAATATTCTAACTCGATCGCCAATATGATTTTTCCAAGTCATTCCATCATAAAATTGAAATTCAATCCATTGATAAAAATCATTTATTGAGCATCCTAAATACTTCATTAATGTTCGACTTTCTTTGTATTGTTTTAATGGTCTTCTAATACCCCCATATAAATGATGAGTTAATTTAAGTTTAGGATTTTCATTATATCGTTTTTTAGCCCACTCATTAATTTTTTCCTTATTATTTTGTGAATATTTTCCTTCACATTCTTTACACTCTGAATTATAAACATAATAGTCCATCTTTAATCTACTCCTAAATTCACTTATAGGTTTTTCAATATTACACTTTTTACATACTCTTATAGGTAAAGTAGTTTTCAAATTTTTTATTCCTAATAAACGTTTCTCTTATTATTTTTGTTCTCTTATCTTATTTTCTGTGCTTTTGCATTCTTTACACATACCACGAAAATAGGAATTTCATTTTCCCTTAATAATTTTAAAAGATTCATTTGATTTTTCAATATTACATTTATTAAAAATTTTTAAATCGATTTTTAGTTTAATTATTTTATAATGACTTTTGCAAACACTAGCATGTTCTTTTTTTAAACACACTTGAGCCCCGTCAACCCAAATAATTGTATTTTGGAAGATGATGTTCTCCTGGATATTTTGTCCATGGATATTCTGGAAGTTTAGAACTTAATTGTTGTAAATTTGTTGTAAATCTCCCCCAGAAGTGTGAAGGTGTGAAATGTCAGATATTTCTTGGTGAATTTTAGTTTTTTCATGTTTTACTTTGTGTGCTTTTGAAAGATATTTATTACAAAATTTCAAAAATATTTTTCTTGAATTACCATATTTTTAAAATTAAAAAATTAGAAATTTGTGAATTTTTCAATTTTTCAATTTGTGAATAAATATTTTTCAACTGGGAAATCACCAATGTGCGAATGTTTGAAAGTGAAAAATTTAAAAGTGAATATTTGAAAATTTCAATATTTATCAACTAAAAGTAGTTGAAATATAGGGAGAACCGGATGAAATTACATTTTTAATATTCCTCGAGTTGAAAAATTCCTGTCGACTAATGGAAAATTCTGAAACGAGAACTATAAAATGTAATTTCGCCAACGGTATGAGTTTTAAGGGTTTTAAAAGGTTCCATTGGTCAAATTAAAGTAAAGGAATGTAAAAATAAAAGTACCGTAACATCGGAGATTACTGTAAAAATAATTATTAATGATACTTTAAAAATTGGATAGCAGTAAATGGGTTCCATCAAAATTGTGAACCGGATATTCCATTGGTCAAATTAGACAGTTTCTCGGTTGTAGTGGTCTTTTTGAGACGGTTTAAAAGATGCCAATGGGCAAATTAAACGATTTCTCACCCCGGGGTAGTCTTTTTAGGCGGTTTTGTTAGGGTATTGAGCCCGGTTCCCCTATATTTCCACTACTCATCACGTGAAAGCTGCTTAACATAGGGAGTATAATGACACCAATAACCTAGATTGATTGACTTAAGTGAAAGTTTACCCGTTAGAAATTTAGTTGTATTTCTGATAACCTTGGTAGTAATATAAAAGGTTGTAAGAATTTCTACTTAGAAAAGCATTTATATGTATATACTGTGTATGTTGATTTGGAAATATCGAATATACTTTATGATACACTGGATGATATTCCGATAGTAGCAGGATGGAAGTATATATCCAATTGATGTGAAATTTATATAAATCTATAATCCAAAACCTAATTATATAGTGCATTGGCAATTAATCAAAATAAATCTATAATTAGGTCTGCAAGTTGTCAATATTCATCAGGTTATTAAAGTTTGAATACATATTATTTCGAAAGTCTTTGTCCATCTTAAAACCGAACTCAAAGCTGACTCAGAGAATAGTTGATTATTATAAGTTGCTCAACAATCATCTGTACGTCAAGACTGTGGAACATTTAAAGAAAGAAATGAATTTAAGATTGTGCAATAAACAATTTAAAATGATTCTCCTGTTGGGTTTTTAGCGGTTTGTCAGGAGTACAATCTGGATCTTCGTGCTCACTTTATAAATTCAATCCAATAAATGTTTTTGATCAGAATATAATATATAGTCACACAATTAGCTCAATATATCTGTACCTTTCTTTATATCTTTATATCTTTATATCTTTGATGATCCGATCTTTAATTCAATTTAAACTCTATTGAACGTAATTTTCTTCGACAGCTGGATTGGGTTCTAATCATTATTGTATCATTTTTTAATACTAAGTTTTACAATTAAAATAATTAAATTAGAAAATTATTACATATTATATCCTGCAAAAAACAATACAATCAGATAGGGACTTTGGTTTTGATAGCTAATTTGTTATACTATATTAACAAACTAGAACTAAGTGAGCAATATTTTACTGCATTCGGAATAATAAAGAGCGACCTCTCGTTCTTTTGCAAAAAATCCTGTTTGGTTAATCTAATATTATTTTTTTTATACGAAGGCTATTTTTTTTAAAAAAAAATATATTTGTCGCTCGGGTTTTCTATACTGATCGGGCTTTCTACATAGCTAATAAATTATTTATTTATTGTAAATAAGTTTTAATTCTCTGAGAATCTTTTCTGAGGCTCCATTGATTTTATATTATTGTATTTGTATTCATCTCATTTTTCGCTATCCTTAAATATCCTTAAACGTTTTAAAATTAATTTATTAATTCTGAATTTTTAAAGTGTTGTCATTTATCAATTTGCACTCGATTTTCAATACACGTGAATTTCCTTTGCACAACTTAAAACGAACCTCAAGAACTTTAATGCAACGTACATGACACAATTTTTTGTGATTTCATTATTCTAATGGGTTTCTACTTTCACCTGGAATCAAAATTTTACCAAATATAGTTTGAGCTACTAGATTAAATTTACTTTATTTTATCACTGTCTCTGCCATTTATCAAATAATTTCTGTCATGGTTTCAACGAATATTGTTTTCAGTCAGCAGAATAAAAGCATAATGTGCTCAAAATAATAAAATATTTTTTTTGGAAAAGCAAAATTAGTAATTACCAAAATACTGGAATTAATAATTATGTATTAATAAAAAATTTTAAAATTAAGATTTTAAATTTTTATTTAAGTATTTGATACATGATGTTATATTAGCTGGGTCGTAAAGTTATTCTTGAGGTCCGCGAGTTTAACGAATTATTTTCACAATCTTCGCGAGAGAAAGAAAATGGTAAAAAAATTTCAGCCTGAAATAGAGTCTGAAATGAAAATAATGAAAATTGATGAAATTAATACATCAATTGTGAGAACCGTTGTTTAATACAATTACTTAGTGACACACATTTCTGTTGACTTTTACAAACAAAAAATGAAATAATATGAACGCTATTATTGTAGAGAAAACTCATTGTGATATTAGGTTCATTCACAATGTACATATACACAGTATTTATATACACTGATATATGAAATTCAAATTCCCATAAACAAAGTGAAAATTTTTTTGAGACTAATTTTTCTTTTCGGATTTTCCTGTAATTTTTATACAAAGTGAAATATTTAAAAAACTGCTGTTGACATTTTTAAAATAGCGCAAATAAATTTATCTTAATGTTCAATATGACAAAAGCAAAAAGATTTTGATTGTTTCATTTTATTTAATAAAACAAATCCTTAATAACAGAGAAAGTCAAAAAGTCAAAATATTAAAATATTTTCTAAATTATTTGGAATCCACCCTTGGATGTTGACTGCTGATAAATCTGTTGAGTTTTAATTAAATGATAATTATAACAATAATAGTCGGTGTCACTGACTCCACGTGTTCTATCAAAATAAATTATATAAACAACACCCAACGTATATTTGAATTCAAATTTGATATACACAACTAATTATAATATTCCAATATCGCAATGAGATCTCTGATTTAATTATCTGATAGGTCTCGCTGTGATCGCTTTGATTCTGTGATGTTTACAATAATAATCACCTTTTTTAACCAATTTGTTGAGGATACCTAAATAATAGAATAAAATAATTAATAAACATGTAAAATGATTGGGGAAACAATGATAAATGATTTAGATGTGGTTCTGGAGCTTAATAAAAAGGGAATAAAAAAGAAATGTCGAATAATGAGAAGAGAATAAGAGAAAATCAATAAAAACATACAATTGAATAAAAGTAGGTCATTTATAATTAACGAGTGCAAATTTAGAAAAACAAAAACTAAAGCAAAATTTGCACGTTATCTCGAAAACCCTTTCAAGATAAGGGAAGGAATGTTTTTCGGGAATCCGGGAAAGGGCATCTCTAAAAATTATATTGATCTGGACAGCTGTCAGTAATTATAGAGGCCCAAATGGAATTAGCGGTAAAAGATATTGGAAATTCTATTTGACATCAGTAAGTATTATTGAGTGGCAGAGTATAAAAAGGAAGTGCAACTGGAATTAAGGAGAAAAATTGAACTAAGAATTGAAAGGAGAAAATTACGGAAAATTATAAAAAGAGCAGTTGGAATCAAGGATGAAAGAAATTTGAAGAAGAAATTAGGCGATATGAGAACGAAAAGAAAGTTGAAAAGAGACAAAGCCAAAATTGTGAAAAAGAAATAAAGTGAAATAAAAGCAATCAAAGTTATTGAATAAATTCGAGTCAAAGCAAAGCAACTAAATCAGAGTTATCGATCTCAGAAACCCGTCACAGTAGTCAAGTGATTGTGAAATCCAATTGATCCGAAAAGTGCTATTCTTTCCCGAAGGGTCGTAATAAGCACCAAATTGTGACAGTAATAGATAATTCTTTGTGTCATTTTAAAGTAGAGATAAAGTGTGTTAATCAATAAAATTTATATCGTTTGGAGTTCATTACTGTTGTATAAAAGCACGCTTGGAGTCAGATTGACAATAAATCTTATTTAAATTCACCAACAACCCCAACAAATTTAATCCATGATTCGATTCGATTCGACCTTCTGAGTTCCTTTAAATATTCGTCTAATAACTAATTTAAATCCTGAACCTCTGGATAATCGACCTAATCCATCAATCCTACTCTCAGTTTCTTCGTGTCCCTATCTGAGGCAAAATGCTAACTGTTTCTGAATTTGGCTTTCCTTATATAGTGGTAATACTCACTTTGATTAATGATCATCAATCCAATCCTCAGCTGTTGACAACCTTGGACTTGCGGTTTCCTTTCATATTTTTAGTCTCCGAGGAATGATTGATCTGTATTCACATAGTCTATCTCGTCATATTCTCCTTTTTGCTTCTTCAATTAATCTTAATATCAAGATAACGGCCTTTTCCATTTCTTCTTGTTTGCTCTTCTTATTGTTTACTAAACTCGGATTTTCTTTAATTAATTAATTAACAATTTTCTGTTTTAAAAGCTTTCTTGATTTTTAACCCTTTCTGAACACATTCTGATAATTCCCCATCATCTCTTTTGCATCTGACCAATTTTTCAAATTCTGATTCGATAATTTGTTGATTTCTTACGGTTTCGAATTTTCGAAATCCTTTTTTAATTACAAGAAAACCATTTAAAAAAATTTCAAATTTCAAACCCCAACAAATCATTTTTTTTATTTGTAGTTTTATGGATTTTATTAATTATGTTGAGTGACTTGTAATATAGATATTAAGCTGAATATTTTGTGGAAATTGCATTGTTTGTAGCCTACAAATTAATTTTAAAATTAACGTGTAACAAATATGTATCATTCTGATACTGAAATATATAAAAGAAATTAATTTTTGTATATTTAATATTGATATTGTATTAAAATAAATAAAATTTGCAACTTGTTGGTTTTTTATCATCTTTCTGTACATTAATAATATAACAAAATATTTCCAACAGTCTGTAAAAAAAAATAAAAATTGATAAATAAAAATTGGTATTTACTTAAAAACAGTATTTTAATTACTTTTTTTACTTAATATTTATATTTATTAATATAAAATGTGTTTTTTTATCCAATAATCAATGTGAAGCTTACGAAATTGATTAAAATGGATACAAAAAAACAAAAACAAATTGCAATCAAAAAATGTTACAAGACTTCATAAGAAGGAAATGTAAAATTAACATACTAATCCAAACCAACATTCTCCCCAAAAAAAGAAGATCTTAAAAAGACTGTCGTTTCGAATCAGTGATGACAAGCAGTAGAGCCTGAATTGCTAGTTTATCTAACGGAAATATCTCATTTCTCCTAATTTCTTTTTGCGTTTGAGGAGAAATTCAACAAATTATATTTTGTCAGTACGTTGAATGGATTTAGTATTTGTAAATTATATTTGCCATTGTTTTCAACAGAATCCACAATATCCTCGATTCCCTGCATCAATTGACAAACCAACAATGACAGATTATTGTAAAATTAAATCCCTTTTGTCGTGGAGTTTTTCTATATTTTATCAATAATTTTAATTTTGTTTTAATTGTATCCCATTTTTCAATTAAGAATTTTTATTGAAACAACCTCTGTTAATTGATTCAGGATCATTTTATTTATTAATTTTGTTTTTTGTTTTAATTTCTTTAAATTATAAATTTTCTTTTAATGAAAATAATTGTTGATTATTTGTTTGTTTGGAGTTTCGCAAACTAATTTTACAATGAGACATCAGATTATGATTTCGAAAATTTCCCAAAAATAAATTGAATGTGCGGCTGAATTGACTATGGGAAATTGTATAATTTTATTGCCGAAACCCCATAAATTTAATATTTAAAAAATAAATTATGAATAATTTTTTTTATAATTTAATTTGTGTTTATTAAATACTGAGTTATTATTATTATTATTTATTAATTAATTAATTAAATAATTATAAATAAATTTTGATAACTATAATGAAAATAATTTATATTCAACATTATGTTTTAATGGATATTAATAACTAATAAATAATAATAAAATTAAAAATTAATAAATATTTTGTGAAGGAACCCTAGAAAAAAGTTATAAATAAAATAACAAACTGAATACAATTAATTAATCCGCTATCTATCTATCTATCTATCTCTCTATCTATCTATCTATCTATCTATCTATCTATCTATCTATCTATCTATCTATCTATCTATCTATCTATCTATCTATCTATCTATCTATCTATCTATCTATCTATCTATATATATATGTGTGTGTGTGTTTGTGTGTGTGTGACATCACTTGAAATCACTTGAAAAAGGCTGTGCCAAAAATTATTAATAAATATAAATATAATGTCATTTGAAAATGAAAGGGAATCAGTGATGAAAATCAAAAAGGTTCTTATAATATCTAAGGCAGAGTTGGCCAAAGTCCTGCCCGCCACGACAATTATCTGGCCCGCGAGACATTCGAAACAATTATTTAAATTCATATCCATGGATTCAACCTCGAATTTTATATTATAAAATATAATAAGTATACCAAACCATGCCTTGTATTGTTTAAATTTTAAACTTTAAACTACAAATTTCTTGGATTGGTCCGCTATCAAAAACGTTTGCCCACGCTTGATCTAAGGAAACGCCGACTTTTTGCAAAAGGTTTGTTCTGGTGGACGGTGATAATTAATGATTTGTTATTTATTAAAATTGGGATATTGGTGGGGGAGTTTGTAACAATAAATTAAATTTGGACAAAGGATGTTTAGAATAAATTTATAAAAAGTAAAATGATAATTAAACATTACCAATATTAACAATATTAATAATGTTATAAATGTCTTATATTTATAATTTTAAGATGAATTAACATTTTAAAATTATAAACAAGATTTACTTTTGTTTTTTCTTACACCAATTGTAGGATCACAAAATATATTCCAAATAAATCCAATAAGTTGAACAATATTTTAACATTGTATTCGTCTGTTGGCCAGTTGGTCAAGAAGCATTCAATATCAAGATTTTGCGTTTAATGATCGCCAAATTATTTAATTAAAAACTTTACAAACAACTCATGAAGATCGTCAATTATTCATTGATAATTTTTCACATCAAAATTCAATCGGTGAAATTACTGTTTTGTTTAATGCTCGTTTCTACATTTTCAAGTCAGCTCGAAACTAAACCAACTCATTTCTAAATCCAAACTGTTGGAATTTATTCAGATAACAAATTAGTGTTTTCCCTTCAAAACATTACTCACATTGTCATTTCTCAACTTGATTCTACTAACAACACTATGAGACTTGAAGAAACGCTTAATCTTGATATTGAATGCTTCTTGACCAACTGGCCAACAGACGAATACAATGTTCAAATATTGTTCAACTTATTGGATTTATTTGGAATATATTTTGTGATCCTACAATTGGTGTAATAAAAAACAAAAGTAAATCTTGTTTATAATTTTAAAATGTTAATTCATCTTAAAATTATAAATATAAATGGATAAATATATATGGATGAGTTTAGTTTACCAGTTATATAATAATTATCTTTATTACTCACCAAAGATATTTTAGTGATGAAATTTTATTATAATCTTATTAAAATTAAATAAAAATTTCAAGCTATTACAAAATTACTTTTACTCATTGTTTAAATCGGCAAAAATTATTTTAATGATTACAATTTTTATCTCGATTTCGATCAATGCCAAATAAGGAAATTTTCGAATAAATAAATTAATGGCAAAATACTGTAAGTTGATTTATTAATAATTTTATTAATATTTTTTTCCTAAAATTTCATTGAATTACAACATTAAAAATGATTTTTGTGACGACATCGATTATTGATTTAAATAAAATAAAATCTGAAAATAATCAATTTTAGGAAATATGTTTATGGAAGAAATTTAAAATGGGATAAATCCAAAAATGATAATTCAAATTTATTGATTAAAAATTTGAAAATAATAAATTATAAATGAAATGTTTTTTAATTAATAATTAAAATTTAGTGAGTAGTCCCTAAAAAGATTTTAATGAAATAAACAAAAATTATTAATCCGATAATTTCCCCTTAAATCACTTGCACTTCATAGAAGGGTTTAGTGCATACTCTGAAAACCAATGTTTGACAAATTAATGAAGGGATGCTACAATATGTATTCTTGCGACCAATGTTTTATTGTAACAATAATTTGTCAAAGTTTTGTGTTTTCATTTTGTAAAAGAATTCAGCACCCTTAATATTGTCTGTTATATTTCGAGGTAATGAACGATGTAATGAAATTAACCAAGAGTCTGTTGAATTATTTAGTGTAATTTATAATAATGAAATATTATTTATAATTTGTTGTATGATTTGATATAATTTTGTTTGAATAATAAAGAGTTTTTGTGTTATGATATTTTAAAGTGAAAAATATAACATGGCGTCACGACTCACAATATTGAATTTATCAAATGCAGAATCATCAGTCGTATGAATATTATTCTATAAAGCTCATGCGCGTGCCAAGAAATTAGAAGGTACTGCAACACAAAAAGAAATCACCGACAATTTCATCGAAAATTGTGGAATTTCAACATTGACTAAAATAATGGCAGTACTTTTTCCAAAAGCTATAGATGATTTGTTTTTTGCGCAGATAAAAGAATAAATTAAGAATAATTTACTTCCTCAGAGAATGCTTATTAGTTGCAGAACACACCATGTTTTACATTCGAAAACAGCAGGCTGGTGAATCAATTATGGAATTTCTAGCTCGTTTAAGAAAATATGACAAAAATTGTGATTTCAGTAGCCTAAAGAAATTTGATTCGCTTTAGTAAGAGATTATCAAAATGGCTATTATAGCGGCATGCACAAGAATAATTTCAAAACGAAAATTTTAGAATACTTTCAATCAAATGAAATATCAATCCAACAATTGATCGCATTTATTCAACCGTTAGACCAAATTTCAGCCTTTACTGATTATGGTAACGTTGGCAATGTATCAAGCAAAATTGATCATAATGACAAGACAGTTGAGGCAGCCAATTCGAAATACAAACGATGGTAAATCATTATTTTGCAATAATTGTGTGGGGCAAAAATCATTCAGCTATATCATGTTATTCAAAACCAAAAACAAATGTTGAATGTTATTAATGTCACAAACGCGGAAATTATACGAATAAATGCGATTATGTTATTGAAGAACAAGGGACTGATTGTAAACATATCAATATTTTCTCAATTTCTCAGCATGTAATTTATGCAACTTTGAGAGAAATATCAGTGGTATTAGATAAAGCAGAGTTCAATTTATTAATAAGAGAGGATACCGAACTTCAAGTACCATCATTTCAATAAAAATGTGACATTTGTTAAACCGCCCAAAACAATCAAAGTATGAAGGAAAATCATTAATAAGTAATGACGGCGCAGCTCAGAAAGTAATTGTAACTATTTCTTTACTGATCAACTAAAAAAGTCTGTATGAAGTTCAAGAAGTACAATTGATGGAGTCAGATAAACATTTCGGATTACGCGGAAGAGATATTCTAATTACTAGTATTCACCATGCACATGTTGAAAATATTCCTTCAAATACAATGAGTAGCATACGTAACGCAACGGATTCATTATGACTAATTTAAGTTATCAAACCTATTTTAAGTAATGCTAGAGAAAATCATATTCCTCTACAATAACAAGTGGAAGTTGAATTGCAAAAAATGATTGAAATGTATGTGATTTTGGAAGTTCTTGAGGGTTGCGCTGAATGGGCCTCTCCCCTGGTTTGTGTCAGAAAATCAAATGGCTCCTTAAAATGTTGTGTTTAGAAAGTTACAAGCAATAGATTCCTCAAACAGATATTTTTTTGCAAGGTTCAAAAGAACAAGTCATTTTGCTTAATTTGATTAGAAATCAGCATATTGGCCAGTAAAACTTGACCAGGAATCGAGGAAATTGACCACAATAAATACAACTAAGCGGTTCAAACGATTGCCATTTTACTTAAAAATGCATCATCAAGTTTTCAGAGAATTATCAAAAAGGTATCCTGTGGACTAGAAGGTTTATCAAGATGATATTTTAGTATTTGCAAATAATGTCTCTAAAAAAGAACATTAAGCCAAATCATGAGATGCACTTATTCTGTAACTTCCCTCGATCACATAATCTCAGTACCAGGAGTTGGAATGGATAAATGGCTTGTGGGCAAGATATTATCGATTGCTATTCCAAAAGCTAAGAAGGATTTTGAAAGGTTTATCGGTTTG
The DNA here is from genome assembly GCA_022537955.1 of Schmidtea mediterranea. Taxonomy (NCBI): domain Eukaryota; kingdom Metazoa; phylum Platyhelminthes; order Tricladida; family Dugesiidae; genus Schmidtea; species Schmidtea mediterranea. The sequence continues at coordinate 201,121,735 of CM039680.1, read as the reverse complement.
GTTAATTTCTATGGAACCAAAATACAAGATTTCATGGAAATTTGTGCTTTAATAGATTAACTTAGGAAAAATGGAATTCCTTTTATATGAATTCATAAGCAGCAAGAGGCTTTGACAAATTAAAAGTAATACTTTGCAGTGATATCGTAGTGAAGTTATATTCACAGATAAAGAGGCAACATTATACCGTGTAGCATCCGAAGGTTTCCAATAATTTATTTATCAAGGACACTGACTAATAAGTAAAAACGTTGAGATGATAGAGCAATGTGAGCTTGTAATCATTTGAACTATCAAGTAAGCTGAAAAGATTTCTTATCAGAATAAAATTTCACGCTAGGGACTGATCACAGATCAGCACAATTCATCTTTTGTCAGAATGCAGCTCTTAGAAAGAATTCCAATGCGAGGATACAACGCTGGGCAATTTTGGTGATGGGATTTGACTACAAAATACAGTATGTCAAAGCCTTTGACTCAAAGGTCAGCACATTCCTCATCTTGATGCACAGCGACAATTTACCTTTGAAAATCCAGATTCACATTTTATAGACTTGGATGAATATAACAATCAAGGAAGTTATGGAAGGGATGAGTGCGGAGTTAGTTGGAAGGGCTTTGTTCAAAAGACATTGCAAAATAGATTCATGAGAGATATCCATAGAAGGGTACAAAGACGGAATTGGCAAAATTGCGTCCCAACAGAAACTCAATATAAAAAAACCAACAGTACTTTCCATTGAAAACCAAATGATTGTACTAGGAACAAAACCTGTCATCCCAACTGCATTTAGAGAAAAACTAATATCGACGGCACATAGTGCACACTTTGGTATGACGACTACAAAATTACTACTGAAACGCCATGTTTGGTAGCCAGGTATGGACAAAGATGTGAAAGGGGGGATTTATTTGTAATATATTGCAATATTTCCAAAGTAAGCTAATAGCTAACATTAAAAGTGTTTGACATTCGTGGGAATTAGTTGAAAAGCATTTTGAGCGCGTTCATTTGGATTGGACATTTCTATCCAACATTGGAAATATTTTATTATTTGTATATGCAATGACTGGCGCGTCAAAATAAGTTTAGATTTTATCCTGTCCGTGATTTTTGTTAAGTTTTATTAAGTTTATATCAATATTAAAATCACCAAAAATCTCAACTGCATTGTTCTATAATTTATTATTATAAACAAATTATTCTACATTTAAAAAAACAATAAATAAAATGAATAAAGAGAACAATGCAAAATTAGTCCAACATTAGAGAAGGAAAACAAATCTTATACTACTCATTAATCCGCTTATAAACGAATTAGCGGAACCAATTCAAAATGGAAACGCGGATAAAATAAATCTTGATGTAAATCGGTTGACATAATTTTTATAATTTTTTTAGCTATATTTACTTTTATCACACTCTTAAAATTTGTTAAAGTTTTTTTTCAATTTGACTTTATCCCAAAACCTCTTGTAAAGTTTAATAGTTTGCACCGATAAGCGGTCTACTTGAAATTATAAAATATGCACTTGAAAATAAATGAAAATTTTTGATTTATCAAAGATTTTCAACTTTTATTTACATTGCTGAGGTAATACAGATCAGCTTTCTCTTTTTCAGGGAGAATTATAATCTACATTTATTTATATTTGTGTTATAATCGAAAATTCCCATTGTTATGGGAAACTAGTTGCCGGAAGCAAAATGACTGAGAAACCTTGATTTATATAATATTTAACATTGACAAACTGAAATCTGAACTGACGAGAAGCTCCAAAGGAAAAATCGAAAAGAACATTCTTTACAAAAATAGATCCTTTAATTGAGATTTGCTTTATTTTATTCCAGTAAAATGTTAAGAGAATATATATATATATATATAAAATCTAAATATGTAATCACAAAAACCTCACATAATCCCCTAAAATAAGCGTTTTATCATCAACAAATTTATTGAGATTATTTAATTATATAATTAAATTGTAACTATTACATCATTATTGTTTCTATATATAGTATTTAACAAAGATTATGATGGCAGACTGAAGATAAGAATAATTTCTTCGAAATATGTTTCTTTTATTTGGTGTTTTCGAGGTTTTATACACTTGTTTGGGACCTCATGTGTAATAATTGTCACTTGTTTTATTCTGTAATAATTGACCTTTGTAATCTTATTTCAATAATTAATCTTCATATACAGGGCCGGATTTAAGCATTTGTTGGCCCTAGGCAAAGGAGCTTTTTAGGGCCCTCAAAATTAATTAGTATATTTCAAGGAAATTATGTAGATTATTTTATTTGCTAAAAGTATTTAAGAAATAATTATTTACTACCTATTTATATTTTGAAATATATTTATTAAATAATTCCGCTTAAAAATAAGATACATATGTCATGTCAAAAATATAATTTTACTAAACTTTCTTTCTAAATTTTTCTAGAGCATATTGATTAATCAATGAATCAAAATCAATAGCTTTCAATTTATCAATGTTACAAGATAATAAGGCCAAATTATTCAAAATTTTTTGACTCATCGTTGACCTCAAAAAATTTTTAATCAGCTTCAATTTTGAGAAACTTCTTTCGCCAGTGCAATTAGCAATCATTAGACACAAAAAAATTCTTAAAATTGTTTCCAAATTTGGAAAAGCAATTTCCAAATTTTTTTCTTTAATTATCTCGTAGAAACTCAAATGATTTGGATGATCATTTGGCCAATCGTTCCTGATATATTCGTGAAATTGTAGTAACTCGAAAAAAAGTGAATCGTCTATATCATCTGGATATTTTTCAACAACGTTATTCACATGTTGTTTCAAATCTTCTTGCGACAATTCAATATTTGTCAAAAACCAAACACTTTAGAAATTTCCAAGTAACAATCAGAGCGCTGAATCAAATTATTTTCGATGTTTTCTAAAATTTTCATGAAGACGTTGTTTCGAAAGTTCTCTTTAGCACTAATTTCTGGTTCTGTGGTAGTTTGATCTTCATCTGGAAATTTCTTTTTAAATCTCTTTCTCTTGACAGTGTAGTCAGTGTTTGGTAACAATTTTTTAGCTTCAATTTTAATTTCATCAAAGCTATTTTTCAAATTTGTAATATATGAAGCTAGAGATGCATATAACGAAGAACAAACGTCTAATGTGACTTTAGGACTTTGAAAATTTTTTGAAACTGCATTCATTCTCTCTAGAACCTGATCCCAAAATATAACGAGAAGTGCGAATTCAAACTCCTCCATTTTATTCAATAAATTATTTGCTTCATTTCTAGTGATTCCATAAAAATTTGCATCTTCAATGATGGCATTTAGTGCTTCCATTACATTTTCATAGTTTTCGTGAATAACCTTAACTGACTCAGAACGAGCACTCCATCTAGTCTTTGATAACGATTTTACCGTTCTATTTGAAAATTCAACTAACTTGTTCCATCTCTCAGTAGACGATGAAAAAAAATTGTAAACTTCCTGAATTAATCCGAAAAAATTGATTGATTCTATGCAACAGTCCGCACCTGAATTTCCAACCAAGTTCAAAGAATGAGCACTGCACGGTAAAAAAATTGCTTTATCATTTTTTTCAAGAACTTTTGCCCTCATTCCTTTGTATTTTCCGGCCATATTCATAGCGTTGTCATACGATTGTGATCGGCAATCTTGAAAATTTAACCCAATATCCTTTTCAAAAAATTCCAATGAAATGTCAGCTAAATATTCTCCAGTGTGATTCTCTATCTCAATAAGGTTTAAGAATCGCTCGATTGGTTTAAAATTGATTTGATCAACGTATCTGATAATCATGCACAATTGATCTTTGTGTGATATATCAGTGGTGGAATCCACAGACATTCCAAAATATTTTGATTGTTTGATGTCATCAGAAATCGACTTCAATACTGTTTTTGCCATCAGATCGAGCAATTCCTCAAAAATTGTTTTTGAGAGATAAGAAGTTTTTCCAGATCCTGGATTACCAAACTTTCTAATGTGCTCTGCCAAAAATGGATCAAATTTTGCAATAAGTTCCAAGAGTCCAATGAAATTGCCACTTCCTTCCATTCCAAAAATTTCATTTGATCCTCGAAATGGTAAATTTCGTTCAACAATGGTGCAAATAACAGCTACAACTCGTTCTAAGACTTTTCTCCAGTAAATCCTTTCTTGTTGTATTTCTTTTTGCGATTGATCCGACACAGAATAGTTACTTTTTCTAGTTAAATATGTAACTAAAGCATTACGATGTTCTGAAGAGTTTTGATGGCTTTTGATTGAGGAACCAGCATTTTTCCAATCTCGCAGGCCATTGGTTGCTAAATTGAAATTTGAAGCAGTGAGTAATTTGCAAACAAAACAAAAAACATTTCCAATTTTAGGCGAATATACAAGCCATTCGCGAGTGTACTTTTCTCCATTTGTTTTTTCATCAAAGAATAAAGTCTTAGAGCAATATCGAACAGTATTGTCATTATAGAGCTGTTTGGAAGAATGAAAGTTTTCTGTTGAATGTTGGCAACTTTCAGGGCCCTTCTCAATCCAGTACAAAGTGTCTTCAGAAGACAATTCTCCCCATAATCCTACGTCATTCTCACGATTTGCATTTGGAGATGATTCAATCAGGGATTCCACTAAATTTTCATTATTAATGTTATCTACCAGCTCCAAATAATTTTCGAAATCATTAAAAACTTGATTTGAACTTCCAGTGAAAATAGGTTGATTTGAAGTACTGGAAGAGACCTCTATTTGGTCGCTTTGGTGCCGATCTTCTTGTGCTACAAATTCACTTTCGGTTGCAGAATCTTTAGTGAAAAAACAATCTAGCTTAGGAATTTTCTTAATTTCTTCTTCTCTCTCTGCTTTTTTCTTCCTTTTAAACGCTCCGCTTGCGTAGTTTCGTTTCATTCTATCTTAAATTTAATTATAGTATTTTTTAATTAAATTGATTAAATAATTTTAATATTTTTATACTATACCTAGATCTTAACAATTAATCAATTAAAAAAAAGCCTCACTTCGTCCTAAAATTGCTTTATTTTAAATTTTTTATTTTTAAGCCGATTTCGTTTGAAATAATTTTTTTCTTTTGTGTATAAAATTTTTACCAACACTCCAAAAAAATGTTTCTACACAATAACAATTCGATTCCCGCCTTCGCAAATTTCAACCGACAAACTCCACTAATGATAACCCCCTTGGAGGTTGCGGAAATAAAGAAAAAATATTTTTTCAACTATAACAACTTTTAAAATTATTGGGGCCCCAAATTGTTAGTATTTTAGAAAATTTCCTTAAATAAAAACATACGTACAATGTTTTTTTAATTCTTTATATAATACATGTATTTTATACTGTATTTTAATTTTTTTATATTTTAGTATATAAAAAATCCATTAAAAAAAATATTTTTTTTTTGTGGCCCCTTAGATGATTTCGATTTAGGGCCCCCAAAACTGCGGGGCCCCTAGGCAGTGCCTAGTCTGCCTATAGGTAAATCCGGTCCTGTTCATATACAATAATTAACTTTGTATCTCTTACGTAATAACTGGGTTTTGATATCTTACTCAGAACCATTTGCTGTTTTATAAGAAAATTTTTTTTTGTTTTTCACCTCTGATTTATTTTTTTTTATAAAAGACATTGTATTTTCCACAAAATTTGAATTTGAATCAGATTTATTTATGGTATTCATAGTTGAATTTCATAGAAAATACAATGTCTTTTATACATTTGCTGTTTAGTTGCTACCTATCAATTACTTAGCCATATGCACGAAATCCAGTAAAATAATAATCACTTACTATCATTTCCACTGTTATCCAAACTCTGAATTCTTGCTATTACTTTCTTTTTAGTGGTTTCAAGTCTTATAAAAGCTAACCTTTATCCTTAATTTAGAAAAACATAAAATTTATTTAAAATTATAATTACATGAAATCTTTATTGATAATATATTTATATTTTATAAAATAAATATTTGACCGATTTAATTTCTAGCAAATAAAGTCTACTGATAAATATTCTTCTAAAAATAATTAATTTTAAACTAATAATGATTTTTTTTAAAAGTTTCGAAACTTTTAAATCGGTGATTCTTTGTTTGTTCTTGATAAGTACTGACAAATTTTGTGACACTCAACTGTCGAAGCTTGGTATGTTAAAAAACCTCCATTGTCTCTTCAAAGAAGGATTACTTGAAATAAATCTTTTTAAATATCTTCCACATTCCCCATTTTTGAATCAAAAGAGGCTTTCTTCCAATTCTAGTGTTATAATCGGATAAACTACTTTCTGTAAGCTTTTGCGGTATTGACGCTTTTTTACTAAAACTTTTTATTGTCGGTTGCACTTTTGATCGTGGAAATTTTATTTGTACTTCTTGGTATTCAACTGAACAAACATTAAGATCTCATTGAAATTTAAGAGCTCATTCATATTTCATCATGATTTATACTTTCAAGAATTACAATAGCACTTAATTTAGATCTTTGACCCCATCTTCTTTATTATTTAAACAGTTGCTGTCTAAAATTATTAACTCAATCAAATCAGGGGTTTATCAATCATCATTTCACCGACGTCTTCAGTTTGCATATTTTAAACACTTTCTCCACCAAGTTGTGTCTCATTGCTCAAAAGACTGTTTTGGTGCCTATAACATTGAGTTTACACACTTGACATAGTCTTGCTATCTTATGTTCTAGAAATAGTGTAATGGTGATGTTCTTTATTGCTGAATAGCCAAAGAATCATGTGTAGAATATTTCGTACTTGGATAGTTTATTATTAATTTTGACAATTTACATTGTTGGACTAGAAGTCATCAAAAAGGTTCTTATTTGTAAATATTTGTTTGAACACATTGAACAAATCCAACCACCGATTTCAATGCATAACAGTCACAGTCACCCAAGACCATGATCAAATGACTACAATGTCATATCTGTATTTCCATTTCTGCCTTTCTTAAACTTTCATCAAAATCTTTTAAGGCGCCCTAGGTCCAAGTGATAACTTTCAAAATACATTTTTATCAAAAAAAGATATGAGCTTTTTCCTCTAGAAACTAGTAATTTTGACACCGTTTAAAAAGTTTCGGGGATTTGTTGATGAATAATATGCAATAATTACAGAATTAATTTAGAGCTAATTAAAAATTATTTTTATAAATTAATTAAAAAATATATAATAATTATATGAAATATTTCGATTTTAATTAGAAAGTTTTTCCTAAAATGATTAAGATTCCCACAAAAATCAAGTAATATAATTTTTTCTAATAATTTTTCAACTTATTTTTGGAAAACTGCTTTTGTTGAAAGTTTTAATGAAAACCAGGAAATAGCAAACAATAGACATTGAAATGAAATAATAAAATTTATTGTTTAACCTGGAATTTCGATAAATTTGACAATAATGATTTTTGCCAATGTTTGCGATTGTTTTAGCAATAAGTCGACACCGATTGGTTATTAAACTATAAAATTATAATTTATAATGGAAATTAAATTTAATATTTTAATTGCCTTGTTTCATTTTGTGAACAACAAAATTTGATTTAATTAAAACAACTCCAATTTTGGATTGTGTAAAGTAGGTAGTTAGTAGCACACTGGAACCTAAAAAAACATAAGGGGAGGGGGGGGGTATGTAATAGCGGATTAAATTTCGGATTATCTTGATTACATAATGATGTAATCAACTTAATTAATTTTGTGTGTATTAAATTTTTGTGTGTATTTTTTTCGAAATTTTTTTCGAGTTTTTGGCGCGATTTTTTTTTTTAAATTTATTTTCGAATTTATTTTTTATATTTAAAATTTTTTAAGTATTTCTAATTAAATTTTTTAAGTATTTCTAATTTTTTATCAATGTAGTTTTTATATAAGATTTTTAAAATATGATTTTTATATAAATTATATATGATTTTATGTAGAATTTTCAGTATAATTTTATCGATGAATTTTTATATACGAATTTTAAAGATGAAATTTTTTTTCAGTATAATTTATAAAATATCATTTTTCAAAGTAATAAATTTTTAACATAATTGAAAATTTTTTATACAATGTTTGTTTTCAGTATAATTTTATCGATGTTTTTAGTTTAATTTTTAAGATAAAATTTTAAGTGTATTTTAAGATGATAATGTGTATTTTAAAATTAAATTTTTTAAGAATTACATATTTTTAATGTAATCTTACAATCAATTTTTTAGTTTGATTTTGAATTAATTTTTAATAAAATTTTTAACAAAATAATTTTTAAATTTTGAAGATAAAATTTTTAGGATAATTTTTACAATGAAATTTTTATACATTTTGATTACGATCAAAGAAATTTAGCGTTATCAAAATAATAATAATAATAATAATAATAATAATAATAATAATAATAATAATAATAATAATAATAATAATAATAATAATAATAATAATAATAATAATAATAATAATAATAATAATAATAATAATAATAATAATAATAATAATAATAATTCAACCAATTAAAATCTTTATAAAAAAAAACACACAAAATAAACTCGTAAAAGATCAAAATTTATTTACATCATCACAAATCTGCTTATAGTAAGCTCTTCTTAGCTCAGCCAACAAAATATGTACAACTTCCTTCTTCTTGTAGTCTCTGCAGCATCTGCATCTAAACGGACAAGTCAACATTGAGGGATCTGCACAAACAATACAGTCGTCTAAACATTTCAAACCAGATCCTTGAACTGATTCGTAGTGCATCCGTACAATTTCTTCGATGTTGATTCCTGTCATTTGATAGATCCGTGTAGCCAAGTATTCAGGAGCACAATAGGAAAGTTTGTTTTTCATATTCGGAAAAAGTTCTTCCATCTTCATCAGAATTGTTTCGAATACGTATGCTTCTTGCTCGTCGATCATTTTTAATTTTTACAATCGTCAGAATTGAATCTATTTAAACCCAATCATTGCTTAATAAATAATCTAGTATTTCTTCGTCAGTATTTAGATTATTAATTTTTGATTTTATAAAATTAAATATTTCTTGTACTAGACTGTTATATTGCAGTGTTTTTATCCCCATGACAACAACTTTTCCGGTTGCAAATACATTCACACACAGTGGATTATACTTGACAAGTCTTAATGCAGGAAACAGTTCCGGTTCGTAAATGTTTTCTGTTTTTGTGGACAAATCATACAAGTTGATTCGACAACACATGTCAATATTCAATGATAATGATTGAATTTGTAAATCTTGAATCTGATATTTGAGATCTCCTTCCTGTAATGGTCTTTTACAACCCATTACTCTGCATTTTCCGCTCTTGAAGAATAAGATTGGATATTTTCCACTTCTATCAACTACATGTTGTGGTTTTCCGGTCGGGAACTTCATTCCATTTACTTCACATCTGCCTCTATAATTTATATTACTAATCATTTTCCAATATTAAAATAAATGAATCAGTATATCAAATTATAAACAAATTAAATTAAATTAAATTAAATTAAATGGAATTAAGAAATGATGCAGTATATCAAATTGTAGGACCTAGTGGGAGCGGAAAAACTTTATTTGTATGTAATTTATTGCAGTCAAACATGTTCAAATCAAAATTCAGTAAAATATATTGGCATAGGGGTGCAGACGAAGAACATGGATTGACACAAAATCAGTTTTGTAAATTGAAAATGATAATAGTTAAGGGATTTGATAAAAACTGGTCGTCTAGGTTACGTCGAGGCGATGTAATAATTATAGATGATTTGTATCAAGAAGCAAATAAGGAAAAAGATTTCAATAATTTGTTCACAAAAATCAGTAGACATTGTGGAGTTACTGTTATTTTCATAACTCAAAATTTATTTCATCAAGGAGGAAGTCATCGAACTCGTAATTTAAATGTTCAATACCTAGTTATTTTCAAAAATCCTCGCAATCAAACGATTATTGATTTCGTAGCCAGGCAAGCCTATCCAAACAATAGAAAATTTTTAATTGAATCATTCCAAGATGCTACAAGCGTTCCCCATGGATATTTATTCTTTGACTTTACACAACAATGTAGTGACGATTTACGTATCCGAACAGATATTTTTAATGAAAAAGGGGTTACGATTTATAAACAAAATTGAAAACAAATAAATGATTATCAATCATGTCATTTAAAAAAGTACTTGTCAAAAATCAAATTCAACCCAAAAAAGTTATTCGTAAAACCAAATCAAAAGTAAAGAAGAATCTAAAAAAGAAGAAGATTTTAAAAAAGAAGTGGATCAAATTATAAACAATAATAATTAGTTGTAATTAGTAAACATGAAATTTGAACGTAGTCTACCATATTTCAATGCATTGGTAAAGGCTCAAAATAATAAAAGAATAGCAATTTTACAAGCTTTCCCTTCATTTGTTATCGACGATTTGCTTGAAGTTATTGTAAATATAGTTCGAGGTAATGTCAATATTAGTAAAGCTAAAAGAGTGGTATTACAAAGACATAAGAGATCCCTTTTATCATTGGTAAACACTAAAAATAGACGTTTAATGAAAAGAATAATGTATAAACAAAGGGTGGGTTCTTGGGTACATTAATTCCTATAGTTTTATCTGCAATTAGTGCAATTTCATCACTAAGATCTTAATGGGTTTACAATACTCTAAACCAGATAAAGTTGTCCATATTTTAACATCTTGTTGTAATAATGAAGGACCAATTAACCAAAAATCCACTCAAAACAATCTGGACAAATCCAAAAGATCCAGATGGTTTTGGTGGTGTAGAAAAATTAACAAAAAGAGTGATTAATTCTAAAAAAGAGACTCAAAAATGGTTATCAGACCAACTAGCATATAGTTTAAATAAACCGATGTTGAAAAGATTCCCCACCAGACCATACAAAACAAGAGGAATCAATGATTTATGGCAAATGGATTTGATGGAAATGATACCTTATTCGAGAATCAACAAGGGGTACAAATATATTTTAACATGTATTGATGTTTTCAGTAGATATGCCCGTGCCATTCCAACAAAAACTAAATCTGCTAATGAAATGGCCATTGCAATTAAAAAATTATTTAAAGACGGACAACCTCACAATCTACAGACTGATTTGGGTAATAAATTTAATTAATTATTTATTTTAATGTATTTTAGGTAAAGAATTTTATAATAGCAAAGTAAAAGAAGTTATCAAAGCCAATCATTACTCTGTATTCTCACAATTCAAAGCTTGTTATGTGGAAAGATTTAATCGAACTTTGAGAGAAAGATTGAAAAAATACTTTGTGCATCAAGGTAATAAAACTTGGATACATGTTTTACCGAAAACTATTTTTAGTTACAATCATTCGCCTCATAAAGGATTAAATGGTCTCAGACCTGTTGATATAACAGACACCAGCAGAAACCAATCATTAAAGAAAGAAAAAATCAATAAGCCAAAATACAAGGTTGGTGATCATGTAAGAATTAGTAAAATCAGTACTTCTCCGTTCATCAAGAATTTTGACAACAATTGGAGCGATGAAGTATATGTAATAAAGAAAATAGATACAAAACAGAATCCAGTAATGTATTTAATAACAGATCATGAAAATAAAGAAATTAGTGGAAAATTCTACGAACAAGAACTTCAAGTCATTCCAATCCCAACAATATTTAGAATTCAAAAGATTTTAAAAACTAAAAATGTTGGTAAATATAAACAATACTACGTCAAGTGGCATGGATACGAAACTCCAACTTGGATATCCTCATCTCAATTGATTAAATAAATATTATGAAAGAAAACCAGTTTTATATGATTTTACCTAGTAATAGTTGTCCACTTATTTATCCTAATAACGAAGCTAGTAATTTTAATGTACAAGTAAATTCTGTCTACTTGGATGGGGAATGGGAAGTTGCATTGATTGATTTCACTTTTGTGTATAATCCTTTTCCGTATTATAGTAATTCTTGTATACGTTATGAATCTGTAAAGAGTGGTAGTGAAATAAAGTATTTGAAAATAAATAATCAAAATCATACTTATGAAATAATAAATCCAAAATATACTCCAGATGTTGACATGTTTATTGAAAAATATGAGAATTTAGTTATTGTCTGTCCGCATGTTCCATTTAAAGTAACATTCCCCGATATTCAACATGCGTTTAGTTTTGGACTAAAATCTACATCAATCATTTGTGAAGAGGATCATTGTCGAATAAAATTAACAAAATTTACAGATGATGGTGTTATGGAACAATTTGGTATAAATATAAGTTATGAAGAAAAATCAATATTTGAAAAATATTTTGAAGATAATTTATTCATAAACACTTTATCGGAATTACAAGGTCATTTGTTGTCATTTAATCCTTCTCCTTTTAAAGAATTGATAATTCAAAATAATGAATTGGTCAAAATAACACTTGCAGATGACATTTCAAATATATCTTTTGACACAAACTTAGCTAAATCTTTGGGATTAAAACTAAGTAACTATTCGGAAAAAAATATATTTGGCACTAAAATTCCGAAATTATTACATCATCATCAACAAATGTTCATTTATTCAAATATTATCGAACCAATAAATGTTGGTGATGTTAGAGTTCCACTATTAAAATCTATTTGGATTAAAAAATATGATCAAGGAGAAATTGTACAATTAGAAATGAAGAATCCAATGTACCTTCCAGTATCGTATTCAACTATAAACATCATTGAAATTAATATTCGAGATGATAGTGGGAAATTAATAAAATTTAGCAAAGATACCAAAACACATTTATCGTTACATTTTAGAAAAGTAAATGAATAAAAGAGATTTTTACGTGAATTTACCTAGTAATAGTTGTCCACTTACATTTCCAAATAATGAAGCTGGAAAGTTTAATGTAGAATTTCCAAATCAGATTTACTTGGATGGGGAATGGGAAGTTGCTTTAACTGAATTCACTTTTGTGTACAATAATTTTCCATTTTATAACAATTCTCATATTAAATATATTAAGAGTACATTACATAATAGTTATGAATATTTTTATTATATTGAAGGAAACTATACAATCAGTCACAACTCTACATTTTATCTGATATATATTGACAATAAAATTTTGAACATTAATTGTAAATATTTTCCATTCAAAGTAACATTTGATAGTATTGAAGAAGCTAATTGCTTGGGATTTAATAAAAAAGCAGTAGATTTTAATGATGAATTGAATCAGATAGGTATACCAAATAAAAAATCAAAATTAGATACTATACGATTAACTATAACTTATTATTATGATGTAGAGTATACTGAGACATTTAAAGAAAATTTATTCATTACTGAACTTTCACAAGTCACTGATCAGTTAATGACATCTTATCCCCATCCTTTCAAGTCTTGTGAAATTAAACAAGATCAACTTGTTAAAATTGAATTGGAAGAAGATGTTAAAAGTGTTAAATTTAGTAAACTGTTGGCTCATAGTTTGGGATTAATTGAGGAATCTTATAGTGAAAAGATCATTGTTGGATCTAGTTTACCGACTATAATGCAAAGAAATATACAAATGATGATTTTTACAAATATTATTGAACCAATTCTTGTGGGTGAATTAAGTGTTCCCCTTCTTAAATGTGTTTGGATAGAAAAACAAAAAAAAGACGACCTTGTACAATTCATTGAGAAAAATCCAATGTATTTACCAGTATCATCCTCGTATATAAACAATATAGAAATCAATATTCGTGATGACAGTGGAAAATATATATTTGGTAAACAAGACAAAACTTACTTGACATTACATTTCCGTAAAATAAATGAGTAATCCAGACATTTTAAACTTTTATAGCACTCATCAAAATGGTGGGGATTTACCTTATTTTGTAGGTAAACAGTATGGATCTGGTTGGTTAAAAACAATTGGGCGATTTGCACTACCTATTCTTAAACGTATCGGAAATTTTGGTATGAAAACTGCTAATGACGTAATAAATAATAATGCACAACTCTTACCTGCTCTAAAATCAAATGCAATATCTGAAATTAAAGATTCTATGCCCTCTGTAATGGAACACTTACCTTCTGTTATTAACAAAGTTTCTGATGTATTTAATAAAGAACAAAAAGGTGGAACAATTAAACGTCGAAAAATTATCAAGAAACATATAAACAAAAGAATGAAAGGATATGGAACTATATTCCAGTAATGATTAGTGCAAAATCAGAATTATGCATCTTTGATAGACCATCTCCTCAAGCAGTAATTGAAAATGGTTCTTTTGAAGATATTTATCCAGTGAATTCAATTACAGATCCAGGAAACACCTCAATTCAATTTTACATTAATAGCTCTCAAACCGAATACTTGGATTTGAATGATACATTACTCTACATTCAAATGAAAGTTGTAAATAGCAATGGGGAAAATTTATCTAATGAATCAGATGTTACTGCAAAAAATTTCTTTTTCCAAACTCTTTTTAAAGATGTTGAAGTAATTTTTAATTCTACTAAAATTGAAGGAAGTAATGATGTATTCGCACACAAGGCAATGATTGAAACTATTATTAATTACAATCACGATACAAAACATACTTGTTTAGGTGGAATGGGTTACGAAGAAAATGACACAAAAAGAAAAATTTGGATTTCAAAATCAAAACCAATCCGTGTTTGTTCCCCACTTCAATTAGATTTCTTTGATCAACCAAAATATTTATTACCCGGTGTTAGTGTTCAAATTAAATTAACAAGATCCAATACTGAAAGAAGTTTAACATGTACAAAAATAATTCCACAAATAATATTATTAGATGCAAAGTTGATGGTTAGAAGAGTTCGTGTTGAACCGTCAGTTTTAGCTGGTCATCAAATTGGGCTCGCTAATAGAAATGCAATTTATCCAATGAAAAGTAAGGAAGTTGTTCAATTTTCATTGCCAATGGGATCATCTTCATTCTATAAGGAGCAAATATTTGGTGATAGACGACTACCAAATTTTATTCTTGTTGCTTTCCAAGGGAATAAAAGATATGGAGGATCGTATTTGGAAACATTTTCAATATTTGAACACTTTAATGTCAAGTCTTTAACATTAAGTAAAGGAAATGATTATCGTGAAAAATATAGTCAAGATTTTGCCAATGATAATTATAGTTCTAGTTATATGCAAAGTATTGTTAGGAATATGGGTTATCTTAATAAAAATATGAATTGTGGTATTACCTTGTCAGACTTTAAAAATAAATATCCCTTTTTTACATTTGTATTGGCACCTGATTTTGATCTTAATCAAAGTCAGTTACCTCAAAGTGGAAATTTACGATTGGATATAAAATTTGAAAATCCATTAACCGAATCAGTATCAGTACTTGTATACGGAGTATTTGAAAAAGAAATTCAAATCACATCAAGCCGTACAGTACTTGTTTGACAAACATTGTTGAACATACTATAAACCAATGTGTTATTAGTTATGATTAAAAATGAAGTAAGTATTTTAATTAATTTGTTAATTTAATTAATTTTAGTTCTATTCAGATACAAACTATTGCTAAAAAACTAATTGGAAAATATTTTATTGGTGTTTTTCCATTGGACAAAATTCCCTATATAAATATCAACAAAGCTTTGATTGTAAATACTCAATCAGCTAATCTCGGTGGAGAACATTGGCTTGCTATTTACGTGAAACCAGATAAAATACATGTATTTGATCCAATGGGATTCTATTATCCCCCTTTATTGATATCAAAACTAGAATCACTGTTGATGCCAATTGAATATAATCGAATTCGTTATCAGAATCCATTGACCAAAACTTGTGGCCAGCATTGTTTAGCTTGGTTAAAATCAATGTTCTCTAAATAAATTTTTGTATCATAGTGTTTATTACCTAATATGATTTTGTGTAGAATGGTAATGTGTGTTGATTAATACAAGTGTAGATGTGTTGATTTTGATTGGTTAAAATAAATAAACACATTTGAATAAATATAAAAACATTTTTATAATTTGTCATAATTTACAAAACAGTTTAAGTAGTAAGTTTAATTTTTCTTTTTAATTTTTTATTAACATTTTACAATTTTAGAAAATGAACAACTATAATAACAAATATGTATCAAGTAATTTAAATTTTATATTTTATTGCAAATTTACCTTTTTATTTTAGATAATTTATTAATTCCACAAAATAATGGATATTATCAGCAAAATTATCCTCAAAACTATGAAGGAAATCAATCAAGTGAGATTTTAATTTTTAATAAATAAGTTTTTAAATTTATTTTTAGGTTTTAGTCATCAATTTTATCAACCTCAAATTTATGAAGGCAATGAACCAAGTATGATTTTAATTTTTATTAAATAAGTTTTTAAATTTATTTTTAGGTTTTAGTCATCATTTTCATCCTCAAAACTATGTTGGAAATCAAAATTCCAGTAAGATGGTGGAAATTATCAGTATCCATAAAACAATGGAGGAAATGATTCAAGTAAGATTTTAATTTTTATTTAATAAGTGTAAACTTTATTTTTAGTTAACCAACAATATTATCCACTAAACTATGGTGGAAATTATCAGTATCCACAAAACTACGGTGGACATGAATCAAGTAAGATTTTTTTTTTTTTTATTTAATTAGTTTAAAATTTTTTTTTAGTAAACCAACAATTATATCCACTAAACAATGGTGGAAATTATCAGTATCCACAAAATTATGGTGGAAATGAATCAAGTAAGATTTTACTTTTTTATTTAATAAGTGTTAACTTTAATTTAGTTAACCAACAATTTTATCCACAAAACGCCGGTGGAAATTATCAGTATCCACAAAACGATGGTGGAAATTATCAGTATCCACAAAACTACGGTGGAAATTATCAGTATCCACAAAACTACGGTGGAAATGAATTAAGTATTAATTTTTAATTAACAATTGATTTAATATTTCTTAAGATACAAATTTGCCATTCACTGATTCTCAAGAGGACAATGCAATTAATGTTCAAAAATGTAAGTATTTTATTATTAAGATATATTATTTAAATCATATATTTTATCATTTATTTTTTTTTATTTTAAATTATCATGTTATATTTTTGTAATAATGAAGGACTGACGACCCTTTATTATTGAAAATAAGGGCAGACCCCTTGATTTTTTTTTGATTTTTGAATTTTAATACATATATTTTTTAACAATAATGAAGGACTGACGACCCTTTATTATTGAAAATAAGGGCAGACCCCTTGAATTTTTTTTTTTTTAATTTTAAATTCTCATAATGAAGGACTGACGACCCTTTATTATTGAAAATAAGGGCAGACCCCTCGATTTTTTTTTAATTTTAAATTCTCATAATGAAGGACTGACGACCCTTTATTATTGAAAATAAGGGCAGACCCCTCGATTTTTTTTTTAATTTTAAATTCTCATAATGAAGGACTGACGACCCTTTATTATTGAAAATAAGGGCAGACCCCTTGATTTTTTTTTGATTTTTGAATTTTAATACATATATTTTTTAACAATAATGAAGGACTGACGACCCTTTATTATTGAAAATAAGGGCAGACCCCTCGATTTTTTTTTTTAAAAACGTATTTTTGTAATAATAATGAATGACTGACGACCCTTTATTATTGAAAATTAGGGCAGACCCCTTGATTTTTTTTTTGAATATAATTTGTCAACAATTATCCCAGCTCAAAAATTTTTTATTAAAATACTAGAGGTAAACTTTTTTTTTAAAATAACATGTTTACTATTAATTACAAATTATAAAAATAAACAAAACTTTACAAAAGATAAAAAATTTATTCAACAACATTTAGAATTTTCCAAATAGGTTTGATAATAGAATTGTTAATCTTGACTCCTTTAATAATTATCTGTATTTTATATTTTTTATTATCTTGTACTTGATCCTTCAATTGACTTTCACAATTAATAAATGAAAGTTTTTCATTAAAATCCATTTCGTTATTCAACAAATGTAGTATATCTGAAATATTTTTTCGATCTTCCTCTTCAATATTTCCAATCATAATATTGTATTCATAAGCTTTTAAATCAACTGATTCCTAAAAAATAATTAATCAAATTAAATTAAAATAAACATTACTTTGAACGTATATGTAATAGGAAAATTTAAATAGTTCATACTGTATTGAAGGTATTGAACAGGAGGCTTAAATGTCATCCCATTAACAGCTGTACTGTTTTCTTCTAGGAGTATTTCATATACTTTTGACATTGTTGCTTTTTCATCAAAAATATTTTTATTTATAGCAAATAAATGATTTTTATTGGTTGCATACATGCGCATTTATTTTAATAATTAAATTATTTTTGATTTTATTACTAGGTAAATTATATCCAAATTATTGCCAATTAACTGTGCATAATAAAATAAAATGTCACAAAAAAATGGAAGAGTATTATGGTAAAAAATATCATAATACAATTTATTTTATATGTCCCGTATGCATAACTTCCCAACCCATTCCCTATTTAGATTTTTATGAACATCATAAAAATCATTTGCGACAGTTTGATGTTAAAAAAATTAAATTATTTAAAAGACCCGTAACAAATAAATTAAGCAGCATCCAAATTACCCCTATAAGTGAACCCATTAGAGAACATACAACTGATTTTATAAATAGTATTTTTGAATCTGTAAATGATAATATTGGAATAGCGAATGAAACAATTGAAGCTGACGAAGACATTGAAGCGGACGAAGATAATGAAGTGGACGAAGCGGACGAAGATAATGGATCGATTGATTCATGGCTTAGAGCAATTGAAGAGATTGAAGATATTGGATCGATGGATTCATGGGATGGAGAGATGGAAGAGGTACAAATGGGGCAAAATAACAATATACAAATAGGAGGAAATTTACCTATAATCCAAAGTGACTTACGAGGTACACATAAAATAATTAGTATAGATACGACCAACTTGAACATTAAAGAAATTGTTTTTCCCATAGAGATAATAAACAAATTGAGAGAGATAATACATGAACTTAGTTATGTAAAAATTCAATTTGGAATAGAAATTGAATTTGAGAAAGATGGAGAAATAAAATAAAATAATATTAGCAACAGTGCAAGACCACTTACCCAATCATTCTTTGACAATGGCATACAAAAGATAAATGAAAAGATATCTTCAATAACAGAGTTAGGGAGTAGTTGGGTTATTAGAAAAATAACTGAAATTTACTTTATAGTAACAAAAATAAGTAATATCAGTAGGTTAAGTGGTAGAAGTTATATTAAAACACCAAAACAATTGGCTAACAAAAAGTGTATACTAAATGTAAAAAATAGTGATAATTTATGTTTTATCTACAGTATATTATCAATACTTAAAAAAGATGAGATTGTTAGGCAGCATAGAAATAGAATTTATAGTTACACAAAGTATTTAAATGAATTAAATTATGACCCAAATGATATGCCCATGAAATTAAATGGTATTCGAAAATTTGAGTCCAATAACGAAGGACTAATAATTAATATATTTAGTTATGATGAAACAGCAAAACCCGAACATGATGACTTTGTTTTAAAACACCCATTTATAAACATAATACATAGGTCCAAAATTACTGAAGGAACAATTATTAATTTATTGTTATTAAATAAAGGAGAACAATATCATTATGTTGGGATTACATCTCTAAATAGGTTATTGAATTGTAAAGATAAAACAATAGATAGAATTCAATCATTATGGTGTCATAGATGTTTGAATGGATTTAGAAATAAAAAAGCATTGGACAAACATGAGATATTATGTATGAGAAATCAGTTAGGGACAACTTTATATACTTTCCCTGAAAATAAGTTTATTAAATTCACAGATTGGTCCAAAACTGTAACCCCACCATATGTTATATATGCTGATTTCGAATCTGTTTTGCCAAAGGACGATGTACACCATCAAATACATTTACCCATTTCGGCAGGACTTTTGTTAATAAATAATTTTGATGGGAGTACAATATACAAAGAATTTATAGGTGAAGATTGTGTTGAAAAATTTTTAAAAACAGTTGAAAAAATAGCAAAATATACTGTATTACCGTATTATTATAAAATGGGAAATAAAACAATTAAGGAATTAACCAACATACAACAGATTCAATTTGATACATGTATAAAATGTTATCTTTGTTTGAAAGATATTGTGGATCCGGTGAGAGATCATGATCATTTTACTGGGGAATACTTGGGTGCTGCTTGCAATGAATGTAATATTAATAGAAAAATAAATAAAGTTTTACCAATTGTTTTCCATAACTTAAAGGGATATGATATGCATCATATATTAAAATATGGATTGAGTAAATTTAAAAATTGGGCTTTAGGATGTATTCCAATAA
Organism: Schmidtea mediterranea; assembly: GCA_022537955.1. Lineage (NCBI taxonomy): Eukaryota > Metazoa > Platyhelminthes > Tricladida > Dugesiidae > Schmidtea > Schmidtea mediterranea. Next base: position 201,101,338 of record CM039680.1, on the reverse strand, counting down.
CATCTGAAAAATTTATTTCATTAATTGCTCACTTGGGAAAAATTAGTGTGAGATTTATTGATTCGTATCAATTTGTAAATGATTCTTTAGCAAAAGCGGTTAAAACTCTGACAACTTTACCATTGACTCGATCAGCTTTTACAGGGACTATAGTAGATGAAAAGGGAATCTTTCCGTACAATTTTGCTACTAGTTTAGATGTTCTTCACGATACTTATGAGTTACCACCGATTTGGAAAGGTGTCACTGAGGCTGAATATGAAAAAGCTCTGCTTATTTGGGATGAAACTAATTGTAGGACTTTACTTGATTATATGAAAGTTTACCTGAAACTAGATTGTTTTCTTTTGGCAGACTTTTTTCAACAATTTCGAGCGAAATCTATAGCACATAATAGATTAGAACCTTTAAATTATTTTGGAATTCCTGGAATGTCGTGGTCTTCTGCTTTAATGTCCTTGGATGAACCTATAGAATTAATCACTGAAAATGAAATGTTTAGCTTTTATGAGGGAGGTATTAGAGGTGGTCTTACTTTTGTTAATAAGCACTATGTTAAAACCGACGAAAACACAGATTTACTATATATTGATATTAATAATTTATATGGTTGGGCTTTAAGTCAACCATTACCTTGTGGTGAATTTAATTGGATATTTGAAGGATTTGATACAATATTATCTGATTGTTTGACTTTGGATCTTGAATCTTTATCATATGGGTATACTCTTGAAGTTGATCTTGAGATTCCTTCGGAACTTCATGTTAAGTTAGATGATTTTCCAATTGCAGCTGAGAAAATGAAACCTGAGGGTTCAAAGGTTCAAAAATTGTTGCTGACTCATTATCCGAAATATAACTATGTAATTCATTGGCGATTATTAAAATTATACATGTCTCTTGGTGTTAAAGTGACACATGTTAATCGCGGAGTAAGATTCAAACAGTCTAATATTTTTAAAAAGTATATTGACATAAACACTGAACTTCGAGCTAAAAGTACAAATACACTTGATAAAATTTATTATAAGTTGTTAAATAACAGTTTATATGGAAAAACTGTTGAAAATCTGAAAAAGAGAATGAATTTGCGTCTTTGTACAACTGATAAAAAACTAGTCACTTATACTTCAAAACCTACCTTTAAAAAATCAATAAAAATTGACAATGATCTTATAGCTGTGTTGTTAAATCCTGATTCGATATGTTTAGATCGACCAAGCTATATAGGAAAATCTGTGCTTGACTTGTCGAAACTTAGAATGTATGAGCTTCAGTATAAGGACTTGGAAAAATATCGACAACAATTTAATTGTGAGATCAATATAGTTGCTGGAGATACAGACTCTTTCTTCTTGGAGATTAAAAATTGTAAACTAGATGTTCTTTTGTCTGAAATGGTTAAGGATAATCTTTTGGATACATCTAATTACTCTTCTACTCATCCACTTTATTCTAAAAAACTTGATTCGGTTATTGGAAAATTTAAGGACGAAAGTAAGGGAGAAGGTTATGACGAATGGGTTTTCCTTCGACCAAAATGTTACAGTTTGTTAGGTAAATCTTCTTGTCTAAAAGCTAAGGGTATATCGTTAAAGGATACCGGTCTAACACATAAAACTTATAAAGAGTGTTATGAGAAAAACTCAGTCTTTTCGGTACCACAATTTAGAATAGGATCAAAAAATCATCAACTTTATAGTTTTAAAAATAGTAAAGTTGCACTAACAAATAGAGATGATAAAAGGGTTTGGGTGGGTAAAAATAAAAGTTTAGCATACGGGCATATAAATATACCTCGAGAAATTGACGTTGATGAAGAAATTGTCGCTGTTGATGAACTTATTGGAGAAATAGAATCATGTGACGAAAATATAACAGATGAAATTCAGCAACATAACTTCGAGGAAGAACTAATAGATATAGATGATGTGCAGTTCTCTGACGATGATGAAGAAGATGAAGATTTTTATTAAATAAACATTATAGTATAAATTTGTTTTTGTTTTTTTATTTTTTGATTAATTTTTATTACATACTTTATGGGTTTATTTTATGTGTTTATAGTTTTTTTTTTTTATAAAGATTTCGATCTTTTACGAGTTTATTTTATGTGTTTATAGTTTTTTTTTTATAAAGATTTCGATCTTTTACGAGTTTATTTTATGTGTTTATAGTTTTTTATAAATATTTTAGTTGGTGGAATTAATATTATTATTATTATTATTATTATTATTATTATTATTATTATTATTATTATTATTATTATTATTATTATTATTATTATTATTATTATTATTATTATTATTATTATTATTATTATTATTATTATTATTATTATTATTATTATTATTATTATTATTATTATTATTATTATTATTATTATTATTATTATTATTATTATTATTATTATTTTGATAACGCTAAATTTCTTTGATCGTAATCAAAATGTATAAAAATTTCATTGTAAAAATTATCCTAAAAATTTTATCTTTAAAATTTAATAATTATTTTGTTAAAAATTTTATTAAAAATTAATTCAAAATCAAACTAAAAAATTGATTGTAAGATTACATTAAAAATATGTAATTCTTAAAAAATTTAATTTTAAAATACACATTATCATCTTAAAATACACTTAAAATTTTATCTTAAAAATTAAACTAAAAACATCGATAAAATTATACTGAAAACAAACATTTTATAAAAAATTTTTCAATTATGTTAAAATTTATTATTTTGAAAAATTATATTTTAAATTATACTAAAAAATTTTATCTTAAAAATAATTGATAAAAAATTTCATCGATAAAATTATACCGAAAACAAACCTTGTATAAAAAATTTTCAAATATGTTAAAAATTTATTACTTTGAAAAATGATATTTTATAAATTATACTGAAAAAAATTTCATCTTTAAAATTCGTATATAAAAATTCATCGATAAAATTATACTGAAAATTCTACTTAAAATCATATATAATTTATATAAAAATCATATTTTAAAAATCTTATATAAAAACTACATTGATAAAAAATTAGAAATAACTTAAAAAATTTAATTAGAAATACTTAAAAAATTTTAAATATTAAAAAAAAATTCGAAAATAATTTTAAAAAAAAAATCGCGCCAAAAACTCGAAAAAAATTTCGAAAAAAATACACACAAAAATTTAATACACACAAAATTAATTAAGTTGATTACATCATTATGTAATCAAGATAATCCTAAATTTAATCCGCTATTACATACCCCCCCCCTCCCCCTATGTTTTTTTAGGTTCCAGTGTGCTACTAACTACCTACTGTGTAAATTTTGAGAAATGTTTTTAATAAAAAAGTTTAATAATTTTTTTAATGACCAATTCAGATCATTGAAATATTTTTATAACAATTAGTAAAATAGCTAATATTTTACAAAATAAAAGGAATATAATATTGTTAGGTTTACATATATGCGTGTGTGTATTGAAAACTTAAAACTTCTTCTTGGTAAAAATATCTGGTTATGTCGTTTTTTTCTATTTGCCTATTCTACACATCTCCGTATAGAAGGTGTAACCTTTGAAAAAAATTTAAAACAATAATACCCTTGGTTCACTAAAATATACAAATTATAATGATGTCACTATTCCTTTTCATTTAACTATACGAATCCTAGCATTATATTCTGAAAATGTGGTTAAAATAGAGTACGACTGATATATCATTACTACAACAGTTATTTATCACCAGACATTGTTTCAAATACAATAAATAAATGTACAAAGCCACTACTGAGGCAAGATTTTGGCATAAATTCAGTCCAACATCTGACAGAACACAAGCGTTTCATGCACTTTGGACATTCGAACATGGTTTCTTTTCTCCTTTTCGACTTCTAGTGTGGTCCTACACAGCAAAGTTCACATTGACCTGGACGAATTCTAAGTTGTCACAGATCTACCACTTTGCATATTCTTGGAAAAAGTAAAACAACTGATTTTATGTTTGGTTCAGTCTGCTTACGGCGCATGAAATGGTTGATGAGCTTGTCGATAATTTCAACTCAAGACGAAACTGAAGTTTACTCATTGGTCTTTATGCAATCGGCGGATGAACATTGGTGAGATAGCAGTGTGGTTTGGCAAATCCGCGGCTCTCGCCAGTAACTAAATTTGAATAGTGTGTGCAATTATTGCATTGGCAGGATCACTCTCACTTAGTATAGAAAAACCGCGGGTTCAACCGCAGCCAGGACTCATTGGGTTTAATGTTGATAAACTGAAATTAATTAAACTTCGTAACAAATTATTATTCTGCTTTCTAACTTTATGCTACTGCTGATCAACAAATATGTCAATTAGTTGAAGCAAATTTACTTGTGACTAGAGCTAGAGTTGAACCTATTGTATACCATTTATCAATTGAAAACCAAGTGAATTTTTTCATTTGCGATTGTAAAGTGGCATCATCTTTTGAAAGAAGCAAATATTTAGCGATATAAAAATGCCAAATTTCGCACATGTAACTTTTCAAGATGAAACTCACTACAACGTCGTATATACTACTTCGTATTCAACGTTCAAACATTTTAATGTTACTTTTTTATCATTATCAAAAACAATGATTATCGAGAAACATTTTATCAGGAATTGAATACTGGTGAGTTTCTGAATGTTGATATTTTGAACTATATGGTTGTTACCCAGACAACCCCATACAAATATTTTTCGCTTGCCACTCGGCACCCGTTGCTAAGCAACGTTAGAACTGTGTTCGAGTGGGTAGATCGTCCGCAAAAAGTGAGCGCTATTGCTAATGCTATAATTGAACGAACGATCCATGGGTCCAACGAGCTGCCGATAGAAGGCCTGTGCTCGATTTCGATTTTTAGGTCCTATTATTCTCCTATCTCTTTCAAAGGTTAACCTATACTCTCATATCATTAATTGTTATGTCCATTCCCATAGTCCTTCTTATCGTCGTCCGTGTTGATGATTATTCTATGGCATGTACACCTTTTGTTATGTTAAATATTCATACAGAATCTCTCTTACCCTCATCCCTATTACAACCACAATGTTCTCTATTATTGATACTAGCATTATCATTGTTACTAATATATGTATTATCTTTATTAATTGTTACTACTATTACATTTATTGTTATTCTTATTACTATAATTACCGTTACATTTATTATTATCACTACTATTATTATTATTACTATTACTATTATTATTATTATTATTATTATTATTATTATTATTATTATTATTATTATTATTATTATTATTATTATTATTATTATTATTATTATTATTATTATTATTATTATTATTATTATTATTATTATTATTATTATTATTATTATTATTATTATTATTATTATTATCAAGTTTTTGTAGGGATTCATCCTTATTCCTCAGCTTTATAAAAATATTTTACTCATATAACAGTTTAGCCTTACTCCATCCTTATTCTACAGTTTCCGACAAAGTATTTTTATTGATTCGGAAAATTTGAGCAGCGTTCCGCCCTTATTTTACAGTTTTATAAGAATATTATACGAATGACTGAATAATATTCCATTTTTCCTTTAATTCGTAAATTTGAGCAGCAATCCGCCCTTATTTTACGGTTTATAAGAATATTATACTAACAACTGAACAACATTCCATTTTTCTTGTAATTAGAAAAATTTGAGCAGCGATCCGCCCTTATTTTATGGTTTTATCCGGATATTCTATCAATTATTGAGCCGAATTCTACTTTTACTTTGCTAACTTTGATAAGTATTTTAGTTGATTCGGAAAATTTAGGCAGCGTTCCGCCCTTATTTTACAGTTTTATGATAAAAGTTTCAATTATTTTCAAACATTTTATGGTCTCAATTCAATATAATTTATTTAATCCTTACATACCATTTAAAACATTATTTTCCATGATTTTAGTCGTTCGGATTAATCTTTTTCCAATGGCTATTCATTTTAACTGTTGCAACGATTTCGCCATTTTTCCCCGCTACCCATTTCGTCTCTTTGTCCTTATGATCAAACTACTCGGTGTTAGTGATTTTGAGCCGATTACTGTTAGACATTTTTGGTCTATTTTTCAGGAAACGGATGGCGAAGGAGCAGCCAAAACTACCTCCCCACCTCCCAATTTCCCCTATAAATGGACAATATTGACGTTCCGGCTACTGCGTTCTCACGCCGTAGCCTTCACGGGCACGAACTATTGGCGATTATACACGCACTTACACAGTTCGATAGATTATGTGTAATTTTAATTACTTGCAGTTTGTTTTTGGCTGTGGGCCGAAAAATAAAATTAAAAAAATTAAATGTTACCATCTATATTCGATAAAAGTTTCGAGGCTAAAACGTATATTCTTCATATAAATTCTTCATTCATATCATAAAATTCCATAACTGCAGGCAATTGAAAAAATACTACAGGTTCTTCATATAAATTCTTCATTTCATATCATAAAATTCCATAACTGCAGGCAATTGAACAATTACTACAGATTCTCCATATAAATTCTTCATTTCATATCATAAAATTCCATAACTGCAGGCAATTGAACAATTACTACAGATTCTCCATATAAACTCTTCATTTCATATCATAAAATTCTATAACTGTAGGCGATTGAAAAATACTACAGGAAAGTAACACAACAAATCGACAACGGTAATTTAAAATCAATCTGACCAGCTACAGCTAACAGTAGAATTATATTTGTCTCTCTGCACACAGCCTGTTAATGTTGGTCTGATCTTGTCTGGTCAATTTGGCTGTACACAGTCTGTCAATTTGGTTGAAATTTGGTTGTCAATTTTGTGCTGAAAATTTGTGAAAACACACCAGTATATATACCTACAATTCTACCTCAACCTTGCGTGTTATTTTTATTGCGATTAAACAAATTTGACCTTGAAATTATTTGTGTTATCTAAATTAAATTTTTATTAATTTCTTAATTTAAATTGGTAATTTATTTTTAACATTTTTAAATAAATTTATTCAACCAAAAAAATATTTTATTTTTATTCATTAAATTCAATAATTTTTACTTTTATATAAATGGTCATTTTACGGTCAAAATTTTCTTGTAATTATGTTATGTTTTATGTAGATTTCGTGCGGTTCTTGATGCATTTTGTATTTATTTTATTTTACTTTTATGTTTTTAATTTTATATTTATTTATATTCTCTCAGATTTTAAAATGTTTAGTTGGTGTTGTATATTGTATTTTAAGTTATCTTGGTGCTGGGTTTTCGTGCTGTATTACTGATGCATTTAAACAATTCTCAAGGCTATTTGTGTGCTGGCCCAACAATACTGATAATTATTGAGCCACATATTTGCAACTTATTGTGATAAATATGGATAATTTGGATAAATATATAGTCAATACATTAGTTTTGGCTCCTTATTTTGAATTGAATTAAAGTCAATTAACTAAAATTAAAAATCTGCCACTAGATAACAAGTTCATGTAATATATATTAAGTATTTGAAAATGAAGTATACATTATTGCTAACCGAACAGTTTTGATATAAAAGTATTGGCTGAATTGTATTATTATGTCAGGAAGTAAGTTTCTTCTTACTTCATTAATTTACTGATATAGGTTTTCAAAACAAATATAGGGTTGAAAGATAAGTTTCCGGACAAAATCAAGAAACAAAAACAAAACATTTAATTTCATAAAGCAGTTACTTATCAAGTGTTCGAAGTAGTCACCTTGTAATCGATCCATCTTATACAGTAATCTGGCAGTTTATTCATGCCATTTGCATAGAGATTCGAATCTTTGGATGTGAACCAACGCTCTATTTTTTCTTGAGCATCTTGCGTACATGTAAAAATCTTTGTTGTACATACTTCATAAGAGAAAACAAATAGTAATCGGAAAGGCAAAGTCGAGGGACTAAGACATATCAATTCCATGCTGATGTCATCCAGCTTCTTCTTTGTGGGACCCACCGTGGAATAAACAAAGAAATCAATCAGTTGTGTGACGCCATCCTTTGGGCTTAATAACGTCTTTCAGTTGATCAAGAATGAAGCTATGGATAATAGCAGTCATAGTTTGATCATTAGAAAAGACGTGGATAAAGATCACACCTTTACTATTCCAGAATATGGTAGCTCAATGTTTCATTGTAATCAAGTTGCGTAGAACTTCAATGTTAAGTTCGTTACCTGGTTCGTTCTTTATTTTCAGTAGACCCAGGCGTTGCATAAAAAATGTTTATAAAGGATACCGCTAAATTGTATTCTGTAAAACATTCAACACTTGCACTATTATTCTGTAGATAAGTCTCTATTTGCTCAATCAGGTAATTGGATCGTATCCCACTTTGTCCACCACTTCCAGATCTCCTACATTAAATTTCGATAGCCACTCGTTACACACTGTGTGACTCACGATTCCAACTTCAAGTGTTGCGTTAATAACCTTGCAAATTGGTGTTGCTGTTAAATCACGTTTAAAACAGTAAAAAAGAAGCTTACGCAAATCTTCAAGATGAAATTCTTTTCAAATCCGCCAAAACAAAGTGAGATATTACCTTAACAATTTTAAATACAAACATTTAAAATATAAAATTTAATTTAAACATGTTTCAAAGATGAACTATAATTATAACTATCTTAGAATTTTTTATTGGGTCATACATAATATAATTTATAGTCCAACTTTCATTTTTCTATTGCGCATAGAAACAAAATAGTTACAAAATTTATCAGTGAGTAAACTTATCATTCTTTATCAGATGACACAGAATTATTATGCATTGATATCTATAATCTGTATGGTATGCTGTTATCTGTCGTATGCTGATTTTACTTTGGTGCATTATAATTTGACTAATGGGTTCAATGAGTTTAAGAATGTTAATCGATTGTTGATGCAAATAATATTAATATTATATGTAAGAATGATGAACTTAAATTTGTGATGGTATTCCCATACTCGAAAGATTTTAAAAATTATAAGAGGAAGATGCTTTAGCAGTTAGAAAATTTAGATTATGAGATAGTTTTTAGGTAGTTCATTAATAAGTCAAAACCTTTGGTTGGATTGAGTACAGATTTATTTAATCGATCCACATGTAATGGGTGTAATGTAGATACGTTCGTCATACTTCTCGCAATCTCTATACTCGAGTTCTTGAGCATTGTCGATTGAAGGTATTGGTCAATATAAGTGATCACAATAGGGACTGTATGAGTAAAATAAGCATGCCTGACTTTAAAATCTTATGAAAAAGTTTTAATAACTATTGGGAAAGTGTTACATATGAAGTACTGTTGATAAAATCATTGGATCCATAAATTAATTGTCCTAGATGTGATTACTGATTTGAGTAGACTTAACCTACTAAAAATATGAGAAATTTTGACCTTACTTACATATATTTGGTCGGTTGTCATGTTAACACCACGGGTGCCATGAAAACGCAATCGTCTTTTCGTGACCAAACGGATCAATATGTCTTCGATGGAAATAAAGCAGGGAATCGTATTTTAAAATTGGATAAAATGTATGAAAAACTACAATAAGCTGCTAGAGCTATCGTTGCAGTAGAAAATCCTAAGGATGTTTGTGTTATATCTTCAATACCATCTTCTCAAAGAGGAGTTTTCGGAAGATATGCCGGAGATAATCCTATTGCTGGTAGATCCATTCCTGGAACGTTCATCAATCAAATTCAAAAGCATTCAGAGAACCCAGTCTTTTGATGGTCAGTGACCCAATCGCAGATCATCAGTATGTCGTTGAAAGCAGCTCTGTTAATAGTCCAATTATTGCATTTTGTAATACAGATAGCATAAAATCCAATATTATATTTTTATACTACTTTCAGCTGAATAATCTAGAAAAATGAAAAGTTTCCGTTTAAGCGATGTTATTGATGCATAACATATACAATGTATATGTATATTATACATATTTACGTCATTCTGAATTTTGTTTTTGGAACCTACTCAAATTTAACCTTAATAGCAATATACCTATTGCCAACTCAAGAAAGAAAAATTTGCGCCGGAATTTTCATTTGTAAAAACAACTTTATGTTCTTTATGATTTTTACAAAGCGTTCGATTTATGACCAATAAAGCACAGAGAAATTAATAAATTAGTTAAGCTAATAGATTTTATTCATTTAATTATTAACAAAATACTCCCGCAGTATTATTTGTATATTTCTCGCAAATATAATTAAAGATATACTTTTTATAATAACTTTTCGAGACAAATAAATTGTAAAATAATTATTATTGTGCATTAATAGATAAAAACTTTTCACGCGATCATGAGGATTAAACAATTATATTGCAAAATATATTCTAAACATTTTAAAATAAAATAATTAATTTTATTAATCGAATAAATTCATTAATATAAACAACACACTATTTTTATTAGTTATTTGGTGGAAAGATATAAGGTATCGTATAGTTTATAATAATAATTATAATAAAATATAATAATAAACATTATTACTATTGTGTTGGAGTAAATAAAAATAATGTAGAGACATAATGGTTAAAATAATAATAAAATATTTAATAAATTTAAATCATTTTATAATAGAAATTATATTATAAGTTAAAATTATTTTAAAAACAAAAAAAACATCAATTTATTGCAATTTTCCAAAATCAAACTATTTAAAAATAAACAAAACATTCGTAGTCAAGGCACTTTGAACATTAATCTTTGGATTCAATTATCTTTTTAACATTGCTTCACATATAACACGTTCCCAATAATTATTTAAAGTTTTCATTAAAACTCCAAAATTAAGACATACCCTTCAATTGAAAATCCTCTGAACTCAAGTACAGAAATGACGGGAAGTCTCAACAATCTATGTGGCATTACACCTATTACATGTAAATTGATAAACGAGGTCTGAGCACAATTCAAAAGGAGTTTTTGATTTATTAATAAACTTTCTGTGTTCCTTACACGAATAAGAAACGATCCTATAATCTAAATTTCTCATTTGTTTACTTAACATCTTCTTATAATTTGTAAAGTCTTCCGAATAACGTAATACTAATAATAATTTAGGCTCATTATTCTTATATACTTTTTTAATATTCTTTTTACTATATCAACACTCAATTTTACAAATACATGTGAATTGAGGTTTGATATTAATAATAGTAAAATGTATATAAAATTTTTATAGGAATTTTTATTATTATTATTCTGAATATTATTAAATGATTCCATAACCCTTCTGAATAATATTAAAAACAAAAAATAGCTAAATTAAACTTAAGAACATAGTTAAAATATGAATTTGGAGGTTTTACTCTTTTTTCAAATGAATTATCTTCGTTTTTATTGGGTTTTGATTTAATTTTAAAATTAAAGTTTTTTTCGCTTTTTAAATCTTTCTCTCTCTCTCTCTCTCTCTCTATATATATATATATATATATATATATAAACATATATATATATATATATATATATATATATATATATATGTTTATATGTCCAGTATGTATTACTTCCCTGTTCATTTGACCACCAGGAAACTTTAAGAAAACATTGAGTACACTATTGCGAAGGTTTTAGGTATAAATATTTATTAAATATCACCCCCGTAGAGCCGCTACAGATAGAAATTTTTAAATATTATTATGTTACATAATACTGACAAGAAATGCAGTAAGCTAAATTATTTAAATTTTAATATTTATGTAAATATTGAAATTCAAAGAAATTAAATATTTATTTATTTATTTATGTGCATTTATTTACCGGCTAAAAATTAAAAATATTTATTTTAATCATTATTTTACTAAATTGAAAAATTTTAAAATTGTGTAGTGAATAACGTTTTGCTGGATATTGGGAATGGGAAGATGGGAATATATCTGCAAACTTTTGTAAGATGACATCAACTAAAGACGAATTGATTCAACCAGTTTTCCCAAAGATCATGCGAAATTACAAAAATCATCATTGGCTCAGTTCACTTGCAATATTAGCCGCTACCAACAATATCATATATATGTGAATGCCATCAATTTCACAATTCAAAGTGTATTACCACGCGAAGCGACAACATATAAGTTCATCGACATGGGGATGAATCAAAACGAAGTTGTCAATTACCCAACGCAATTCTTGAATTCAATGGATTTGCCAAGTATTCAACCGCACATTTTAATATTGTCAATTGGAGTGCCTATAATTCTTCTCCAAAACATCAATCCATCACAACTTTGTGACGTTACTAGACTTTTGGTAAAAAAGATTGTAGAAAAATGTCATTGAAGCCACAGTTTTTTGAAATTCAAGTTGGAAGATGTACTGTTACCACGACTTCCTATGGTCCCAACAGATATGCCATTTGAATTAAATGGTTTATAGATTCCAGTACAACTCGCTTTTGCAATGAACATTAACAAAGCACAAGGACAATCGCTGCAAGTGTGTGGAAAAGATTTTAAGAATCCGTCCTTTTCACATGGACAACTGAATGTTGTTACTTCACGTGTAAGGAAACAAAAAATATTTTATATCCGAAACCACTCGAATAAATAAAAGAATAGTATTAAATTAGATAAATTTCAATGTGTTGTTTTAATTTTTTGTCCTTGAATTTTTTTTCTTTTGAGATCGCAGCAACGCGCGACGGGCAAGCTAGTTTTATATAAAAAACCTGTTCTGTGATACCAACATTTTAATAAAAATCATTGAGCCGTATGATTAATTTTTGTGTGCAGAAATAAATGTGTTGGTCAAGTTTTCATAATTTAGAAATATAGTTAACCTCAGACCTTTAAACAATCAAAATATTTCAAAAATATTAGTTTTAATGCTGATATATCAAAAAGGTTTTGTTCATTACTATTCTCTATTTAAAATTAGAAAATCTCCAAAATTTTAATTTTTAAATGTTTCATATTTTTACCTTAAAATCCACTAATTAAAAAGACTTTAATTCTGTAAAAAATTAAATATTTTCCCAAACAAGTTGACATTTTTCTATGATTTATTCAGAATAAACTGTAACAATTCATTGTATCCTTTTGAGTGTCTATATATTTATTAGAGCTCTTTTGAAGACAAAACAAAACTTTTTCAATTTTAAAATGTTTTTCATCAATAATTTATTTGCCATCTAGTTTTTAAATTTCAATTTCAAAAGTAAAATATTTTTGAAATAAAATTTAGTGGATAAAAAAATCTTTTAATAATTGCCTCGGTGAATAGAGACATTCAAACTATAAAATATAATATTAATAAATATTTATGAGTCATTAACAAAGACTTTTTTATTACTAATTAATAACGCATATTTTAATTACTTTATTTAATTTACCTAAATAAATTATTAAACAATATTTTTAAAATATATTTATGGAATATATATAGCAAGCTTGGCTCTCATCAGTATGCACAAAATAACTTGAACAAAACAGTTACAAATGTACGTTTATTAGTTCACAGATTCATAGATTTACTATGGGTTCACCTTTGGGTCCGACCTTAGTTTTATGTTTTGTCGAATTTTGAGTAATTTTTATTAATTGTAATACAAATCAACTTTAATTTTCTAACTGTTGCGTAACTTAATAAAATATAATGTTTACTAAAATTTATAAATAATTCTCAAATCTTAACACTTTTATAAACCGGTCGAGAGTTGTCACTTCTCCAATTTTGACTCGGAATTTAGAGTGGTCAATTTCAGCGAGTTTTGTTTGTTGTGTAGTAAACTCTCTACGTAATTATAAAAGTAAATAATGTGTATTAGAAATTCATAGCTTATAAACATAATTTAAAAACTGTTTCGCCTTTTGCTTTTTCTTTTCTTATTGTTATTTTCTCTCACTCAACTGTTTTCAAAATATATATTTATTTGAACAATATTTTAGAATCCAATTTGCATTTTATAAACATTTAACACATTCACGTCGATGCATACCACCGATTGCCATAACTAGACTGCCTGTTATGGCAGTGCGTATCACCGGTGGTACGGCGCGTAAACAGGTTATAGCAACTTTCAATGGTGCGCCGTCAGATGATGCGCAGCATGAATTTGAAAGGCATCTCACAGCGAATATCATCAAAATGGGCGCTAGCATGAACATGTTAAATAAACCAACCCCAGCCAGGTCATGTGTCAAAAATCCAATATTTAGTAAAAGAATTTAAAGCTGTTAAATATTTATTAATTTATTAATATTTATTTATGTGGCACGCGGAGTAATAAAATATAATAAAATACATTTTTAAAGTGGCCCGCAAGATGATTTGTGTTGGCTACCCTAGGCTAGGTGAAATCAAGAAGTTTTCAATAAAATTAAAGATCAAATTTGATAATATAATAATATATAACTAGTATAATATATAAGTAAACGACTTTAGTAAAATAAATTTCAATTAAATATATTATTAATTATTATCAAACATAAAATTTATTGTTAAAAATTAGAGATTTTAGTATCATGTGATAATCAAAAAATTGTTTGGTTAAAACATCAACAACAGATTTTCTAAATTGACAAAATTTGATAAAACTAAGACATTTTTTATAATAAATAATTTATCAACAAAGAAAGACAAGAAAAATACCAGTTTGTTTATTTAGAAATAATTATCATTTTAATCTAAAAATAAAACAATAATTATTATAGTTATAGTAATAATTATAATAATGATAATAATATTAATAATAATAATAATAATAATAATAATAATAATAATAATAATAATAAAAATAACAAAAATAATAATAGTAATAATAATATTAATTGTAATTGTAATTGCAATAATAATTAAAACAACAATAATAATAATAATAATAATAATAATAATAGTCTTCAAATAATCTAATAAAACCATAAACAAATTATTTAAGATAAAACTTCAGTAAAAATCTATTATATTATTTCGCGTCTTTAATTATTAGGTACCAACTTGAAAAATTATTTACCAAGTCTTAAATATGAACTCCGCTAGAACATTGATAAGGAAATTCTAAAAAAGTTACTATTTTACTTGAAATATAAATTGCTCTGACAAATTATATTTAGCCATAAATTTATGAAAATTTTCCCATTAAATAATTGTAATATAGAAAATAGTTCTATATAATGATTACTTAACAAAAAAATTTCAATCTGCATAAATTATCAACAAGTTGGAAAATAAATTTTTTCTGACTTCCTGAAGAAAAAAAAATGAAATGATAAAATATATAAAAATCCCTCTCTCTCTCTCTCTCTGTCTATCTCTAACTCTCTGATTTTCTTATTCTCTCTGATTTTCAACCGCTCCATCATTAATCTCAGGATCAATAAAGTGTAATTAAAAATGCTTTTTGTTTATTTAGAAAAGCGATAAGAGTAAAAAGAAAACTGTAGTGATGAATTTTCCTGATGTTTGCAAAGATAATATTGCAAAACTTAGTCTCTCACACTGATTCCCTGCCGAAGACGACACATTAATAATCAGCAATCATAACGACAGAGAATTTCCATCAGATAAGCCAACCATTAACAATAAATGTCATCAGACATGTACGTACAGATCAGTTGATGGCCACCAAATCGGCTTTTGAGTAAATATTTAGTTTTCTCGCTTCGATGACTTCTTTTTTCTACAAAAATATCTTTTGATTATCTTTGAAATTTAAAATAACATTTTATTTCCTAAAATCAAATTTTTCTAATAATAATAATAATAATTATTATTATTATTATTATTGCTACTCATAGTCATTAATCAATAATGTATCAAATAATAACCATTTAACTAGTTTACTTTCTATAATTTCAGTGGGAATTAAGGAAAAACAATTATCATATTTTTTTTACTTTTTCATTCAATCCTCTGCGAAGAGTGATCCTATCATATTGTTACAGTGGCGATTTGTGTTGAATAATTTATTCACGCGAGCTGTCAAATGAAAATAATCTTATTTTATCTTGAATTAATTAGTTTTCCTTTTCCCATTTCTCTTGGTTTATGTTATTGATAAATTGCAGAATTTGTTTTACTAGTTGAATGTCAATGGCGCTGTCCACTTTTCGGTAATTCCTTCGTTTTTGTTTATTTCTGTTTATTTGGTATTGACACTTTTTGATACGTTAATTGAAAGTTTATTGCTGTTTTAATTTATTAATTTGTCTACAGCTTCACGACAAGTGTCATTAATTCGATCTGGGACAGTTAGTAAACAATGACATAATCTCAGCACACAGGCATTCAACATTCATCAAACAGACATTCATGCTCAATAATGATAGAGAGCATACAGCCATTTCAGTTCATTAAAAACTGCTATAGTAAAATGAAAAAATCAATAATGTTATAATATAGGGACATACATACTTACCCGTATCTGCATGTAATTTATTCAACCGTATAACAACTTATATTATAGGACGGAATAAATTTGAAGAAAATTTTTTTTAACATAAAAACATAATACATAGAAAATAATGCATGCAAACTTTCAAAATGTAGAAATGTTCAGATCAATAAAAACTCTATAAAACTATTTTTAGTAACTTTTTAGACAATGTTTTTTGAATAAAAGTCGAAAATTTTTGAAAAAAAATACCAATGACTCTACTTTGAGTTGTAGAGAAAATTATAAAATAATTTCGTAAAATTTTTCATGAAATTCAATCAATTTAATATTTTTACAACATTTCAGATATGTCAAAAATATCCATCGAAACTCTAGGTTTTTGAGGAGATTAAGAAATAACAATGTAAGATTTAACTTGTACTTAAAATAAATTCATTTTTTACCTCATTTGCCATTTACCAGGAGAAGTGGAACCAGAACCTTCAAATGAGGAGTTTAAAAAAACGCAAAACATAAGTTTTCCGATAACTTAAGTTTAAAAATAATATTTTTTATAGAAGTATAAAAAATCCAAATCATTAATACCTTTGAAAATAGGGAAGATTTTTATAAATTTGGGAAATTAACCGAAATTTCCAAAGCATTATAAAATCAATAAATATCAAAAATTTAGATCTGTCAAAAGGTAAAAAGATGGCAGCCAAAACGAATTTCCAAGGAACAGAGAAATATTTTATTTGAATATAGAAACTTTTTAATAATAAATTTTTTTTTAATAAATTTTAGTTTTCAATTAATCGGGCTTACATTTATTCGAAAATAATTTCATTATTTATATAAATTGGCATAAATTCCTAAAAAACCCAAAGAAAATTAATAAAAGTAAATTTAAAATACACGTTGATGAAAGTATTATTTAAGAGTTTGAATAATGATCTCATACGAGATGATAAACATACGAGATCACAATCCAAGTCTTAAAATATAATTTATTAAAAAACTTACCTGTCAGTCATTTTTAAAATGGCTAATTCATAAACTTAATCATAATTATAGTTGGATGTTCATTAAAACTTCTATTATAGAACTTTTTAATGAACTGAAACGGGTGTATTAATAAATAATTTTGAGTTTTTAGGAAATCAAATATCTCATCACAATTACATAACAAATTTAAATAGTATTGGATTTATACACCAACAGACTTTCAGTAACATAAATGTTGACATTATAAAATATTAATATTCATTTAATTGTTTTTTTAATTATTCATTATTATTTATTAATTTGTATAAAGTGAAAAATATGACTGCCAAAAAAAGTTGTTCAATCCAGGAGAGATTCTCACAGTCCTACAAATGTATACTTCAACGGTTTTTCCTGCTGTCGTACATTTGTTTGGTGAATTTCAAACAACGAAACCAGATTGAAATTCTGATACAGAAAGAGACTGAATATGACGCTGTATAACTCATAAAAAATAACTATCATGGAATATTTCTCATGCAGTAAAACAATAAGCAAAAATTTACAAAATTTCGGGAAATAAAAAGCTTCAATCGAGAGTTAGGATGGATGCAACCTAAAAAGTGAAATTATAGGTCGTCAAAAGTCAAAGTATAGATAGCAACTTTATGTAATTTGTGATTTTAATTTGAGACTTATTTTTACTGAAAATAATAAAACTTTTTAAACAAAACATTGCTTTTTAATCATAATAAACCAATCCATATTAAGAACTTTGACAGCCCTAGGCACATTCATTTCTAAATCCACATGTTTATCATATTTTTTTATTTATTTTATACTAATATCATCAATGATAAAAACAAAAAAACAATTTAGAAATTTAAAAAATGCTTGCAAATCCTATCTAATTACGATTTCCTTCATCTTCATGGCACAGAGGTCTATTATCTGAGAGAATGAAAATAAATAAAAGAATACATGATAGAACAAAAGTGAAAATTTTAGAAGATTTTAATCCAATTTGTTTTTGGTTGAAAGGGAACAAATCAATTTATTTTCACTCGGTTTCCGTTAGCACTTTGTCCCAAGGATGTAGGATAAAGGTTTTGTGAGGTTTGCTTGTATTGGTATAGAAAGTCTCTAAAAATATAAAATATTTATTAAACAAAGTTTTTATTGAACAAATATATGTTTTTTTTGAATTTTATATTCTCATTGATTTTTTTCATAATTTATTTTCTAGACAATCAATAATTGGAATTGCCTAATTTGAAACTGAAATTTTTCACACATCAAAAACATTATTTATGAGAATTTCACACCACAGAGAAGTTATTATAGAATGTCCGAGTTATGTAAACCATCCAATAGTCTTTGAATATAAATAAAACCTTTACATGTTGAGGAGTTATTAGCAGCGTCGAGCGGTAACTTTTGCGGGCCCTGTGCTAAAAACTAAAAATTAGTAATTTTATAAAGAAATTTCTTTCTACTCGTGTATTAAAAATTTTCTTGGGGTTACTAAAAAATAGGGTACCATGTAATTGCCGTTTGTTGTACATGCGATGGTAGGACGCTGATTATTAATGAGTTTCGGCATTTGATTATTGTCCTAAAACTAGTTCAAATATTATTTGGAAAACTTAATCAAAATAGAGTAAGTAGTAATGTGGTTTAAGGATACTTGATTTTTCTGAAAAAGGTAATGGTCCACCCTTGTCTTTTCAAAATCTTTTCCTAAACCCTCCCTATGTTACGGTACCCCCCACTTTTTTGTGTTTCCATCCGTAGTTTTTTTGTTTAAATCGATGATTGCGTCATTTTTGAAAAATCTCGAAACCACAATTACATCACTATTATATAACTTTCCATCATATTTTTACATAGAAATGATCGTCGTGCTGTATTCTACCATTTCATACCTTCGAATTTTGTTTAAATCAATTATTACATAACTTCAAAAACTTTACAAAACCATTGATTAGGTCACCAATTTTAACATTCATCTAGAATTGTTGATTCCTATAGTAGTAATTTTTGACGCTCGTTCTAATGGTACTATTACTTACTCTATAACTTAAAGATTTTACTTGTTAATAATAATAATACATATTAAAATTCTAGTGAAAGCCGAGCATTGACTAATTTCCAAATTGGTGATATGACATCTTTTTCAAAATAATGAATGAAATTACATTTCTTCTCTCTTTTATGCCTGTTGCAATTTATCTTAATTTTTATTCAGTTTAAAATTTATATATTTTTATTTGTTGGTAATAATAATAATACAAATTATATGCAATACAAGTGCATGATTCACACATGATCGATTTTGGTTACACGCATGCTAGAACTTGGTAACACACATACATGGTCGAATTTGATTGGTTGCACACATTATTTTACAGGTATAAAAGAGAGATTGAATGTAATTTCATTCATTATCTAGAAAATGAATACCAAGAATAATCAAATAAATGTCCAACCATTGCGAATGTAGCATAACTATAAGATGTCTTTTTTAAAGAATGAATTCCAAAAACAGTGCACAAAGCCAGTTAAATTGATCAAGCTCAATATTCAAGTTTCAATCCACAATTATCAAAAGAAGATGTTGTTGCAGTAAATAAAGTGCTAATGAAAATTAACAAGAATCTAAGTTGCAATGAAAATATATTCATCAACCATCGAATTGACAGTTTTAATGATGCCTTTGAAGAAATCGGATATAAAGATGGGGAAACTTGGTTTGTCAATATGGCAATCCAAGGCTATAAAATAAATGAAAAAGATGTCATATCGCCAATTTGGAAATTAGTCAATGCTCGGCTTTCTCTAAAATTTTAATATGTGAAATGTATTATTATTATTAACAAGTCTTTTGATTTTTAATGTTTTTTATGTAAAGTTTTTAAGTTATAGAGTAAGTAATAGTACCATTAGACCAAGCGTCAAATATTTTAGAAAATAGATGTTTGAATTTTCCCAGTTATCCATTTGATAAACTTTATTCTTTGACAAAAAATAAAATTCTTACAAAAATTATACTCATTAAAATTCTCAGCAAAATTCGCTATAAAATAATTGAAGTACAAATTTTGCAATTTTGGAATAAAATTGTCAATATTTCTCACTGTATATTTTGCCTATTATAACAATAGCTTGTATAAATGATGTCAATAATTTGAATGGGTTGCATATGAGTTGCATGCTATTATTTATAGATGTATCATGCGTTGTATCGCAGTTTCAACTCAGTGAACCCGATGTACCCACATAGCGAATTTCCGTAGTGCTAATATAAAATTGAAATAAAAAATATTAATTATTTTAATTTTTTTCGATAGTCTAAAATTTCACTAAGGTCAGTATAGAAAAAAGTATAAATTGTTTGGTAATGAAAATTAATTAAACTTCAATTTCTTACCAAAGAAACTTACCATTTATGTTACATTTATATTTTCCTCATTAATTCATAAATTAATTTCTAACTAGATTTCTAACACTTAAAATATAAACAATAATGAGAATAAAAATAAGCCATTCCGCTCCAGTTCCACAAACTTTGGTGTTCTGGGTTGGTAATTTATTTCTCTTTTAAGGTCTCAGTTAACCTTAAATTTGAAACTCCAAAATAAAATTGTACTTTCCTTCTTCGTTATGCCTATGAATACCGAAATTAGCTACAATTCTGGGAAGGTTCAACGAAGTTTTTATCGGCCAATCCTTTATGGATTTTTAGAGCATCATCATCATTAAGGCCATATAAACGCCATTTACTACGAATTCGAACATCATAAACTGAAACATTATCACAATTCAAAAGTCGATCCAATGTAGTGACTCCTATATTGTGATAAGAGTAACCAGTCTCAAATAAAATTAGATTCATGGGTCTCCCATTACAACCTTTGAACGATTGATGATGTCAACATAAGGCGCCGTTTTGTCACTACTACTATACAACTGTTTTTCTGCTAAATTGTGGTTATTCTTCGTCACGTGTTTTTTGCAGACGGTTTTCGAATATAAATTTCATCTTTTATAACTTAGATAATGCTAGAAAATCATTTTAACGTTAGTTACATAATTTTTATAGTTAATTAATGATAAATAATAATTTAATACCAAGTAATATTAAAACAATGTATAAACTGAAAAATGTATAGAAAAATCCTTAATATCATTATTATTGTAAAGTACAAATGACAGTATCAGCTAGTGGTAGAAACTGAAGTCTAAGTAAATTTTTTATGACAAGAATGTTAAAAACTATCTGAATTTATTTTAAGTTTGTGTCACTCTACTTAAAGCATATTCATCTTTTTTTATTATAATTTTATAAATTGCTAAATTAAGAAATAGTTTTTTTAAATACAGTCAAAAGAAACAGTTCAAATACGGCATGTTATATTTATTTTGTATTGACAACTATAAATATTAGAAATCCATTATGATTATTATTTAAATTCATTTTTTCATAATAAAATATCTCAAAAAATTATGTTAATAACGAATTATAAATCCCATAATTTATTAACATTGACTAATACTAATAATTCGAACTCATTAACATGAGACAGAAAGCGTTATTTTTTTCCTAACCATCTGATCAGATAAAGTCTTTTACTAAGTTTTTCTGAATATTTAGTTATCCTGAGGGAATATTTTTTAAATTACAGTTAGAAGAAAATATCCGAAAAAGAGTGAAACTAAATTTAGAAAAAATTGACTGATAAATTCTTAAGTATACAACATTTATTATTGTTATTATTATTATTATTATTATTATTATTATTATTATTATTATTATTATTATTATTATTATTATTATTATTATTATTATTATTATTATTATTATTATTATTATTGTAGAATTAAATTTTCGATATGATTAGTGTTTAGGATGAATCCAAAAAGCTTTGAAATTTGAGAAATGAAGCTAAAACCATTCCATATTTTCAGTCTAAACAGAAACTCTAAATAAGAAATTTTCTAAAGAGAAATAATTTAAAACTTACAAAACGATAAGTGAATGTAATTACCAAATGTAATAACAATCAGCCATATTCAATTAAAAGATTATTATTATAATGACGACGATAATAATAATAATAATAATAATAATAATAATAATAATAATAATAATAATAATAATAATAATAATAATAATAATAATAATAATAATAATAATAATAATAATAAATAATAATAATAATGATTATAATAATAACAATAATAATAGCATTAATATGAATAATATTATTATTAATAATAATCATAAAAATAATTATAAAATAAATCTATTTCCCATAAATAACTATATGTATATACATCAATGAGAATTGACAGATGCTTCATAATCAACTGTTTCTGGCATTGACATACATACAAAGCTTGCTATCAATAATTCATGAAAAGGAAAATATGAAAACATTTTGCTATTTTTTCCATTCGTTTCTCTTTTACTAAAAAATATCTTTCGTAAAAAAGGAAAAAGAAAATATCTCAACTACTAATTAACATTTCTTTTAGAATTTGCGAAAAGAAAATTTTAAAATTAGCAATTTTTCTAAAGTTTAATAAAAAAACTATGCAAAATATTCATTCTAATCTTTGAAATTTTAAGCTCAAAAATGAGTTGGATAATTTCTGATTGTCTTTTCAGGTAATAGATTAATTGAATCAAATTGCATATAAACACAAGTCAAAGGAGAATAATAATAATAATAATAATAATAATAATAATAATAATAATAATAATAATAATAATAATAATAATAATAATAATAATAATAATAATAATAATAATAATAATAATAATCTTCTTCTTCTTCTTCTTCTTCTTCTTATTATTATTATTATTATTAAATGAAACACTGA
Source organism: Schmidtea mediterranea (assembly GCA_022537955.1). NCBI lineage: Eukaryota > Metazoa > Platyhelminthes > Tricladida > Dugesiidae > Schmidtea > Schmidtea mediterranea. The sequence continues at coordinate 201,078,131 of CM039680.1, read as the reverse complement.
CAACGATAAAAATTCGTTCTGTTGTTTAACTAGTAAAAAAAATCTGTTTGAACTTTGACAATATCAAATGGAAATAAGTCTTGATTATTGTCAACTAAATGAAAGAGAAATCGGTCTTCCGGTTTTGGTTATATATTTATATATTTATATTGTAATTTCTTTTAATATATAGATTTCCAATTATAAAAAGGACATAATAATAATAATAATAATAATAATAATAATAATAATAATAATAATAATAATAATAATAATAATAATAATAATAATAATAATAATAATAATAATAATAATAATAATAATAATAATAATATCGTAATAATAAATAATTATATAAACTTTAAATTCTTTTTTTGTCGATAGAGGAATCATTTACATAAACAAAATATAAATAAATAACTATGTAGGTAAATTTCATTGAAATAAAAGTTAAAGCTTAAACGAATTTTCAAGGGACAGAGAAATAATTTATTGGAATATAGAAACTTTTTGATAATAAATGAATTTTATTAAACAAAATTTTACTTTTAAATTAATCTGATTAACATTCAATCGAAAAATAAATCGAATAATTGACAAAAATTGTATAACAATAAAAATCTAAAGAAAATTAATAAATTTTAAATAAATATTGATAAAAATTATTATTTAAGAACTTGATTAATGATCTCATAATTTTACGAGATCACAATCCAAATCTTTAAATCTATTTTATTAAAAAATTTATTTACCAGCCATTTTAAAAATTAGCTATTACATATACTGCATAATAACTGCAGTCAGATATTCATTCAAACTTCTATTATAGAAGTTGTTAATGAACTGGAACAGGTGTATTATACTGACAGCAGTACTATAATTAGTAGTCGAAAACCTACTATTTATTGTGAAATTCTAAATTTAAACATATTTAGAAAATATGTTTATTTTTGTCTAATTTTATGTATATATGTGGTTGTGTGTGGCTAAGTAAATAATAAAATAAGCCTTACTGCAAAGTAATCTTTCATCAATATAATAATTACTTTGCAGAAAGTGCTTTTTTATTATTTACTTATCTGATATTTTAATTTATGCTGCTACCAAGGAATCAATGTTTTATATATACTTATATATACTTTATAAATATATGTATGTGTGTGTAATATTGTTAAATTTACAAAATAACTCTCAAATTAATCAACTAAATAAACTAGATACACTAAATAAAATCAAAAAAATTAAAAACTGTATTTACTGTAATTATTTAAAAGAATTTCGTTTAAATAATTGTTTAGAACGAATTTGGGATTTTGAAATACAAATAAATTATTTAATAGTTTTATTTCTTAGTTATTTCGATGGAAAACCAAATTTACCATAAACATATAAACAACGGTTTAATTGTTAACTATTTAATATTGAAACTAGCATTGATGCTGATAAAAATGAGCCAAGAACATCGAAGAGATTGGAAAAAAATAAGTCACAGTTTGAATTAAAATATATTATTAATATCATTAATGGAAAATAATATTATTGAAACGGGAACTATTTTGTTTCCAAAGAGAATATGCTTATTGTATCATGATTATTTTCATCTGTTGAAACAAATAACAATAATTTAGATTAATTTTTACACAAAATATTTTTAAGATCATATTCAAACTATATTAAAAACAGTAATTATTTAAATTATTATTTTAATCATATCTCACCTTACATGTGTCGATTTTAAGAAGATTTCGTTAATAAATTACAAAAGGCAATTTGTAATTGATAATGAAAATTGATTAATTTTATTATATTAATTACTTAAAATAGTAAAAATCGGCTAATTCAAATGAATTATATTTTTCGTTTTTTCAAATCCATTTCTGAAGTTAATTTAAGTAATTTAAGTAATTTAAGTCTAAATCAATAAATCAATATTGCACATTTCTAACTGTCAAATAAAACAAATTAACAAATATCCCTCACGAAGAAAGTTTGAAATTATATCAAAATGTCCATTGTTTTTGAATAAACTTTTGAATTGAAATTGTTTTATTTGGAATAAAATAAAAAACAAAATGTTGAAGAAAGATTTGCAACAAAAAGGAATTTGTAAAAAAAAACACTAGTTATTGTGATAGGTTAGTTGGAGTGTTTTCCTCACCAATCGACAAAGAGCACTTATCTATGTGCCAGTGATTTTTATGCAAATGTCTTCTGTGAAATGTCCATTTGCAATAATATTATGTGAAACATATTCATAATTCACAATATTTGCATTACTTGACACCTGGTCAGTGACGAGAAATTTAACTTTGCAAAAACAGAACACAGAATTCACCTCAACAAAAGACAAAACAATTAAAAGATCTTTTAGATTTTGTGTGGAAAAATTATCAAAATTGAATGATTACTTAATTGATGTAGCAGATGTAGTCTTTTTCTGTGCGCAATTTAGTCGAATCCGTCAGTTACAGACGATAAAATATTGCATATTTATTTAACCGAGTCAGGTCCGATTTGAAATTTAGCGATGAAAAGTAAAAAAAAATATTTGGTAATTTACGGCCTTTCGTTTTAATGTGGCCAATAATTTATAAACTAATTCCTATTTTTTCATAATTAATTTTTAACTGTGTCTAAGTAAATTGATTTTTTTGTTTTATCAAATCGGGTGTCGACAATTATTGATTTTTTTGGGGGTTTAGAAATTTCTCTGGATTTATTTAGATTTAAAAGATTTCATTTTGTTTTAATTGTTAATCGATAATGAAGAATTATAATGTCGCCAAACGTTCAATTGATAATTCAAACTGTTGACAGCGAAAATTAATTTATTATATTTAATTTCGAAATGAATTTTTATTATAGATTTTTAAACTTTAAAAATTATATTTTACTTAAATTTAGATTTTTAATATTAATTTAAGAATATTTATGTTATTAAATAGATATTAAGTAAAATATAATTTTTAAAGTTTATGTGAAGTTTTTAAAAATTATTAATTTGTTCAATTTTGTAGATTAAATCCATGGGAGTTGATGGGAGTTAATCTGTCAAAATATATAGTAAAACGTTTGTTTGAATGGCGCTTTCTTTTAATTAAAAAAATTGCCGTGTTTATTTAATAATAATAAAAATAAGAATGCTACTACTAATAATTATAATAATAAATGTAGAAAACTGTTAACATAATAAAGCATTTGTTCCTCAAATTTTTAACATCAAACTGAATTTTTAAAATCGTTTTTAAGAGTGAAAAAGCTCCAGGTTAAACGATGAAACACATTTTAATAAACGAGTTGTTTGCTAGATTTTCCTGGGCAGTTTTCATCACTGTGAGCTCTGTAACTAATGTTCTGCTAGATTCATAAAATATTTCTAGAAGAACTCAACTGGTGATTAAAACAATATTGAAATATGATTTGAAATAATTTTGAAGTAATGAATGAATAGAATGTATTGAGAGGTTAAGCGTGAAATCATTTTATTTTTTATTCTGATAAATGAGTAAAATATATTTCGTTAAAATTATATATAAAAAAGTAAATAAATTTTGTATAAATAGTTCTGCTTGAATAATTTACCTTTGGATTTATGATAAAATTTTCATCAATTTGATTGAGATTCTTTTATTTTTGAAAAGCAATAATAATATCTACTATTTTACTTGGTTTGATGAAATTTTATGTATTCAGTAATTTATCGTTTCATCCAGCTGTGTTATATATGTTATACGGATTACCACTTTTGTTTAAATTCACCCATTTATTCATTCACCAGAAGCACTCCTTCTAGGTTCTGCTTGAAGTTGTACTTTAAAAGTGTATTAAAATCATATCAACAGTATGATAATATATGACAAAATCAAAAATTATGATTTGCGTAAATTTTGCATTTAATTTTGTTTTACAATGTGTTTTAGTCTGCAACAAGTGAGCGAAGAAAAAATTCAAGTGCAAATAATAAGTAATTCGTCTTGTAAGAAAAAAAGGTGATTATTTGTTTGACCGACTATTAATAAAATATGACGCAAATGTTTCTTCACCCAAAACCATATACGAATTCATTAGTTTGCTTTATTAATTTTGTTTAGTGATTAGTTGTCCAACAATTTAATCATTTTATTTTTTTATCGCAATTGATCAGTAGTAATTAAGATTGATTCAATTTTATAAACCCATTTGATCAATTATATCAAAGATTGATTATTGACTTGTTTCACTTAAAAGAGTAAAATATGATTGGTAAAAGGTCTTATTAGCGCTTTCAATTAAAGCTGATTGGGTTAACCCAACAGTTACTTATTTATTGTCATCTTGTCGGTGTTCACGATTGATTAAGCAAATAATTAAGTTTGTTTGATTTTCTAATCACTTCCTGACATGGAACAACGAATAATTGCACTTGTTACCTGTTTTCTGAGAATGATATAGATCAGTAAAAAGTTTAAATTCAAATGAATATTTTACCGTTTCCTTTGAGAAGAAAGGTCTTGAAATAACGAATTTACAAGTTTCCAATAAGGCAATCAGTTACTATTTTAAAGAAACAATAACAAAGTTTAAATCAAAAAATGAAGCTTTTAAGAACGTTTAAAGTTTTACAAAAGAAGAATGAGATAGTCTATTGAAAATACCCTTGTAAATTCTAATTAGATGAGTGTGAGAGGGTTAGAAATTATAAAGGATTTAAAGATATGGACATTCTTTCGGTTTTCATGTCAGCAGATTAGACTGATAAAAAATAACAATACACAGCAAATTGTTGTTTTAAAGATTAATTAGTAATTAGTTTTTCATTGATTTTAGGATGTTGTATGACAAATCTTAGTTAGAGTTTCTTTTCACCAACATCCAAATTTAAAGATTAAAAAAGAATGCTAGAAATTGAATCAATCTGTAGATCGCCAATGTAACCGAACCAACCTCTAATTAGTTACGGAAAGAATGCGCTCCAAAAATGTGCATATATTACAAATACCAAAAGAATTGGCCACTACAACAACTGATTATCTAGCTTTGTGAATAATTAAACGTTTCTCCGTAATATATATTTTACCTAAGTATCTTAGGAAATTTTAGAAACCTGTTAAACTGAATGGATTTAACCTCCTCATATTTCAACATTTATGTGCCACACCTTATGTCTCCAAAAATACTTGAGTTCAACATAAGTACCTTAAATAATTAAATCTTTTTCTGTCGAATCAACAGCAGAAACTATCAATAAATTTAAGATTTTTAAACAGATATAAATTTTTTATCACAGTATTAAAGATATAGAAAATTACTAATCACAATCCAACTGTGATATTTGCAATGGAGACATTGAACGACGTTTTCGATATTACAATGAAACAAAATCTTTAGGTCTATTTGTAAAAGAAAGGGAGAAGTTTACATAAAGTGCACTTTAATATTTTTGTTATTGTTTGGATGTATTAAGTGCTTTTGTAGTTATTTTTTGCATGTGACAAACTTGTTATAAGCGTCACAAAAATAATACTTTTCTTCAAATAAATAACGAATCCTCAATTATATCAGAAAACCGAAATATTTTGAATTTTCCTAAATACTTTTTCGGCACCTTGTTCCATGCCTAATATCTCATGACAATCCTATAATTATTTCGGTTGATGTCTGAAATAATAAAAAATATATAGATGCTGTTTTTAGTCTAAAAATCATATATACAAGACACTTATTTTATTTTATTTATTTATATTTCAATAATACTAATTATTTTTTTTAAAAAACCATAGAATGTGCATCTAACTGTAGAAAATAGAAATAAGGACTTCCCGCAAAATTTATTGATATTAATTTTGTAAATTAAATTTGGAATCCATTCTTAAAAACAATTCAACCATCAAATAATAATTATATTATAACCCAATATCAATTACAAACTGGGTTGAATCTAATTAAACAAAGTAAATATAATTTTCAAAATTGAAAATTGTTTTCACTGTCATGAATAATTGATGAATATTAAACTATATCGTTGAATTGAACAAATAATAATAATAATTATTATTATTATTATTATTTTTACTAATATAAACCTCCATTAAGAAAGCATAAATTAGAAGTCAATTTTCAACCAATCAAATTTTGAGGATTTCAAACCGAGAAGCAATCAGGTAAAACCAAAATAAAATATAATATTTTATTTTATTTAATTTTTGAAGTTATTCCAGAATTTAACATGAATTTATTGATTGAATTTCGTTAGTTTTTTTTAAAAAAAAATTATTCTTTTATTTGAAACCAATTTTTATTTTTCATAGGAACATTTGGTTACCTATTGTTGCTTCAGTTGTTCTTTTCAGAAACTGATTCGGTCAAACATTTCAATGTAACAGAAAATCAGTTGGAGTCTGAGCCGCCATTGAATGTGTTTAAAATTCTCGATTTGCCCATCAATGACAAATCGGTTGTGAAAAATATTGAATTAATGCCATACTATTTAAAACCGATCAGACAAAACCATTTGGAAATCAACCGTAGAACTGGGGATATCATCATCAAGTCTATATTTGATCGGGAGGAGGTTTGTCCGTATCTTGAAACCGATGATTGCAAAGTTGATTTTATTTTACTATATCAAACCACACCAAAAGAGTTTTCGTTGTATATCAAAGACGTCAATGACAATTCTCCGGTTTTTAAAGAAAAATCAAAACAGATTTCGATTCATGAAGGAGAAAATAGTGCACAGATGAAACACCATTTACCAAAAGCCGTAGATTTAGACAGCTCTGAAAATGGAATAGATCGCTACACAATTAAGTTTGTCGACAATTCCAAGTCCGATGAAAACTTTCATGAGTATTTCAAATTAGTCAATCAAAAGGATAAAGACAATATCATTACTCCCGTTCTACATGTTATGAAGCTTTTGGATCGTGAAAAGGTCGAGCGATTTTCATTTAATCTAATAGCATGGGATAAAAAACAAAAGTCTGGAGAATGTAAAATTTCGATTATTGTTTTAGATATCAATGATAATTCTCCTATTTGGAGTAATACTCAATATTCAGTGGAAATTAAAGAATGCTCATTGCAAAGGGAAATATTGAAATTAGAAGCCTATGACCTCGATGATCCAAATACAGAAAATGGACGTGTCACTTATGAAATCAGCGAAAAGTCGAAATCCAATGACAAGATTTCAAGCCTTTTTCATATAACATCGAATATGCTGTTTGTCGACATAATGAAAATACGTGACATTGAAAGCTATGATTTTGAAATAGAAATTCTTGCCAAGGATGGAAGCGGCAAATCGAGCTCTAAGACGATTTATATTAAAATTCTTGATTGCAATAACAACAAACCGAATATTGAAATCAGTCAAAGGAATCCGAGAATCTTTGAAAAGGAAGTCCGATCAACCAAATTAACAAATGTTATCGTCAGTGATCCAGATCGAGGTGTTAATGCAGAATTTGATTGCGTAATTGACGATTCATTGCATTTTCAACTGAAAAGTATGATGAGTAAAAAGATCAGTCCACTTTCTGGAAGGTGGGTTTTATATTCTTTGAATACAAGTGAAGGGGTTGAATTCAATAGAGAAAAACAGGCTAGCCTATCAATCGTTATTACTTGCACTGATAAAGGCCTACCGGCTCAGTCAAATACTCAAATTTTAACAATTCATGTTCTGGACATCAACGACAATAAGCCAGAATTTACCAGGCATATGTACACATTTTCCGTCGAGGAAAATATACCGATTGGTAGTGTTGTAGCATCTGTAAAAGCCATTGATGCGGATATTAATGAAAATGGTCGAGTGTCTTATGAGATAGTATCTGATCCGAAGGATATGTTTTCGATTAACAACAAAGGTCAAATTCAAACAAATAACGACTTGGACAGAGAAAAGGTCGACATGTATGAATTTCAAGTCATTGCAAAAGATCACGGAAAAGAATCAATGAGCAGTTCTTGTACAGTAAAGATATTTGTTTTAGATGTCAATGACTGTAAACCCGAAGTAGATAAACAATTTGTTTTTGAAATAACAGAAAGTCATGGATACACAACAATTCACAAAAATCTTGGGAAAATTAACGCTACTGACGCTGATTTTGGTTTGAATGGAACTATAAATTTTAAAATTTCCCATATTCAGCAACAAAATCAAAGAAAGAATCTCTTGCAAATAACTTCAGATGGGCAGCTATCCATTTATGGAAACGTTGACAGAGAGGTAACGAAGTCTATTCATACTGAAATTATCGTTTCTGATAACGGACGCCCACCATTGTCTTCAACAACGACCGTTGTTATCAACATTCTTGACGTAAATGATAACAAACCTAAGTTCAGTTTTCCTAACATTCACAATAATAATCATATTAATCTCAGCTTACAAAGTTCTGTAAATAGCATTCTCGGAGTGGTGGAAGCTACTGATCCAGACAATGGAAATAATGGATCAATTACTTATAAACTATTGGGTGGTGAATTGATCAAATCTACATTTGAACTTCAACAATCTGGTCAATTAATATTAATAAAATCCTTGCTCGACAAAAGATTGAATCCGGATAGGTTAATGATCCAAGCCTCAGATAGTGGTAACCCTTCTTTGACAGAAATGGCAACTCTTTATTTACGATATTATAATAATAAAAAATCCGTATCGAGTGATAGGATTTTAGAAAAGAATCCAAATAATTTAATGACCACAGGCATAGATCAAAACAAAGAGTCCAGCAGTCTAACGTTACTCTATGGACTGGCAGCCATTCTTTTTATTGTTTTTAGTGGTGTCCTTGTAATTCTTCTCTATGTCTTTCTGAAGAATCGACGACAAAACCCACAAGGTTTATAATAATTATTATATAATAATAATAATAATAATAATAATAATAATAATAATAATAATAATAATAATATTAATAATAATAATAATAATAGTAATAATAATAATAATAATAATAATAATAATAATAATAATAATAATAATAATAATAATAATAATATAATAATAATAATAATAATAATAAAAATAATAATAAAAAAAAAAAAAATAATAATAATAATAATAATAATAATAATAATAATAATAATAATAATAATAATAAACTGAATTCCCCAGATCTGTGCATTTATCCGTGACAGAATCCTATAATTCATTATTTGTGTATATATATAATTTTATTTCATTATTATTATTATTATTTTTATTATTAAAAATTTTAAATTAAAAAGAAAAGCTTAAAGTAGCATTTATGACAAACTGGCTTGTATCATGTCAGATTCAATTTATAACATCTCGTTATCTGAGTAGAATTTCTGACTAAATATCTGTCAAAACTGTATTCCTTAATTAGGTAAATCATCATCTATTTGCATTGTTATTACGGGATTCTTAAAAATCATCACAAAAACGAAGGATTTGATGGTTTATTAAGTCATTGTCTATTTAGGAAAGCAGTCGCTCACTCATTTATTAAATTAAGACTGATTAAACTTTCAATTATTGTTCATATATGCGTGAAAATATCTTTTCTATCGAAAATAAAAATAGAGAAAATAGGTAGACATCACGCCTCGTTGTTATAACGACTGTTTTTCTTAAGGATTTAGTAAATACAATTTTCTTTCTTGTTAAAGCAATAAAAAAATTCACCGGCAGTGATTTAAAAGATTAATTGTTCTCCGACATCAGAAAGGTAGTTGAGAGAGAATCCTGTTCGACTATCAGGCTATAAGTTGGTAAATTTGTGACGCTGCATGCTTCATTGTTGGGAAATATTTTCGAAAGAACAATTAAGTTAAGTTTTCGTTAAAATTTAAGTGTTTGTTTTAATATAATGAATATTAAATTCTAAATAAATAAGTATAAATCCATGATTGCAATAACCGCTATAACATTGTATAAATTTATATTGTATTAATTTCTTGGAGTAGATTTAAAATTCTAAATGACTCTAGTTTGGTGGTTTACAATTAGGGCCAAGAGAGAACTTTCTAAAGTTTGGACGAGAATTATTGCCTTTAAAAAAACTTGCAAACACTAAGTCGATTTTTGAGACTTACACTCTCTGCATTATATTTACCAGAAAATTCAGTACAATAAGATACTGGGTGCGACGCATACGTGTATGTATACTTTGAGTATGAAAGTTTGACCAGGGAACTAAAATTTAGGTATTGTTTATGTATATATATATATATATATATATATATGTATATAAATGGTTAATTATTACAACTCTAGCTGAAGAATATCTAAAATAATTAATTTATGAGCAATAGTAACTCGCAACCTTATTTATGCCACAGTTTGATATTGTGTCACTTGTTTGTTTAAGTATTACCCACATTTATGCAATATGATTATATACTAATTGCAAATACTTGACATAATAATTCATGATCTTATTCAAAAAATAAAAAAAACCAAAATGGGTTTTAATTTTCTTTAGCAATTTTTTTAATATTTATTTGCAAAGTGATACCTAAAGCTTTTATCGTGATATTGAAAATCTCTAATTTTTGTAATTCTATTAAGTTTCTGCCAAGACATACGTTTTTACACATGGGATTTTATCTAATCTAAATTAACCGGAAACTTTACAAGGAAGATCTAGAAATAAAATTATACAAGATATAAGCTAAGAGGTTATGGGTTAGTTTCCTTTAATACCTCTTTAATGAACTTGCGCAACTGGTACACTTTCTATTTCAATGACGAAATTGTTAGCCCATGAACAATATTTGAAAAATAGCACCCTGTAAATGTAAATATATTTTTAACCAAAATTGAGTGGAGACTATATATTTTATTCTGGAAAAATGTGAGTATGGGAGTTTCAAATGCTCTTCCGATATTAACGGACACTTCCTCGCCAGAATTTGTCCGTTATATTGAGGTTTCATGTAATATTAAAGAGGAACATTATTGCTTTAATCAAACAGACGTTCTATTATTGAGAAGCGGAGGAGGGATGGTTACGAGACTGTGGTCCATTAGTAGAGTACCCATGAAACTTCTAATTCTAATTTCACAACCAAATTCAATGTACACCGAATGTTGACAAGAAATAACTAAAGTACATTACATGAAATTCCGCTAAAACTTATCTAAAAACGAAATTGAATATTTATTCTAATGTTTCATAAACATGTGTCGTCGTATTAATTTTATCAGAGTTTAGTGGAAAAATTCATTAAATAAAAATTATCTTAGACATTTTAAATAAATAAATTGCAAATCTCACGGGATTTTAATTTTCTAAATTAAATTTTCCATAAAAAAGTATTTTAATTATGAAAAATAGAAATTTCCCCAACTTTCATCCGACAGTTGTAATTAAGCCTCACCTGCAATTTTTTGATAAAATTCTTTACACAGTTTTTGAATTTATGGACTGCTTTATAAAGCGCATGTATTTTCTACAATATATATATATATATATTAAGGAAAATTATTGTTTTGAGACCCTGATTATAGATATTATATTTATATAGTTTTATATTATATTTTACAATTAAATTCTTTGTCATATTTCTGTTGAAATTTGATAACAATTTAATTTGAATAATCTTGTTAATAATTTGCACAATTTCCTATAACATACTTTTAAGGAAATAATTTAAGATTTTATTTTCAACATGAGTGTATTAAAACATTAATCAAGCTTTTGAAGCTTATGGTTTACAAATTCTAAATGCTACAGCAATTCATGCCTCAAATTCACTTAATATATATATATATCAAAAGTAATAATAATAATAATAATAATAATAACAATAATTGTAAGAACAATTTATTATGTTAAAAAGAGACATACGTGAGCAATATTTACTCTTTTATAGTTTTTCGTTGCACATCATCTACAAGAGAGTTTATTGGTTTTCTAATTATTAATACAGAATACACAAACATAAATAGTATTTTACAAATGGAAGTTCATTAAAAAGATAAATATTAAATAAAATCTTCCTAAATTAGACATTAGTTTTATTATACAATAAATATTTAATTGAAAATATATTTAGATTTTTGACAAAATAATTACCTATATGTACAAGTTTAAATGAATATTTTTCCATGAATTTAAAATTCTGAATCCGGTTTTCTTAAATTGATTTTAAATAAAATCTTAATAAATTTTTAACTATTTATTATTATTATTATTATTATTATTATTATTATTATTATTATTATTATTATTATTATTATTATTATTATTATTATTATTATTATTATTATTATTATTATTATTATTATTATTATTATTATTATTATTATTATTATTATTATTATTATTATTATTATTATTATTATTATTATTATTATTATTATTATTATTATTATTATTATTATTATTATTATTATTAGTATTAGTTTTTTGTGTTTTGGAAAAGTGATTTAAATCGTCCAAATTATTACCTTCACTTACTAAATAATGTACTGTCATAAACATTTTGTATTGTATTTCAAAATTAATTTCTTATATTTTGTTTTCTTTAAATTGAAATTGCACAATTTTATTAAAAATTTCTTCTTCTTGTAACGGATAGACCTTATATATTTACCAAACGTCTTTTTGGATTGATTGAAGATATTGTTTAAGATGATATAAATCCGTCGCCTCTTTGACACGAATAAGACAAACATATTTCCAATACATAGATTCAATGTTAATTTCGCTGATAATAGCACTGAAAAAGTTTATTTCATCAAAAATGAAGATTTAGTCAAATTTATTTTAAGTCAATTAATTTTTTCGGATGAAATGAAGTTTAGAAGTCATAGAGTAATTGATGATATAGATTGTGCAAAGCGTGTTATTAGATCTTTGGTAAGTCACATTGGGTATGCGTAGTGATCGGTAACTTAATTGAGTTGACGTTAGCCACCACATATTCTGAATGATCCGTCTTTCTTGTGACTACATGTATTGGAAAAACCCATGGGGATGATAAACAACGTAAAATGCTTGCATTTTCTAGAGTCTCACGATATTGGCCAGATAGTTTTGTCAATGTGATCAAATAGGAAAGTCAGTTTTTACAAGAGATTTTTCGTCTATCTATCAACTTTGCAATTAAATACTTTGAAATGAGCCTGCCACACAACTTCTTGTTTTCTAATTGATACAATATAAGCTGTATTGTTCTCTTCCAATCATTTAGTTTTACATGTAACTCTATTTGTGTGATTGTTCTATTTTTTGACACAATCTCAATCTTGTTCAGTCTTCCACTTCTTTAAATGTCAGAAACAATTGTTCTGTCCGAAAAAAAACTTCGAAATTTAGTTTTATATTGTTGATATTAAAGAATCCTTTCTTTCATATGTTTCTTCAAGCATCAGTTCTTTGAAATAAATTGAAAGGTCTATAAAACCCTTCTAAAATCAAACCTTTTCAACTATTTTTATAACGCCAAAATTAATTTAGAAAAAAAGACTTTTAAAAACAATTCACCATAAAGATAGTGATTTAACATTTTATTTATGATGCTACCAAAAAACCATAACTTTCTACTCATATATAGTTACCCAATAATCTATTATTATATAAAAAATAGCAATGAATACGAAAATTTATAAATATAATATAATATGTATTTTCGTTGGACATTTGGCTTGGGCCTTGCTGACACTTATTTGTAGTTCCGACTGACGAGATTGAAGCGAATTGGGCGATTTTCATCAGGCAGGAATATTTCTAATACAAATTCTAAATTAAAATTCATTGATGCATGACAAGATGCAATTTTTATAAAATTTTTTAGAAGAATTCGTACACAAATAAATAATTAACCCTTACTCCATCGAAGTCTGATTTAATATTTGTAAATTTTCCCTTGTTTTTCTTTTGGATTTATGAAAAGAAAAAAGAAAGTCAATTGAAATCACATCTAATTAAATTTGATATAAAAATTATTTCATTTTTCAACGAATTTTATTAGAACTTTATTTCGAATATTATTTTCCTACCCTTTGTCGAAACCTTTGAAGGCATTTAAAACTGGCAAAGGTCTCTTTTAAACTTTTTCAGTATTCTGTTCTATAATTAAATTCATCGCCTTTCAATAAAATTTATCTTAATTTTAATTAAATTTAATTTGAACATTTTTCTGTGTTAATTTTAAAAAAATCAAATTTAGAGAAAATGAAAAAAAGTGATTTTTAACCGTATTGAAAAAACGCCCTCTTTACCACAGTAAAGTTATCCAGTGCCCTCCCCCTACAAAAATAAAATTTTAAAATTTACGCTTTTGCCTCGCGTGTATTTGGCTTATTTGTAATCGATTTCGATATTTTCTTAAAATATGCATAACTTCGCTAAAACTATTTTCTACTAAATACGATGAAGAAAATGCCATGATCGGTAATTTTACTTATTTCCACAGAAGAGGGTATCGGAGGAGAAAACAAACCCAAAAAGCATCATTATCACATTTATTGAATATATTTTTGGTTTCACAGTCATTTTGTTGTTCTATAAATTGCTCTTTTAAATTTTGACTGACATTTTGAATTGTATTGTCATCTCTTCTATAACAGAGTCAATATGGCTACAGTAAGTTTCCAAATTCGAATCCCTGTTCATATCATCCTTTAAGAAGGAAACTGATGGTATTATCGCTGACAAAGTTTATTTTTATATAATTTGAGTTTATTGGTAAAGCTCAGTACAATATCTTTGACTTTAATAAAGCTGATTTTGTCTTCTTGAACTTTCAGGAGGTTTTCATTGTCCAAAAACTCTACAAATGTATCAAATAGTACAAATCTTTTTAAACAATTTTCTTTCGATAGTCATCATACTTCTTTATGTAAGATAAGTCTTATGAATTCTTCATCATTTTTATACACAGTTGACGGAATAACTTATCATTCAAGGGATGTGACTTTATTTTATTGATAACAGTTATAACAATACTCGTCGATTTGTGATCTCTTCCACTAAGATGTTTTGAGGATTTATTGTTTACTGAGAATGATGTAGTAAATGATGCGGTTAATAAGCGCTAATTTATGAAGAAATAATTTTAATACAGATGAATTTAAATACACTAATGCTGAGAAATGAACGCAACCGCCAAACAGACTGACAAAAGATGACTAATGCGCAGTACGCAATAAAATTACTTTGCCTATGCGCAAAACGAGACAACACCGTAACAAGATATGCTAATGCGCGTAGTGCACACGTGTAGTTTCTATCATATGACGTGGCACTGTCAAACGCCGAACTGTCACACAACGCCCACTCGAAACTTTGCAGTGCCCCCTAAATTCTAAAAATTTATAAGGCACCCCCGTTAAGAATCACTAATATAGACATTAACAATCAAGTTAAATAATTTAGCTAAATTACTTATGTCATTTTAAAATTTTATATTAATCATTTAATATTATATGAAAATAATATTTGTAAATAAAATATAACCAATTTGATTGTTTATATAATTTTAATATAAATATTAATACAACATTTGTAGAACGAAGCATTTGATAGTTTTTTGCTCAAGACATAACTGATGTAAAATAATTCTCTTGTTTTAATATTGTTAATAATAATAAAAATTTGAATTTAAAATGCGTTTTTAATTAATGAGAACCATTAATATTAGGGTCAAACAGTCTAAAATGAGCATCATGAATAATTAAAAGGGATAAATAATATTTCGTAAAATAAAAAAAATTGTATTTTTTCACATTTTCTTATCTGCATAGATCAGTGAATAATTTGCTGAATGATTCTTTGAATTAATCAAGAGAAACTAATTTTGAAATTAATGAATAAATTGAAGAATTTAGCAATTACAAAAATGTTTATGAACACAACTTTTTTTATTTTTGGGTGTTAATTATTATAAAAATAGTTTATAAAAATAAAAGTGGTCATTACATAATTAATTGAATTAAGTCAGTGAGCATCACCAGTAATTAAGATATTTCTTGTATTTTGTAGCTTACAGATTAATGTAAAGGCTCATTAAAATCCAGGAGAAAATTTAATTATCATTTGATATTTTTGGCAAGCACCTATTGTGATCTACAAATATCATATTAGTCGTCCAACATACTTAATGGGACAATGTAATATACTAAGATGACTTGTGATGCAGAATTTAAACTTTTAATGATCTGCTTTTTGTGAAATAACGAAAATTATACATTTCCTTAACACTTTTCTAAATGTCTTAAGGTGTGTTACAGACCAATTTTGGAACCATTGATCTAGAATTTTATTTTAATTTTGAATTCAATTACACAATAAATTAATACAGATTATCATTTCATAATGTTTGAAAAAAATATTTTGATAAACAAATTAGATTTTTGAATCAAAATCAGCTCATTTAAATTCATCAGTTTCACCTCTAACTTTTTCTTAAATTATTAAAAAATATACATAAACTAATTTTATTTATTTACGTTTATTGTTAATTAATACCCAAGTGTCTTTAAAAATGATTACCGATTTATATTTAAATTAATTATTCCTTAATAGAAAAAATACAATTAAATCATTTTTTTGTTTTAATTAATATCCTTCACAATAGATAATTATCTAAAAAATAAATCATAGGAAAAAAGATTTGCAGAAATGATAATATCGATCTATTTTAAAATTATTATGCGACAGAAAATTTTTAAAATGGATGTGACTAAAATATTTTCAGATTATTCACTGGAGAAAACTAACTCGAGAATTCGCAAAAATTACATTACAAAAGAATCATCGGTTTCAGTAAGTGCTTATCGTTTACAGTTGAAATATCATTAAAGAGCTAAAATTAAAAACAATAAAAATTTATTTTAATATTCAAAAGAAATCTGAGTTTTAGTTGTTTTAATTAAAGACTCCGAGTATGAAAATAATTTTCTTTTTGCTGGAAAAATATTTCCTAACAAAGGCAAACAAATTTTAAATTATAAATTTTCAAATTTTATTTTCTTGTTTTTAGTAATTCTGGTTAATTATGATTAATTTTTGTTTCAAGTAAATAATTAAATTTTTATTTTGCTAAATCGAAACAATAATACTTAGTAATCTTTAATTTTACTATATTTTAATTTTCCAAAAATATTTAAATTTAGTAAATTAAAATATTGAATATAAAATTTTAAAATGTGAAAAATAAAATCTCAAAAAAACATTTTTTGACTCAAGACAGCTTAGCTAATTTTCTTTTAAATCAAAAAAAAATATTTACATAATTAAAATATCAAAACTTTCAAATTATAAAATTCAAAACAAACAATTAATCGATAAATGTCGATAAAAAAGTAATTTCTTTAATTAAATAAAAATCAATTTAGTAATTGATTTTAGAAATTAAAAATTTTATTTTGAATGAAATTTTAAATAAAAAGACAAATAATTATCTACGAATAAATTTCAAACAATTATCAACAAATCTCAAATTTGAAAATTCGTCTAGAAATTATTTGAAAAATAAATTATTTTTATTTTTAATTAAAAAAAGCGAGAAATTGGATTTTTATGACATGATTTACAATACACAGAAAAGCATAAAATTTATCATGCTGTTGGGATAAGTGGTTTATTTAGAGCCATTTTTGATTAATTAAACAGTCATAAGAACTATATTTGGTTTTAATTATTAAACATCAAATTTTCAATATAATAATAATATTAATAATAATAATAATAATAATAATAATAATAATAATAATAATAATAATAATAATAATAATAATAATAATAATAATAATAATAATAATAATAATAACAATAATAATAATAATAACAATAATAATAATAAAAATAATAATAATAACAATAATAATAATAATTTTAATAATAACAATAATAATAGTAATTATAATAATAATAAAATAAGTTTGGCAACAATTTTATTAAAAGAAATTGGCAATCAAACACTCGTCGTACACAGCATAATATACCAGAAAAGCATATGTTAAAGTGCTTCGAAATAGAATCATCTTGATGAATTTTTAATGAATTTAAGTATGAAAATATTCCTTATTTTGTTAACCTATGGTGGTTAGGTTTGTGTGAATGACATTTTTTATACAAACAATATTATGACATACTTAAATATTAAGTTACAATGTAAATGATCGCTGGCTTATATAAGGTTTTTGAATATTAAATCCTTTATAAATAATTGTTTTTCTCTAAAATCACTTAAGAAAGAAATCTCAAACACTTGTTACCATGCAAAATACTAATTTTTAATTTAAAAACTTTTTTCATGATTTCATTGGAGGCTATTTTGTCAACAATATGAATCTTAAAACATATTCCATTTTCGTATTTTTATATAAAAAACTATTTATTCTTGTTTAATTCATATATATTGAAAAATTAAAATGAATACAAATAATTTTTAATTCCAGTAAATTTATAATAATTCCATTAAGCATTTACAAAATTTTTATAATTCAATGCCATAATTATAAAATTTATAAAAAAATTCTTTTAAAAGATTTCATAAAACAATTAATAATTGAAAATTTTTTGAATTTATATTCAATAATGCACATAATTAGTAACAATAATATTTCAAAAATTTTACATTTCTTTCAATTTTAGAACGAAAAGAAATGCAACGATGAATTACTCGATCCCAGCCTCTGTGAAATGACAGGTGCAATTTATTGAATATAATAATAATAATAATATCTATGGTTTTTAAGATAATGTTTTTTCATTCTTAATTTGTCACTTGAAATGCTTTTAAAAAAACTTCTGTTATTAAAATTCAAAAACGAACAAAATAAAATAAAACAATACAAATAGTCAAAATATTATTTTAAATTGTCATTTTTGTTTTTATATACATAAATATATATAATTATTATTAATAAACACTGGAAATTATATTTTATATTTTTATTAATAATAATAATAATAATAATAATAATAATAATAATAATAATAATAATAATATTAATAATAATAACAATAATGATAATAAATTTTTCTAGTTTTCACCTCATATTGCTTTTTGTTTTTCAATGGCGAAAACATTTTTTTAATATTTTGATTTATTGATGTTCACAAACTTTCGACATAGCCTTTTTCAAGTGATATAGATCATATAATGATAATAACAATAATAATTATCTATTATTATTATTATTATTAGTAATATTAATATTTTTATTATTATTATTATTAATATTATTATTATTATTGTTATTGTTATTATTATTATTATTATTATTTTTATTATTATTATTATTATTATTATTATTATTATTATTATTATTATTATTATTATTATTATTATTATTATTATTATTATTATTATTATTATTATTATTATTATTATTATTATTATTTATTATTATTATTATTATTATTATTATTATTATTAATATTATTATTATTATTATTATTATTATTATTATTATTATTATTATTATTATTATTATTATTATTATTATTATTATTATTATTATTATTATTATTATTATTATTATTATTATTATTATTATTATTATTATTATTATTATTATTATTTTTTTTTTTTTTTTTTTTTTTTTTTTTTTTTTATTATTATTATTATTATTATTATTATTATTATTATTATTATTATTATTATTATTATTATTATTATTAATATTAAAAGATAACTCCAATAAAAAACCTTTCGTTCGATATATTTCGATAGCACAGCTATCATCTTCAGGTACTCAAAACCAACTAAAAATATTATGAATTAACATTTTTAGTTGGTTTTTAGAACCTGAAGATGATAGCTGTGCTATCGAAATATATCGTACGAAAGGTTTTTTATTGGCGTTATCTTTTAATTAAATCGTTGCCAAATTTATTTAATTATTTAATTATTTTTATTATTATTATTATTATTATTATTATTATTATTATTATTATTTTTATTATTATTGTTATTATTATTATTATTATTATTATTATTATTATTATTATTATTATTATTATTATTATTATTATTATTATTATTATTATTATTATTATTAATATTATTATTATTATTATTATTATTATTATTATTATTAGTATTATTATTATTATTATTACTATTTTAATATTAATATCATCATTATTAATAATTCTTTCATTAATTGTTAATAATGAGCTAAATGAATTAATTATTAACAATGCAATCAATCGTAATTTTATTTTTTTTTCGAATCAAAATCGCTTTATTGACAAATTACGTTGTTAAAAATTAAAGTAAGATATTGATTGAAAATGTTTTAAATTTTAAAAAAGTTTGCTAATAGAAAATCTACATAATTTAAGTTTTTCTTATATTTTCAAGTAACAGGTTATTATGATATATATTTTTTAAATTTATGTATAATCAAAACATTTCATAAAATATTTTACAAATATTTAACAGAAAATTTAAGACTTTAAGTCATTCAGTGATTATAAAATTTTTTAAAATATAATTATCATTTTATATTAAATGTTCTAGTTTTCCAAGTTCAGTATCGCCTTCCGACCTCAAACTGATTTTTTTAAAATTTGAGGAATTAGTTACGTGCTTAAGAAATTATTGGGCTTATTTCATTATCATTTAGTCTCTTTCAGTATTCCTCTTGAATAAAAACGACATCGCCAACATAATTAGAAAGTCTTAAGAAATTGTGAATGAAGAAATTTTAAATGTCTTAACGGATTTTGCCAGATAATTATTATAAATCTTTATTTACAAAATGTTTTGTAACAAATTATTCTTATTTATAAACTCCTTGCAATGCTTAAGTTGAGAATTTTATCTTGTTGATTTTTATTTAAAAATTCATTTAAATTACATTAAAATGCATGATTTTAAACTTCATCATGCAGATCGGAATTTATCTCATGAATAGGATATGAACATTATACAATTTCACAATGAAAATGTAATAATTTTGCATCCATTAAATAAATTGCTTTTTCCACAAATCCTTTAACAAGAAAGACAATGAGAACATGCAGAAATAGCTTTTAATTTTTTTATTGAGAAATTATAAATTAACTTAATATTAATATTTAGACTTTATTGATTTTAAAGTGAAAGGCTAAATATTATTGTTTATTTTCTATTTTGGAACTTCAATTATTCTTTGTAATAATATTAATAATAATAAGAATAATAATAATATTATTATTAATAATAATAATAATAATAATAATAATAATAATAATAATAATAATAATAATAATTATAATAATAATAATAACAATAATAATAATAATTAATTAAATAAATTTGGACACGATTTAATTAAAAGATAACGCCAATAAAAAACTTTTCCTACGATATATTTCGATAGCATAACTATCATCTTCAGGTACTCAAAACCAACTAAAAATATTATGAATTAACATTTAATTTAAACAAATTATTTTTTATTAATTTAATTTTGTAATAAATAAATATTTATAAAATATAATCAAATAACTTTTAATTAATTTAAAATTTCATTTATATTATAACTTTTAAAAAAAATTAATGTAATTTAAAATTTCAATTAGTTTAATAATATTAAACAAAAAAGTTTTTTTTTAAAAAACAATTAATAAACATTTTGGATAGAATGGCATTTCGTAAACTTCTTGGATTTGCTACTTCAAATGTCAATTTTCTTTTCAATAATGAATGGTATCAACAAATAGATGGAGTTGCTATGGGTTCCCTTTTAGCACCAACGATGGCATCAATATTTTTATCTAGTTTGGAAAAGAAAATTGCTTCTTTCCAATTTGAAAAACCTTTTGTTTATAAAAGGTATGTGGATGATATTTTTCTTGTATTTGAAAACCAGAAACATGTAGAACCGTTTTTGCATTTTATGAACAGTTTACATAAAAACATTGTATTCACATGTGAAACGGAGAGAAAGTCATCAATTGCGTTTTTAGATTTGTTAATTCAACGCAAAGATAAACAGTAAGAGACAGAGATTTATAGAAAACCAACTGATACTGGTCTTTATACTTCTTCAGAAAGCTTTTGTGAATTTAAGTATAAGAGAAATATGGTGAAAGGATTGATAAATCGTTCATGGTCTTTATCTTCTACTTTTGCTAATTCGGTAAAAAGTGTTGATAAATTGGTTGAGTTGTTGATAAAGAATGGATATTCTAAATCATTTTTATTGTTGATGATAAAAGAAACTGTTGATAAATTGATTAAAAATCCTAAGGATCCATGTTTTGGAAAGTCGGAGTGTAATTTGTCAAAGGAGTGTGAATTGAGTGTTGATCTAAATAAAAGTAAAAATGGATATAAAAAAATTGAGCTTAAATATGTGTTAGTATTGCCGTACTCTGAAGGCTTTACAAATTATAAAAGGAAGTTAAGTAAACAGATGGGAAATTTAGAGTATAAGATCGTCTCTAATTCGTGTAAGGTACGCAATATGCTTATTAATAAATCAAAAACTCCAGTTGGATTGTGTTCTGATCTCGTTTATCAATTTACATGTAATGGGTGTAATGCCACATACATTGGAGAGACTTCCCGTCATCTCTGTACTCGAGTTCTAGAGCATTGTCGATTGAAGGGTTTGACCAATATTAGTGAGAACAATAGAGGCTGTAAAAGTGATATAGGAATGTCTGATTTTAGAATTTTGTTGAGAAGTTTTAATAATTATTGGGAACACGTGATATGTGAAGCATTGTTGATAAGGTCATTGGATCCAAAGATTAATGTGCAAAGTGTTGTGATTACGAATGTTTTGAATGTTTTTAAATAGTTTAAGTATGTTAAATCATGTTTATGTATTGATTTTTAAAAATAAACTTTTTTGTTTAATATTATTAAACTAATTGAAATTTTAAATTACATTAATTTTTTTAAAAAGTTATAATATAAATGAAATTTTAAATTAATTAAAAGTTATTTGATTATATTTTATAAATATTTATTTATTACAAAATTAAATTAATAAAAAATAATTTGTTTAAATTAAATGTTAATTCATAATATTTTTAGTTGGTTTTGAGTACCTGAAGATGATAGTTATGCTATCGAAATATATCGTAGGAAAAGTTTTTTATTGGCGTTATCTTTTAATAATAATAATAATAAATATAACAATAACAATAACAACAACAACATTAACAACAATATTAACAACAATATTAATAAATTATTTCAATATCTTGTTGGAATTTAGATATGCATTCCTCTCCAAACGAAAATTACACTCATTTAATGTGGATGAAAGAGGGACAATATAATGTTCTTTATCCCAATTCTTTACCAAAATTGCAAATTGATTATTTGAAAGACAATAATTTCAACATGACAAACTATTTCAATTATAAAAATCCTTCTGATACCTCCTCATCGACGAATCCAATGCAAATTATGGTAAATAACCTGCAGACTCCCAGTACAAAATCAAAGATTATTCTTCATCAATCGAATTCTCAATTACAATATCGAGATTCAAAGGAAAGTCTAGACAATATGGCGTACAGCACATCTATAGATGGTAAAAATGATAAATTTACAATTCCTTCACATGAAAAAGTCATCGTTTCGACAGTGTCAGCAAACAGCTCTAATTGTTATTCTCCTCAGTCATATGTCACCTCTACGTTTGTCTGAATTGCACCTGTGATTCAAATTAACATTGTTCTATAAACAATTACTGTGTAAATATAAATATTTTGTTTTAATGTTTAAATTTCCGAAGAATTTTATTTTATTTATTTTGAACAACTATGTCCATTTTTTAGCTTTATGCTTAAGGAGTTCGAATTGCAAAGGCGGCTAATCAAAAATATTATCAAAATAAAAAATAGTTTATATTTGCTTTCATTTAAACTTTATTAGTTTATTGTCCCGGTGGCGCTATATAAGCCAAGGTCATATAAATTAGGATCTATATCAAGTAAAATAATTGTAATAATACATTATAATTTGTACATAAAACTGTTCAGAACGTTTTAAACATTGAAATTATGTTTTGTTTATTATTTAATATTCTTATTTTTAATCTTATTTTCTTTTAATGCATAATTTAACTTAAAAAGTTTAAGCCAATATTTTTTTAAATTTCTTTTCACTCAAATGCATATTTTTTAAAAAAAATTTACTTAAAATATTAATTATTTAAATGCCAAGAAAGATAACGATTATTTTATTTGCGATTAATTTTAATTTTATTTTTTAATTTTATTATAATATAAGAAATTGTAAGAAGACCATGGAAATAAAACTTTTAAATAAATTATATTTATAAATCAACAACGGCCCTGTATAAAAGTTACATTTATAATGATGTATTGTGTTACACTTGAGCGATAATTTTTTATGACAATGAGTTTAAAGGTTCTTTACAAAGACTCACTTCAGGTAAAATCGAAATTTGTTTAAATCGATGAATATGTACTTTTAAAAAATATTAAAATCGTTGATTAAGTCATCAATTTTAATATTTTACAAGAATTGTTGATTTTTGTATGCATAAAATTTAATCCTTGTTTTAATGCACTTTTTCCGTAACCACTATTTTGAAATTTGTTAATAAATATCTTCTGTGGTACAACTCTACTTTTTTTAAATAGTTTTAAAAGACTAGACAAATTTTCAGTGTAACAATGGGTAGACAGAATTTTATTCTCTACAAGTTGAAATTAAATTTTTTCCAAAATTATAATTTGTACACTTCATTTTACAATATCTAGAATTAAAACACGTATGTATACTATGTGTTTTAAAATTTTGATATGACCATCATGTAGAGCATGGGTTCTCAAGGTGTGTCGTACGAAACATTAGTGTGTCGCAGAAATTGTTTGAAATTTGGTTTATATTTGATGTTGGAAGTTCTTTGTTGATAAACAATATTAATAAATTTTAAATTTAATTGTTATTTGTTGAACATCAAAACAAGGAATAGATCAAAACTTAGAGATCTAGAGGCAGAACTGCGTTTTAGTCTTTCTAAAATAAGACCATGTTTTGAAAGTTTGTGATCAAAAAATATCAAAAATAAATCTCTTTGATTTAAAATTTTATTAATTTTTAAATATATAATTAATTAAATTTTACATCTATCTTTTTTAACGACGAAGATAAAGATTCGAAAAAAAGACAAATGTATTTATTACATCACAAAGGGATATTACTGGACAAAGGCATTTTTCATAATAATTTTCGCTAAATTTTTATATACATATTTATTGTTTTGCAAGCCAAATATCTTTTAAAAAATAAACTATTACAGAAAACTCTCAATAATCCGACAATCTATTATCCAAACATTTTAAAGATTTAAAATTAAAAATTCACTCACAAATCTATTGAATACCACCTCGATCACAAGCCGTATAAAATTAAAAAGATGTTTCGTTTAAGATAAAAAGCCTATGAACCTGTCTCTATCGACCTCCAATTTTACGATCCCCAAAAATAAGCCAAAACATTCGCGTAGATTTGACTGTAATATAATTTGTTTTAATAGTTATAATATGCAATATTTTATGTAATAAAATTTTGAGTTTTGCTATTTTCTATTTGTTCAAGATATATGTCCTTTTTACTTTCGGTAATCCGGGAAAACGCTATTCGGACAGTAAAATAAAAAACTTGGTCCCCTGATCTCTTAATAATCGAGCGTACTGTATCAAAATAAGTGTACTATTATAAGTAACACTTAATTTCAACTAACACAACAGTAAGCTACTACACTAAAGAAAATACAAAAAGAAAATTAAAGAAAATGGAGAGGATATTGATGTTTTGGTCACTGAAAATGGATCCTGAATGTGCAAAAATACGAAATAACTCAAAAACTCTTAAAATATGTATTGACGGGAATGCTTTTGGGGTTGGAAGATCATACAAGAAATTCAAAAAAGAAAATCTTATTGTAGTTTCAAGAAATAAAAACATATTTAGAGGTGGTTTATGGCGCAATAGCTCAACAACTTGATTATTATAGGCATTTGAAAGATATTTTTGAGGAGATTAAACAACAACATATTCGAGATTATCAAAAAATCTTGAAATCTGTAGAAGCTATAGGAGATGGAATTGTAAACGAAAATGAAGGAATTGAAAAGGAAGTAGAAGGAATTATTTATTTACCTGAAACCCTTGAGATTTCCACGAACCCTATTGCGCTATTCGAATATCTCAACAAACTTCTACCCTCTAAAAGCAGGATATGATAATACGTGGCATTAAGTCAATTCTATTCTAAATAAACGTTTGCCTTTGAAATTAATTACCCAAGAGAAATACGATAAAATAATCAAAAAACACTACAATAAGAAACATAATTTTAGTCAGATAACACTCAGAGTGTAGTAAATTTTTAGTTTGAAATTCAAATATATACAGTTTGTTAATAATCAGAATAAATTTCATGTGTTTGAACAAGTAGGCCATAAAATAAAAGCAAAACATTGTTGCTACAATCTTCGATAAGGAATAAAAAAAATAAAAAACAACAAAAATAAAATTCAACAAACAGGTGCTTGTCTATTTCAATTTTGAAATCAAATTATTTTCGTAAGAAAAATTTGAAAGCTTGAAGTATTCAGTATTCAATACTGAGTATTGAATAATACCTGCTTATAATTTTAATTTCAAAAATTTTTTATTAAAAAAAATTCTTTACAAAAGTTAACATTTTTAATTTTTGAGTATGTAAGTGTGTTTAACATTAATTTTCATATTTAATTTATTTTAGCTTTGATTATTTTCTTGTTTTAGCCACAATGACACAACCGGCCAAAAAAACTAAAACGTACCATTATAATACTGAATTGGAACAGGAACTTTTTTCATAATGATGAAAGATAAGTGGCTTTGTCTAATTTGTAATTCAAACGTAGCACTACCTAAAAGAGCTAACGTTGAACGACATTTTCGAACAGTACACAAACATTATGAAATTGACTTTCCATAATATTCCGAGGTACGAAAAGACAAAGTCAAGCAGTTAAAGTCTCAATTAGGTGCACAACAAACTTTTTTACGAAATCTAACTCAAAATCAAAAACAGCTAGCATCATTGAAGGTAGTTAATATTTTGATGAAACATAAAAACCTTTTGGAGATGGCGAAATATGGAAACAGGCGTTTGTTGAAGCTGGTGAGGTGTTATTCAAAGATTTTAAAAATAAATCTGAAATATTGGATTGTATCAACAATATGTCATTGACACGCAATACTAGCATGCAAGGAATGGTGGACATTAGCAAAAATTTGGAAGATATTTTGAGGTAAGATATTCAAAAATGCCGCTTTTTCTCTTTGCAATTTGATGAATCTACAGATTTCACTGATACTGCGAAACTATGCATCTTCATTCGAATGGTTTTTGATGATATGTCTACCAGAGAAGAATTATTGACTATTCTTCCAATGAAAGGACAAACAAGGGGTCAAGATATTTACAATTTATTCAAGTCTTTTATAAGTCGCACCCATTTTCCGATTCACAAGTTGGTATCAATTACCACGGATAGAGCTCCGTCTATGATTGGAAAACGTCGGATTTGTAACACTTTGCAAAAATAATGAAGAAATTACAGTTTTTATTCGTATCATTGTATTATCCACCAGCAAACCTTATGCTCCAAAGTGTTGAACTCTAACTATGTAATGAATATTACGTTTAAAATAGTAAATTCGATACGTGCAAGAAGTCTACAACGACGTCAATTTCGAACTTTGCTTGATCAATGTGAAATTGAAAATACTGAATTATTGTTACACACGAATGTAAGATGGCTTAGCCGTGCAGCATTTTTAAAACGATTTAGAGATCTTTTGCATGAAATAAAACAGTTTTTGACTGGAAGAGAAGAACTATATCCCGAACTGGAGGATAAAAGTTGGCGGATAAATCTTGCTTTTCTTTGCGACATTACAGAGCACCTGAATAAATTAAATTTACAGCTTCAGGGGAGACACAAATCAATTCTTGACATGATAATAGCAGTAAAGAAAAACTGTTCTTGTTTGTGCGTCAACTAGAACGGGGTGATTTGAAACATTTTAAAAACATGGAAGAAGAATCCAAAAATGCACCAAAAATTCTTTACGATAAATATACCAATCAAATTATTACCCTTTTAAATGAATTTAATACACGTTTCGCAGATTTATCTAAAATTGCAAATATTGCTACGTTCATGTCATTCCGGTTTAATGATTTTATTGATACAGAGGTGATCGCTACTCAGATTAATAAATTTCTGGATTCAGATTCATCTTGCTTAGAAGATGAGATAATAGCGTTGAAAAGCGACATTTACTTAAAATCAAGAGCTACAACCGAAGATAATTTTTGGAATCTTATTTCAGAAGAAAAATATCCAATTTTGCGTAGAGTAGTTGGATATATGTCCGAATTTTTTGGATCCACCTATCTTTGTGAATCAGCCTTTTCTTCAAATAATGGCATTAAAACAAAACATCGATCTTGTTTGACAGATGATTATTTGGCATCATGTTTGCGAATCGCCATAAGCTCCTATGACCCGAAATACGAAGAACTTGCTGATAAGATGCAGTGCCAAGTATCAGGTGAAAGTAGTAGCAGTAAATAATATTATATTAAGATATGTTTACATTCTAGTATAGTATTATAAGTTTTTTTCTAATTTTTTTTGTATTTAAATAGAATAACTACAGGTAACAATTGAAAATAGTTTTTCTGGTAGACCGCCAGATTTAATTTAGTTAAAAGTCGCCCGCAAGACTTGAAAGTTTTGCCACCCCTGGTATAGGATGATGCCTTGCGCTTTTGATTATCTCGCATCTCTTCTGTAACCTTAGGATTGTAAGATATATAAATAATATTATAACTTTTCAGCTCGAAAATGGATTTACCCGTATGAATATATTGCAGGGAATTTATTAATTTTCCACAGATACTTAACTTTATGAACTTGTACCTATGATAGTACGACAAGAGGCGTTGATATTTTTGAAAAATTAAAGGCATTTACTAATTTCAAAAAGGGGGAAAAAACTTTTCTCAGTTACCACAGATGGTGCACCGGCAATGTTGGTAAAGAATGTTGGTTTTGTAAAGTTATTGGAAAAATGGATTAAACATCCACTTTTATTGTTTTATTGTGTGATTCATGACGAGAATTTATGCGTAAAAGCATCTGCCAAACAATTACCTGAAATTATTAGTGTGGTAGTTAAAATTTTTTTTATAATCGCAGCTCGTTCATCGCTAATCCACAGGCAGTTCAAAGATTTTTTAAATGACAGAATAGATATATGCAAACTGTTGATCATCACTTACACCGATATTTTCGTGTATAAAAATGGTTGGATTCGCTATGTTATCAGCTTTTGGTTCCAGCTATATCGAGTGTTTCACAGGGTGATAGACGATTAATAATTTAAATATTTTGCAAATCATTTCAAATAATATAAATATTTTAGTTTGTTTTATTGCATAAGTATCACTAATTTTATTTTATAAGAAATGGCTTTTCAATTGACGATAGTGTTTTTACTAAAAAGCTATTATAGGCTAAAATATCCAATTTTGGTACAGAGAGAATGGATGAACATCTAAAACCACCAGATTTTTTCTTTTGGGCAATTCTTAAGAATATTGTCCATTCTAAGCATTATGACAATTTGAAAGATCTAAAGAAAAAAATAATTCATTTATTTACTCAAATTCCATTGCAAGATATCCAGAATGCATATAACGCTGTATTATAAGGGTGTAAACTTTCCATTGATGTAGATGATTAACACTTTGAGAATTTATTGTAATTTCTGATTTAAATAAAATTTAAATATCTGTTATGTTAAATAATAATTAAAAAATTAACATTTATATTGTTTTAAAAATATTTATAAATAAATAGAATCGTCTATTACCTTTTGAAACACTCGGTATATGTGAGAAAATATTTTCACAAATGAAAGTTATATTAAATTCAATGAGAAACAAATTGACACTGTAAAATTCAGATGCGTGTATCAGATTGAAAACAACAACATACCAACCTAATTTAGACAAATTGTGCAAGGAATATCAACATAAAGCTAGTAATTAATTTATTAATATTTTTCAAACATTCTTATTGCAAATTAATAATGAATTAATAATAAATACGATTTAATTATTAATAAAAAGTAAGAGTTAATTTTTTACACAGTTACCCAATAGAGAATCGAAAATATTGTAATTTACCAGCTCTTAAAAAAGGTTGACTATCACTAGTTTTGTGCTCTATATGATAAACAAAATTTTATGTCATATTTACCTTTTTTCTTTTTCACAATTTAACGGTGTAAGTATTTCATGCTTTCATTCATCTTTCCTACATCTCACTCATGTATCATAAATATACTACTGTATTTTGTAGCTAATTTATTAATTACTTGATCTTTGAATTTTCCTTCAGTTATCTTATTCTCCGAGTAATTGTTATCTATATTTGATACTTGTATTTGAGTGACAAAGTTTGTTTTTAACTTATTCAATCATCAAATGTTTTTTATATGAATTTTTAATTGCACATTTTCGAAAATCCAAAATCGAATATCTTTGCATTCTGTTACTCCATAAATTTTGGCATTTAATATTACAGTTCCGATTATATGAAGAGGGTTGCCATTTGCACATTTTATGTATATGTCGCAAGAATGTATCTAGTTGAGCTGCTAAGTAGCTTTATGCAATTACGTCTGCATGTGTCCACACGGTTGAACATAATATCACTTTAAGTTTCTCAATTTCTTACTAATTAAATAAACAATCACACAGAACGACAATTTTGAACAAAAGGAGATTGGATTCAGTGAAGTATTAATAATAATTTGTAGAAAACTTGATAAATTGCACTTCTATCAAGCTTTTTGGTGCAGCAATTTTTATTTGCGATGTATGTCTAATTTGTTATTATTAGTTATTTAGTTATTAGTCATTTAGTTATTAGTTTTATAAAAATTCATTTTTAATTTTATTAGTTTTCATATATTTTTAAATTAAAACAGTTTTTTAAAATGTTTAATTCATTTTTTTATTCAAATGATCTGGAATGACAAATGATATTACAATAATGTATGATGCCATAAACTTTGATAGACCACTTTAATGTGAGCTGACCACATATGTTTCTTTATCTAAACGTAATTTGTATTATCCCGCTTCCGTTTGCTATTCTAGGAATTTTCCTACGAAGAAAGTCGCCTTATTTTTAGTAACCCACGTGTGCCAAATTTCTTAAGACGGCTATGACTTCCACGGATTATTATTATTATTACAGATTATTATTATTATTATTATTATTATTATTATTATTATTATTATTATTATTATTATTATTATTATTGTTATTATTATTATTATTATTATTATTATTATTATTATTATTATTATTATTATTGGGTATTTTAGATAATCACAAATTGTAATACATTCCATTTCAATGCATATAATTTACATAATTAAACCTTTGAAACAGCAAATAATTATCCCAATTATTGAAATTTTTTTAAATGCAAATTGAAATCTATTTAGTTTATGTTTTATTTTTGTTGTTTTTTTAACCAACTTGAGACCTCTGTTCAAACATCAAAGCTACTATTCAAAGTATGGAAAAACTATAATTTCTCATAGTTTTTCTTTCAAGTCCTTTCCATTAAATGAAATTCAAGACTGATTAAAGCCTCTGTAGACAATTGTAGACTATGCTAATAAAGTCCATAAAAGCTTTTTAATTAAAATGAATGTTTTTTGCTAGCACACTAATTTGTATGTAAATATTTCATACTTGTGTTTTCTGCGATTTTTACTAATCCTAACTTTGACTGCAATTAGTTGTTTAAATATCTCCCACTTGAATATGAATATCTGTCGGATTTTGTATCCGAATTTGTGTTTTGTTTTACCGGATTATTTATTGAATCGGTTGATTTGTCGATTTAAAATTTTTTTATAATTTTTAAATTTACTAGAATTTGTTTTATTCAATTAGTGCAATTTTTTAAATTTATTTCACTCGTGATAAAATGCAATTTTTAAAAGTTCATTGAAAAGTTGCATAATTAAAATTGTTTTTGTTTGAATATATTAAATTTTAAATTATAACTAATAATAAATGTTTTATATAAATATATCGATTTATTTGATAATTTTAAATGTAATTATAATTAAATCTGCACATTATCTCTTAAGAAGAGTTCTTTTTGATTTAAATTGTTTTTCAAAACCTTTTTTATTAGAAAATTTAATTTCAAATAGTTCACATGTAACTTATTGTTTCATATATGATTTAAACGCTGTGCCTGTCTATTCCCATTTAAACAAAAATTTTTGACAATGATATATATTTGATTTTTTTCGATTTCTGATGTGCCATAATTTTATTGTAAATATTATTTTTATTTTTGCTAAATTTTTTAACAGATGGGGTTTTTAAAATTTTTAAAATTTTATCGTAACTTTAAATGTTTAAAACTTTTGTAGAGTAAAAAAATTATTTAGATTTTAATACTGTTCATGTTTTTATTTCAATCAAATTCTTTGGAAACGAATTTGTAAAACCTAAATAATAACAATTTTATGCAAATAACTACACTCAAGTTGAAAACGAGGTTTAACAAAATAGCAACACTTTCAGCGCTGACAAGAAAGTATGCAAACTGACTAAAAGAAAGTCACAATAAAGGTTTTCAAAGACTTTTCTAATTGATCGTTTTGTTGTGATAATACTTAGTTAAGAAGTATAATGTGAGTCTTTGTACTTTTGTTCCAATCCCTAAAAAATAATAACGAGTCCTAGTAAAAAAAATAATTTCCTAAACTAATATGACAAATTTTGGTCTTTAAAAGAGCGAGACATTACGTAGTTGAAGAATATTTCGTATGGTAATAGATTTAACTTTATTTTAAAATTATTTTACAATATAATAGTAATAATAATAATAATAATAATAATAATAATAATAATAATAATAATAATAATAATAATAATAATAATATTAATAATAATAATAATAATAATAATAACAATCATATTAATAATAATAATTATTATTGTTGTTATTATTATTATTATTATTATAAACTTGAAACTCGTAGCAAAAGCGAACTACATGATAAAATTATTTTTTTATTGGGATCTACTTATGCTGTCACAGGAAAACTGTCGCTTTATAATACTAATAAAAATAAATGTAGTAATAATAATAATAATAATAATAATAATAATAATAATAATAATAATAATAATAATAATAATAATAATAATAATAATAATAATAATAATAATAAAATTATTCCATTTATGTTAAATGATTCTGATCATTTTAATTCATCAATTCTAATAATATGATACCAGTCAGACCAGTAGAGCATATCGAATTTGAAAAAAATCTAATTAGTTTAAACAATACACTAATACCTATCGCTCAGAAACAAGAGCTCGATCATATTTCTTTTAGAAAAGCTGACAAATTCATTTAGCTTTCAGAAGGAACCGTTAAAATAAGTAAATATTTTAATCGGGAAATTATTTTTTTGAAAAAATAAAATATAATATTTACAATTTCAAGATGGGATACTTGATTTAAAGAAAGAAATTACGACTACTATATTTTGTTAATTGATATGAGTAGAAAACCATTCTAGCCGCTATTAGGCATAATTTTGTTTACTAACTTATTCTCCTAGTACGCCTAACTCAATCAGCATATATGTGAACTGACACGAACGGCATTTTTCAATCATCATCATCTGCACCAGCCACAACCGCAGCCACCGCGCCGCCGCCATCGCCGCTGTCTTCGTTTCAAGCTGCAAACTTCATCATCATCGCCAATGTCTATCCATAGAAAATATGAGTATTTGAGCTGTACTAAATGGGGTAATAGAATATTTGCCTATTATCTCCTTTGAATCAGATTTTCATTGGGCATCGGTCTGCTTCTACTAATAGACAAGTCATATCAGCATGACGATGTATGTAAATTTGATTAGGAAATATCAAATATTAAAGATTACGATGTACTAATTAGTTTCTATAAATGGATTTAGGTGATGCCTTAATGGAATCTACTAATTCTTCACTCATGCTTCATTTGGCTGGTATCATAATAATTTAATCAACGCGATGAAAATCCGCTTCTTCGGAATTTTCCAGGAACAAATTGAAATTTAATTTTTTCACTGAAAACTTAATGAAACAAATTTAATATAGAAAACGGTAATCAACTTAAACATTTAACTGAAAACTTTAGAATACATTCCATTTCATGTATCTTTTTCCCATCATCGAGCTTGAGTTTAAAAAGTAACATTAAATTTGCAAAATAATATAAGAAAAAACAAAATAGTTTTTAATAAACTAATCAAGTAACACGATTTTTAATTTAATAGACTTTGTTTTAATTGTTTAATGTGAGTAGTGAGATAATTATTACTGCAGTCTGTAATGTGTACAACTTAATGTAAGTATTATTTATTTCATTATTTGAATTAATTTGAATATTAATGTGAAATTGAAAATCACATAAAAAGTAACAATATAGTTTATTTAAAAATAATCAAATAAAATGCATTTTAATTATAATATTTTGTTTTAATTTGTTAAATAAAAATTATTAATTGATTTTTACTGCGATCAGCAATAGTGAAAATCGTAAGCTATTATGTGGTATTAACGTTATTTTGAATTATTATTTTCGTATTTTTTAAAAATTTATATATAAAATCAATAGAAATATTTTGCATAAAAATATTTTTATTGAATAAATGATTTTATAAGTAAATTTATAAAAAATAAGAAAATAATAAATTAAAATAACGTTAATACCCCATAATAGTTAACAATTTTTACTATTCAGTATGTGAAAAAGATCAAAAAGATCTTTGAATAAAAGAATCACTTCTAATCACCAATAAACATTCAGCACACAATTCTTAAGGTAAAGCAAATTTAATTTAGAATTTGATTATTTATTTTTATTTATTTATAATTTTCAGGATTACAAAAAAAATTCCCTACTTATTTTCTGACGATTTTAAAATACTTTTATACAAATTACTTAAAAAATAATGTATTTTAAATTTTAATATCCTTTAAATCAGATAATATTCCGTCAAAATTCCAATAATATATTAAAGAAAGCTGAAAAACTCATTTGATTGAAATAATTATTTTATAATCAAAATTTATTATTATTATTATTATTATTATTATTTTTTTTTTATTATTATTATTATTATTATTATTATTATTATTATTATCATTATTATTATGATAATCGATCTTGCTTCACAAGATTAAGTGACGGTATAATATTGTCATTGAATAAATCTTAGCAATTGTAATTAATTTCAATTTTAAACTCATTAACAGATGTTTTAATCTTCAATTTGTAGTTAAATAAATTTTCATTATGAATCATTATTTAAAATTTAATAAATTAAATTCCATAATAGAATGGATTGATATTTGATTAAAGAAACAAAAAAACAGCTGTCGAAATAGTTTACATAACAATTTAAGTGATTTAATCTTGCAATATCTGTTACAGAAAAAATCTCATAAATTATAGTTCTCTCTATTATTAATCTTCAATCAAGTCAATTAGTAATTTTTTTTGATTGATTATTTGTTTAATTTTCAAGGTTTATTTTGTGCATTGCAGAAATAAAAATCAATGGATAAATGTGCAGTATTTGATTAAAACAAAAAAATATGTAAATTCAATAATAGATCGTCTGATATTGAAACCACATTAGGCAGTAGCTGCAGTTGGATATTTTGTTTTAATTTCAATTGAATAACGTAAACATTGAATGTTATAATTATCCTATAATTATATCAAAATAATTACGTCGAATTTTCCAGTGATATCCATATTTTTGTAATTAGAATTCTTGTTTGAATATATTTTCCTCGTCTATTATCTTTGTTTTATTAAATTGACACCTAGTGACGAATTGCAGAATTTTGTCAAATTTCTATTATTAAAGCAAAATATTTAATTATAAGCAAACATGAGTTTTCAAATCGTAGGTTTCCTTGTAAATTTCGTATTCTACTGATTTTGTTCAATTATATTTAAGAAAATATTGTTATTATTGGAGATGCAATATTTAAATAAAGAAAGGCTTATTAATAATTTATATTAAAATAAACCATAGGAATATGGAATAATTTCTGTAAATTGAAGAAATTTTCTAATTTTCTTTTCGTTTCTGTCAGTTTAAAAGGGGTATTATTTGTTCGATGGTAAATTTTCACTGATGAAAGTCAAAAGTTTCATAATTAGTGAAATGTCTTCTTTAACATCACAAAAAATAATTTCAAATTCTAAATGAAATTTTTTAAACAGATTTTGTTATGGTAAAAGTTACGCATTTTTTTCAAATCATTATTTTATTTTCCTGTGTTTGAATATATATATATATATATATATATATATTAAAAGATAACGCCAATAAAAAACTTTTCGTACGATATATTTCGATAGCATAGCTATCATCTTCAGGTACTCAAAACCAACTAAAATATTATGAATTAACATTTAATTTAAACAAATTATTTTCTATTAATTTAATTTTGTAATAAATAAATATTTATAAAATATATTCAATTCACTTTTAATTAACTTAAAATTTTTCAAATTTTCACTTATATTCTAATTTTTAAAAATTAATGTAATTTAAAATTTTCAATTATTTTAATAATATTAAAAAACAAACATGATTTAACATACGTAAACTATTTAAAAACATTCAAAACATTCGTAGTCACAGCACTTTGCACATTAATCTTTGGATCCAATGACCTTATCAGCAATGCTTCACATATCACGCGTTCCCAATAATTATTAAAACTTCTCAACAAAATTCTAAAATCAGACATTCCTATTTCACTTTTACAGTCTCTATTGTGCTCACTAATATTGGTCAAACCCTTCAATCGACAATGCTCTAGAACTCGAGTACAGAGATGACGGGAAGTCTCTCCAATGTATGTGGCATTACACCCATTACATGTAAATTGATAAACGAGATCAGAACACAATCCAACTGGAGTTTTTGATTTATTAATAAACATATTGCGTTCCTTACACGAATTAGAGACGATCTTATACTCTAAATTTCCCATCTGTTTACTTAACTTCCTTTTATAATTTGTAAAGCCTTCAGAGTACGGCAATATTAACACATATTTAGGCTCAATTTTTTTATATCCATTTTTACTATTATTTAGATCAACACTTAATTCACACCCATTTGACAAATTACACTCAGACTTTCCAAAACATGGATCCTTAGGATTTTTAATCAATTAATCAACAGTCTCTTTTATCCTCAACAATAAAAATGATTTAGAATATCCATTCTTTATCAACAACTCAACCAATTTAAGAGAAATATGGTGAAAGGATTGATATATCGTTCATGGTCTTTATCTTCTACTTTTGCTAATTCGGTAAAAAGTGTTGAGGTTAGGGTAAGGAACGCAATATGTTTATTAATAAATCAAAAACTCCAGTTGGATTGTGTTCTGATCTCGTTTATCTATTTACATGTAATGGGTGTAATGCCACATACATTGGAGAGACTTCCCGTCATCTCTGTACTCGAGTTCTAGAGCATTGTCGATTGAAGGGTTTGACCAATATTAGTGAGCACAATAGAGACTGTAAAAGTGAAATAGGAATGTCTGATTTTAGAATTTTGTTGAGAAGTTTTAATAATTATTGGGAACGCGTGATATGTGAAGCATTGCTGATAAGGTCATTGGATCCAAAGATTAATGTGCAAAGTGCTGTGACTACGAATGTTTTGAATGTTTTTAAATAGTTTACGTATGTTAAATCATGTTTGTTTTTTAATATTATTAAAATAATTGAAAATTTTAAATTACATTAATTTTTAAAAATTAGAATATAAGTGAAAATTTGAAAAATTTTAAATTAATTAAAAGTGAATTGAATATATTTTATAAATATTTATTTATTACAAAATTAAATTAATAAAAAATAATTTGTTTAAATTAAATGTATCGTAAAATATATCGTACGAAAAGTTTTTTATTGGCGTTATATATATATATATATAATTATGTGTGTGTGTGTGACTAATAATATTCGAAGAATTTATGAATCTAATTTTTATGACGCAATATTATATTTTCTTATAAATTCCAATAATTACTCCATAGTGGCATCCTCTAGTGAGAAATTGTGGCAACCTGCAAAGATTATCGGAAATTGTCCAGTGTTCCTTTGAATTTTCAAAGATTTTTATCTTGGTTCTTGAATTTTAATTAAAAATGACAGTTCATTTCATTTTTTTATTTGTTTTAATAAATAAAGCATTTTTTTCAGTTAGGACTTCTTTAAAAATCAATTCAAAATAAACAATATATTTAGCCTTGATCTTTAACCTTTGGCCTTTAACCTTTAACACTTACAGGCATTTTTTTACTATAAGAAATACCACCTCGAGGTTATTTGACATAAAATTAAATTATATGAAGTTCTTATTGAAATAAATGCTTTATTTGTTTTTGTATATTCATCGAGCTTTTGAAATATGTATTTTTATTTGCAAATAACGAAAGTATAACGGATATAAGTATTATATAATCCCAGCGACATCTACATCAAAAGAAAAGTTTCTTATAGGTGTTGTATTGATATGCCATGTCTCATCATTTTCTGGTTCTTCTGGTACTTTTTATTCCTCATCTGTAGTTTATTCATTTTCTTCACTACCCGAGCTGTTGTTTTTAGCACAGTCAGCATCAGATTCAGATTTACTGTTGCTGGACCCACTACTCATTTCCTCTTTTTCTCAACTAACCATTTTCTGTATATATTGAATTAAACGTTTTATTTTATATTATTATTTATTGTATATTATATATATAATAAACAAATACTTACCAGCATAAACAATAAATATCGTTAAATGTATCAATAGCATCTATAAATTCAAGAGAAAACACGATTGCACTACTCCCTTCACAACCACTTGCATACTGAAGCTGCAAGTCGTGTAACAGGTGGAAAACGAAATTCAACCTAAAAAATTGTTTCCAAAACATGACATTAGGCTTCTACTTGTACGCCGTTAAATGCGCATTTGTGCCACTATAGCCATAATGTCTAAAAACGACAGTTTGGTTTTGGATGGCTATTGCCATCATGCCATATAGTGAACTTCGCTTTGACGGCTTTAGACGCAAGTGCCCGTCAACGTGTTAAAAAACGAACAAATTTAAGATTGCGTAATGTAGCTTCTAAACTGATCACAAACATTTCAAAACCTACTTTTAGAAAACTTTTAAATTTGATAATGAACTCAGAGCAGTCTGATTAAATAGGCACAGTTACATTGCTTAATCTGTACTGGATCTGTCTATACCTAGAATGTATCAGCTGCAGTATGAAGAGTTGCACAAATATCGCATTGAATTCTTATTCTTTTTTCTTCAAAGTTAAAAATTGTAAATTTGACATACTTTTACTGCTTATGATCAGAAATAACTTTAATACAAATCATTATATTCAAAAACCTTTGATTCTGTTATTAGCAAGTTCAAAGATGATAATAAAGGGCTTAAATACAAGGAGTGGAGGTTTCTTAAACCTAGGTTTTGTAATATTTTATGTGAAAAGGAAAATAATAAACCTAAAGGAAAACCATTGAAGATCATTCTAGCCTGGGTTATTATCAAAATAATCGAATCATTACTTTTCCTCAATGTACGAATATAATGAGCTTAAACCACTTCGCAGCCTTTGCAAGCATTGTTGGTTTTATGTTGTAAGTGGATGGCTTAGGCTTGTGAGCATTGTTACCAAGAATTCTGATGTCGTGTCCTATTTAAATTAAGTCACTCAAATGATTGTTTTAATTACTTAGCAATACCTTATGATTAAACTACCATGATAACATTCTGTAAAACTGACCTATGTCATTTATAATCCCTTTAAAACCAAATAATTCAATTTATTTCAAACATTTTTTGAGCATCTCGAAAGATTTAAAAGAAGGATTAAAAACGATGACATTCCCAAATATTTGATCATGTTTTTCATAATTTCAACCTAACAATTTTATAATAAATCTAAAGCTGGAAATTTAGCCGCCTCAAGACGCTTTTTGAGGACGATCAAAAATATCTGTGAAACGCTTGAAATCGCGATTAAATGTGGTGTCCAGCAACGTTAGTAAAAGAATATTTTTATAAGTATCATGATTGGTTTAAATAAGAAATAAAGAAGAAATAAAGGTGATTTATTATTCCGCGTTTGTAAAAAGTTATGTTGCTTTCGTAAATCTTTGGATTTATGCTTGAGAATAATTGGGGTAATTATTATTTCAAAAATACCTTACGAAAGATATTACTTGGGTGTTAGAAAAGATTATCACTGAGAAGAAAATATATTTTGGAATTTATTCAAATACTGAAAAAACGTTGCACAATATAAATAAAGTTTTATGGCCATGACGATTTGCATTTTTTTGTAAAAACTATAAGAAGATTTTTCTGAGAAAAATCAACTTATATGCCTATAGGAAACAAATTGATGGTAAAAAAATAAAATGTCCGAATCTGAAAATATCACGTCAATAGTAATTGTTTTCTGTGACTGAAGAAATTTCTAAAAAACAAGAATAATTAGAAATAATAAATACAGATTTCAGATATTATATATAACATAACTTTTTTACAAACATGGAACAATATATCACTTTTATTTCTTCTTTATTTCTTTCTTAATAGTATTAATTGTTTCGATGTATTTGCTTACCGCATTCAAACAAATTAATTTTACATTTTTTTAAATATTAAATACTAATACATATAACATTGAATTATATCATTATCATTTTATAGAAAAATCATAGATTATATTTTAAATAATTTTTTATAAATATATTTTTAAATAATATTTCAGTCATGACTAGTTTATTTAATACAACACTTATTGCATAAAATTCACAGAAAAAAATGATGGAAATTATAATTTAAAATTTGTTTAAAAGAGCTTTGATTAAAATCTTTACTAATATTACTAAATATTATATGTTTTATTTTAAAAATATATTATTAATTAACAAGAAAATTTTATAATATTGTAATAAATGTTCATTATAAGCAGTGAGACTAATAAAGAAATATTTTAAAGAAATATCGTATATTTCAAATCGTCTTTTGTGGCAAACTGCTGGCATAAAGGGGATTTCTTGTAGTGATTAAACAAGACAAGGAAGCAAAGCCCATATTGTATGGAGGATACAAAACCACGTTAAGTCCACAACCATTAACTTGTCCATTGAGACTTCCCTTGTGTGAATGGGAGAGTAGGTAGATAGTGGCATTGGTTTTATTCAATCCTAACCCCCTTCTAGCAACAGAAAGTTTTTTTCAGCAGTGGGTACACTAATTTCAAAGGATATTTGACTCAATTTCAAAGGTCAAAATAAATTGCTCCCGTAATTTTTCAGTAATACTATAATGTAAGGGTATTTTTGGTTCTTGTGAAACTGACATAACTTTAAAAATCCATGAATTTCAACTATCGTTAAAAAGCCACGGATCTTAGTTCTCTAAAAAAACAGAGATTTTAACTCACGATAAAAAAATACGGGGACTTTCAGTCTCACTAACAACAGTAAAGTCTCGTACTAGCCAAGGGGTATTTTTGGGTCTTTAAGAAAAACACGTATAAATATTTTAAAATTCAGTCTCAGTATTTTCGATAGGCGCTGAATATTTTAGGTCAAATAGAATGTTATGGTCTCGGTAAAAACATGTATAATTATTAAATTAAAGTGAGATATGTAATTTAAATAATAAATGATAAGTGAAATTACATAAGGTGACATTTTTTCTAGTAAACTCTGGTAAAGCCTGAGTTGACGTTTTTTTTACTTTTTATTACTTTAGGCCAGGGGTTCTTAACCTTTTTTACTTCATACCTCACCTAATATTTAATTTTATGTTCTCACCTCCAGCATAATTAATTTATTTTAAGAAAAGATAAGAAACATAATTAGTGGTATACCAACATTACATATATTATTTTATTTTTACCATTTTAATATGTATTTATAAAAAAAATCATATTTAATTCATACTGATATAAAAAATTATATTTTATATTAAATTTCATGTTGACAAAATTTATTTATGTGAAAAATTTAAAGAATAATTTCCAAATCTCATACCTCCCCCAACACATTAGTATACCTCCCCAAGGGAGGTATACCTCACCGGTTAAGAAACCCTGCTTTAGGCTATTTAATTTAATAATTTTACTTTTATTTAATAAATACATATTTTTCTATCGATACCATAAAACCTTATTTGACTTAAAATATCTATAGCACATATTTTCTTACTGAAAATACTAAAATCAAATTTAAAAATATCTTACACGTGTTTTTATTGAGACAAAAATAATCTGACTATAGTGTAAAACTTTGGTAATTTTTTTATTATTTTTTAATTTTTTGGAGTCCATATGCACAGTTAGAATATGGGTTGTGACAGCTTTGATCTGGATACTATGTTTCTATTTATATTACAATTTCAGAAATAGTATATTCAAACAGCGGTTCCAAACCTTTCTGGTGCTGTGACCCCTTGATAATATTTGCTAAGTTGTGAATTTTACCAATCGACTCTCCCGAAATGACGTGAATTAAAATTATTTTAAATATATATATATTTATTTTTAAAGAGCCACAGTGGCTGCATCTACTTCTCCCAGTAATCATGGAATTTACATATTTTTTTTACTTAACACGTCTAAAATAAATAGTTCATTAAAGTGTTTCATTTGATAGGTGATATTTATTATTCTCTATTCATTGTATATTTTGATTATGGCTCTCCAAAATATTAGTTAATGAATTATGGCTCCTGTCGAAGTAATTGAATTTATCGTGAAATAGAAAATTTTAAAAATAGTAGTTATTATCATATATAAAGTTTTCTCAATTTTTTATGACGGAATTAATTGAATATTGTTTATCAGAGAAATTTGAAAAGAATATTTAACGATTGTAAATTTAAATTATAAAAATTGTGCTAAAAAAATTTAGTTAAAATGTTTGTACTTTATTTGTACTTTCTTTGTACTTTATTTAATGAAAAAAGGTAAACTTATCCGATGAACTCAATGATGAATCCATCTAGTTCAAGGATTATCTAAAATAATTATGTTGTGAGCAATATAAACACACAAACATCGAGTGCCGTTCCTGTGTTGCTGGCAGCTCAGGTGCAAAAACAATTTTTCCACTATTTTGCCACTATTAATATAATTTTTTAATTAAAATTTGATGATGTGCGGATCACCCGATGGGGAATTATTACCTTGTAAAAATTAATCCCTATGGAATTGAATACAGAATATGAAAACGTAAGAAAAATGAGTGAAGAAAAAGTTTTTATTTATTTACAACAACATGCTACAGTAAAAAGAGAAAAGTTTTTTCTAATTTTTTTTTATAAGACGAAACTAAAATTTGTAAATCAACAAAAATTGTTTAATATTTTATTCCAATAAACACAAAAGAAATTATTTGTTTTATATAAAACAATGTAAGTACAAAAAAAAGATTTCACAATTTTACTCTTCTTGCTTTTGTTGAAGCAAAATAATCAAGTTTAAATTCTCACAAATATCTTTTTCTATCGATAACAAAGCAAGATTAGTTAGCCTTTTCTTGCGACATCGACGACTGAGATAGTTTTTATTAATTTTAATTTAGAAAACTTCTTTACAGTTAAAAAATTCTTAGCACTATAGAAAAATTTGGAAATGAGGATATTACGTCCTTTTGTATGATCCAACGGTTTCATTATTAATATTAACAGCTTCATTAAGTACTAAATTTAGGTTATGTGCTGCACATGGTACAAATGTTGCTCTGGTGTTAATATTTAAAATTCTTTTTTGAAGTCCTATATGCATATCATAGCCTTGACCACAAACATTTTTTACATCCAAGCTAAATTTAGGCTACAATTCGTTAGTAAGGAGGTTAAATAAATCTTCACCAGTCGTATCAATTATTGGAGAAAAATCAAGAAAATATTCTTTGACTGTTGCTTTATTTTGAGTCAAATTCACACACCGAACAACTAACATGATTTATTCGACGTGGCTTAAATTTGGCGGTAATCAAGTATGATAAAAAAATATTTTGGATTTTTTATAATGGTTGTTAATTTCTTTGTTACAGCTGCTGCTAATAATTCAATGATTTTGTTTTGAAAATTGATTCCCAAATAATGTGGCATATGACTTTTGTTTTTATTTTATGTTTGTTTCTTACATGCTCTGTTATTATCGGATCAAATTTAGCTAAAATATTTACAGGTTTCATGAAATTTCCATTGTTTAGATGGTATAACTATGTCTATGTGCCGCGAAATGCTAAACACTGACCAGATAAAAATTGAACAAAACCTATCATTCTTTCAATAATACCACGCCATCGTTTTGTTTCCATTTCATAATATGTTTGAAGCTCTTTATCTATTGTACAGCTCTTTTGTATCCGCAATTTTAATTCACACCACTTTTTTGAACATTCGATATGCTGTGCACTGTTTTTATGTTGAACAAAATACGTTTTTACTTGTCTCCAATCACAACATCCACTACTGGTCAGCATTATAATATTTTTGGTATATATTTTGCAGCAAAAACCAAATACCATATTCAATTTAGTAGATTAAACTATCCTGTTTCTGGAAACTGTTTCACCATTTTCAAAAATTCAAAAAAAAATATGTTGCAGAAAATCTTCTTTTTGTCTCATCTTATGGGAAACAAACATTATCACGAAGTTGCACTAGTCTTATCTTTACTAAAATTTTTAAAGGTTTTTTATTTATCGATTCATACCATATTCCTGGATCTGTCAGTACTAAAGACGAACTTACTGATTCTGTTTCAAAAGTAACTCTTCTTCGTGATTTTCTGACTCGGATGTTGAAGATGATGAGTCATTTTGCGGCTGTTCTGAATTCTTTGTAGGATTTGGAGATTAA
This sequence comes from Schmidtea mediterranea, assembly GCA_022537955.1. NCBI lineage: Eukaryota > Metazoa > Platyhelminthes > Tricladida > Dugesiidae > Schmidtea > Schmidtea mediterranea. The sequence goes on along the minus strand of CM039680.1, from coordinate 201,033,138 downwards.
TCTAGCACATGCAGAAATTATCATGCTCTTTAGTATAAATTTCTGTAGTAGACCTTCCTGGTGTACTTGCCAAAGGTGATTTTTTTGAGGATTTAAAAGCTGTGTTAAAGATCCGCTTAGTTTCTCTATTTCTTTTAGTTTTATTTTTTTTGATAAAAAGCATCAAATTGTCTTTTTTCTTTTCTTTCTGACATCTAACAAAGGGTGATATTTTCTTATTCATAAAAAATTTCTAAATAGTAAAATTTAAATCTAATAATTATACTTTATTTGTTAGATAAACTGATAAATACTTATAATAATTGCAAATCATTATTAATTATTATCAATTAATTATTAATTGATATGAAGCAATTAATAACAAAAATGTATTACACAACTATCACTTGTAAATTATTCTATTTCACTAATATGTTAATATTGTTGGGCAAAAACTAAGGTTTTAAAATTTTTGTTTATCTGACACGACATTGGATAACTTTGGTGGCGCAAAGTCCAAATGGACGAAAAATCATCAAATATAGACTATTTAGTATTACATAATACAAAAAGTATAAAAAAGGGTGAAAAATGCAAAAAAATATGTAAAAAATAAATAAAAACATTTAAAAAAAATTGAAAATCATTAAAAACTAACAAAAATAAACCAATTCCATCACATTGGTTCCAAATTCATATAAAACGCGTATATTCCAATAAATAACTATGAAAATAAAGCCTGAAATATAATTAGAAACATTAATTAAAAGAATCATTAAAATCTGTAAACCAGGAGAAAAGAGACGAAATATGGTAAAAACGTGTAGGCGTTTTGTTTAACCGCATCAAAAAACATGAGTGTGAAACCCCCTATATAAGTCAATGCCAGGTCGACATAAATTAATGCTATTTCTGAAAAGAATTAAAAGTTTTTCTAATTTCTGGAGAATCATAAAAGTCAGGAGGTTTTTGTAATATTTTATTTTTGTTATTATAAATCATGTATAAAAGATTATAAAACAATATTTCATAGCTAGGAAATGAACTTATGAAATTTTTATGTCATACCTATGTAGACCTCAGATGGTCAAATGTTAAAATTTTCTTTTAATAACATGTTTTAGTTGAATTATTTTAGTCAAATTTTTAATAAACTTCCATTCAAAAATATTTCCTCGTATCAACCAAGTCCCATGAAAACTTCGTTTCCATGGTACTTCTGTGTGGGAGGTACCCGTAGTGAATGTTAGTTCGCCGGGTCAGATCTCCTCGCCAAGAACCTCAACATCAAACTCTCAGTAGAGAGCGAATGACCATGAGGAATGAGCATATATTATACATAAAAAGAAAGATAAATAAAAAGACTAGTGAGCAAGAAGGAAGTGAAAAGATTGTACAGAATAATAATGCAAAAGAAATTTTAGAGTGAATAAAAAATATGAAGATTTAGACAGAACAGAAATTCAAATCTTAGTAGTCAATCGATGAAATTATTATACCGTCAAGTTTACTCATATTAAATGATAAAAATCAATGATAAATACGCATGTTTGCTTAAAGTAAACTTCTGATTTGAAATTAAATTTAAAAGTATTATTTGTTTTTTTATTTTTATTTTTTGAAAAATTTATAAACATCCTATTCAGGTTCAAAATATATCTATAATAATAATATTAATAATGTCAAAAGCGGCAATACTATTTACAGTTTTGAGAAATTTAATTTAAATTTTGACTCATATTTTTATTTATTATCATTATTATTAACCTTAATTGATTTTATTTTTTTTTTGCTTTCCATCATCGCGGAAAAGAGTAATAATTCTTTTCTCCACATTTGATTATTATTTCACATAACATTCCAAATACGATTATCGATTTGAATTAAGACCGCTTCTAAATCATTTTAGTGCAACCCAATCAAATTAAAACGATAGATGCAGAGAGGTTCCGGTAAGGCGTAGTTCATTACCACAACGAGGCCCTGAAGCAGAGCCAGCGAGCTGAATCGATGATACGAAGATGTCGTCGTTCTGGGTTTTGAATCGATGTTCGTTTTGCAATAACTTAAATAAAATTTAAGATAAAATAAAGTGATTGAATGATCGATATTATTTCAATTAAATTAGCGACAGAGAGACCCGTAATCAAAGTGAGCGTGAATACCTCCTATGGTACCTCGTGAACCCAAAGGTTTTCTAGGGTATTAGCAGTCATGGTAATATGGCTCACCTTTTACTAAAAACCGCCCATGGGAATACATTTTCAACGTCATTTTTGACGTGTATCCAATGGTATACCTCTTGTGCGCGCATCTGGTTGGAATCCCTTGAAAGTGACCGCGAAAATCTTATATCTTTTACTCATCAGGTGCTCAGCAATGCATACAACATATAAGTCATGGTAATGTTAATAATTCATGGCATTCTTAAACATTTTTAATAGCAAGTGTTTTGTTAAAAAATATGTATATAAGCAAATTGGAAAATATACATAAAAAAGATTAAGAGATGTTTTTATGAAAACTTGTCTTTTACTTAATTCGACCAAGTTTAATTTTTTTTAAATATAATAATAGTGATTTGCCGGCCGCCCTTCGACTTGGACGCTTACGTGAGTGGGCATCCCTGCCAGGAACGGGCTTGCAGACAGCGCATATATATATATATTCCTATAAATTTATATTTTTTATATAATATGATTCATTCGTTTGTTCATTTTAATATTATTTGATAACAAATTTGTTTTTGAATAACCGCAAATTTTTTCACATTTTTAATTTTTATACTAGTAAAAAAATGGGGAATTAAATTTCGTGAATAAGGTTTAACTCCGAAATTCCATGATCTAAATGAATAGACAATACAATTTTCTTTAGTATTTAGGGGAAAATTATGCATATTTGTAAGAAAATCTGAGTCAAAACTAGGACATGAAATAAAAATATGATTCAGAGATTTAATGATTTTATTTTGTGATTATGTTTTTGAGGAATTTTTTAAAAACCTTTATTTCTAAATCAAGAGAAAATGTGTTCAAAGAATATTTAATGTGCTTGATATTTTACGATTCATATTAACAAAGCCATAGTCAAAGAATGTAACCAATGCTTATTGTCTGATGATTTGGGGCCCTGAATTTTCAAAATTACAAAATCTAAAATACGATTTTTTTAATCATGTTAATTGAATATTTTAATAATTATAACATAGAACTTTTCCCCGAGGTCATCATTTTTTAAATTGATCTTATTATAACATTAAAACATCTCAATTGAGTCATATTATCACGTTAGAAAATTGAAGAAGTATATCAACAATTTCAAGCAATAAACGGCTCTCCATACCTGATAATAATGAAATTTATTCAAGTAAATATAGAATATGACTTAATTATAATAAAAAGATATTTGGACTTCACTCTTTCATCAATAAAGAGCTTACTAAGCCGGTTCCAAAATTTTTGGTTTCCGACAAAAAGGTTTGAAATCTTTATTTATTATTTCAGTTACATAGAAATAAATAGAACTAATGTTTTGATTGCTACTTAATGAATAGAACCAAATTATTTAATACATTATTTTAAATTAATTAAATTTTATAAATTAATCTTTTAAAAAGAAATATTTTTTTCTTTCTATGAACTGAAGCAAAATTTCAACAAAATTGAAAAAATTGATAATAATAATTAATAATTATAATAAATATAATAATATAAACAATAATAATAAATATTATATATATATATATATATATATATATATATATATATTACAGATTAAGCCAATTTCCTAAATGTTTATTCATAAAATGAAATATTTCGACCTAAAATAGGTCCTGTTAAATTTTGATTTTTCAACATTTTGTCTCGATGGGGCTGATTTACTTATATAGATAAGTAAATTATGTTTAAATAAAAAATTCAGTTATCGAGAAAAGTTTTTTTAAATAAATATAATAAATATAATAATAATAATAATAATAATAATAATAATAATAATAATAAAAACACATGAATTAACGAAGTGCAATGCTAACACCCAAATTTGTTTTTATCCGAATATTAAAGAAAATATTTTAACATTATTACTATTGATTAAAAAGATTTATAATTAATATTTTACACTACTAACAATTTTAGATAGTATATAAAATTTAACTTTATAACTGCAATGATAAATGCTCGGTCGTTTATGACAAATTTATTAGTGTTGTCCTAATGAGGCGTCAATTTAATATTTTAATTTAATTGAAAAACCAGATTTAATAAATTTGTCTTACATTTAAAAAAAAAGTAATTGGCCCCCACCAATTTTTTTTCCACATGAACATTTTTTTTTAACATTGTTAATTTGATTATTTTGTTTAATATTTAAGGAAATGGGAAAAGTATCATTTTTTGCTAATTAGATTATCAGTTGAACTCTAAAATATATAAACGCTTTAGGGGGATTTCTATTTGGGTTTTTTGTTTCAATATTGAATTCTGCCGTTATTATTTCATTTCAATTTTTGGGTGTTTTTATTTTACTGGAAAATTTATTGTTTTTTCTCATATTTCTTTGTTTTTTCTTAAATTAAATTAATGAACCTAGATATATCTATCTAAAGATCGAACTTGTATCTCAAACTTTACTGTAAAATAGTTGATGAAATGAATTAAAATTTAACATGATTTAAAATGTATGATTATAAAATTTGGGACAAGTATTTAGTTACACGCTTTACATTAATCTACTTTTGGAAAAAATTGTTTTATTGTAAAGTTTTTTTCATTATATCGGTAATCAGAAGTGTAAGGAATATTTCGTAAATCTTAATTGAGTTCGATTATAGATAGTCTCTATACAGTGATGAGCTGCCAAAATTTTAACAAACGGTTCTATCAAAAAAATCTTTTAATAGAAGATCGTTTTATTTGAATAGAATTAATTTTTTTATTTATTTCATTAGCCTCTGCTGAAATTATATATTATTATAACAATATCCAAATAAGTTCATTATTTTCAATAATATTTTTTTTGCTTTATTTTGAACCCTGGTATCATCAGCTGAATTATGATTCCTTAACCAAGTTTTAACATATTCTTCAGCATTCCATCTGTCAAGTGGTGGTTCAACCATACTAACAGTCATTAAACTAGAAATATGTTCTACCGAAAGATTAGCTCTTTTCTTTTCACAAATGATATTCATTAATGAAAACCCTCGTTCGGCCTCTGCTGAACTTATAGCAATAGTATTCATTTTATTTTAGCTTTTTGAATTGTATTTATTACTGAGTTTTTTCCATCAATTATGTTTTGTACATAATCTCTGAAATCGTTTATGGGAATTTCGTACCTAATTATAAATCCACGGGCATGTAACTTCTTCCAAATTCCAAACACTTCCTTCTAGTAAATTAAATAATTCAACTACATCGTTTTTTTTTCATTTTTGTTCATTCTTATATGTCCACAATTTAAAATTCGAGAATTCATTTTGTCAATTATTGTTTCAATAAGTTTTTTTCATGGGAGACTTTCAAATTTTTTATTTTCTATAAAAGGAATATCTGCAAATGCAGGTGATGATAATATTTCTTAAACGATTTTTACAAATATTCCAAAATTTTCTTTCATTTGTATCATAACATTTACAGTTCTATATACTAGTTTGGTTGCCTTTTGAAGAGAAACAAACTTGGCTTTCAACCCTATTGATAAATAAGAAATTTCTTGAAGAATATCGATCATAAGCGCTAAATCATTTTAAAAATATTATTTTTGCAAGTCGGTTTGCCATACCAAGATATTTTGAATCTTCGGTAAAATATTTATAAAGTGGTACATAAGCACGCCAAACAGCCAAAGCAGATTTCAAGCTACATGTTGCCCACATTGGACCTAAAACACGGCCTATTTTGATTATTTCAATTCCCAAATTGCTTGATATATTTTGTAAAAGTAATTGATTTTTATTTGATTGATGAAAAATAATATAAATTTTATCGATAAATGATTTAAAATGATTCATTTGCTTTATTTCATATATTAGATCATCCAAAACAAGCTGAAGGCGATGGTTTAAGCAATGCTTAAATATTATATAAGGTAATTCTTTTACTAATCTTGTAGCAGCACCTGACTTTTGACCAAGCATTGTACTTGCACCGTCAGAATAAAAACAAATCAAATTTTTTTTTCAAAAATTTCATGGAAAATCCAGTTATTGTTAAAGTTTGCACCAGGATATTAAAAATATGCTCAGTGGTTTGGGATTCTAAATGAACTAAATTCAAAAAAATGGTAGGGTTTTCTAGCTCCATTTCAAACTTCAAAAAAATGACTAGGACAGATTTACTTTATATAGTTGAGGCTTCATCAATGATTACGCAGAATTTTGAATTGGATGTAATTATTTTTTCAACAATTCGTTTTTTCATTTGCTTTGCTATATGTTCTGTTCTAATTGCAGTAAATCTAGAATGTAGCGAAATTCCAATATCTAGCCCATTTTTTAACTAAAGTTCAACTTCTGCTTCCATATCTGAAAGCGGCCTATTTCTTTTTATTAAGCTGTAAACAATATTGAAAATTTTATTGGTATTAGTCATATTTTTGTCATTCATTGAATCGATGATTTTGGTTAATTCATTTCTTTTTTTTAGTTCAAGCATTTTTAAAGCCAATAAATGTGTTTTTGATTGGAAATGTTCAGATATTATTTTCCTTAATGAAGTCTGCTGAATAGATTTCGTTGTCCTTGATGGTTGAACTTCAAAGTTTCGCCATACTTGCGAAATGTGAATGTTCTGTTCTGTACAAATACCCAAATTATCGAATGAGGAGCATTTTATACATCCAAGTTTTTTATTTTTGACGTCCAAACCATTGTATTTATCATGAAATAGCTTTAATTGATCTCCATTCCAACAATCTGGAAAAATATTTACAGCGGACTTATCTTTTTCGGGATTAGCTGATAGAACTGTTCTCCTTCATTGTTTTTTAGTTTTTTATTGAAATAATCACAAATATTACTATTGTGTTTCATCAAATATTATTTCCTAAATGAAAGGGCTACAAAATATTTAGATATAAGCTTGAAAACATAAGTGTACTCACAATATAATTATAACTGGAAATCGTATTTCTATAGATAGATATTATAAACCTATTTAATCAAAATTATAAATAGTTTTTGTAATAAATAATAGATTTTATTAATTTAAAATTTAATTTACTCCGAAATAACAACTGGTTCGATTAACTATTACAAAATTTAACAACCGGTTCTATCGAACCGGTGCGAACCGGCTACAGCTCATCACTGTCTCTATAAGTCTAAAAGAACCATCGCTTTTCGTTACATATTGTGCAGATGCCCACAAGGAAGAAAATAGTTTTATGACTTCGGACGCTATTTACTCTATCAATTCATTTTCTATTGCTTGGAGTTTCAGTAAAAGGAGTTTGCAGTTTTTAGTGCAGTTGGGTTGAGATGATGTTGTTGGTATATTATGGATCATGTTGTTCTTTGAAATGATATCTTTATTCAAACTCAATCAAATAAAGAATTTAGAAGTAATAAGTCTTTTGATTTTGTATTTTTTCTTACATTGCTTGTTTTGTTAATTATTTGGAATCGTGTGATTTAAAAGCGACCATTAGGATCTGGGTGGGGCTTTTGGGAGATTCGAGAGGAATTGGTTTATCTCTGGCAATTATAGTCTCATTTTAGAAATCTTTAAAATATCCGAAGAATCTGTGTTGTAATGTGTTCCTTAATTGCAGTCAATCCTCTAATTATCATGAAGTTAAGAAATCCTGATCCATCTAATAAATATTTTTTTTAAAAAACTTAATTTTAAATTTAATAGACTATTTAATCGTTTTTTAAATTTGTTAATTTAATTGCCAAATTAAATAAATACAAATTAATTAATTTTTGTATAAATCTTTAATGCCTTATAAAAAGATCATCCTTTATCTCAAAAAACGCAAGCGAACAAATCTGACATTAAGACCTAAAAAAGGAAAAGATCATCAAAAAATGTCGATGGGGCGTCATGTAAATGATTTGTTTATACAATATCTACTAAGCTCCCAATAAGTTGAAAATTATTGTGTTAGATGACAGGAGGCTTTAAAGTAGTTAAACCTTAAAGGAAAGACTCACTCTTTTAGTATGATTGGCAAAAAATTAATTGGTAATTGGGAAATTGAATAATCCGCGATGTTTTCGGGGCATAAAACCACTTCCCCTAGAATACCAGAACAATAAAAATGACTGAATTTATTTTTGAATAGTGGTTTGGAAAGTGGGATCTGGAACAATTAATGAAAAACAGAAAAATGTCTTTGATCTAAGATAATTGCTCAACCAAAGGTTAATTTGACAAATAATGAACTAACCTTTTGTTGATGGGGAATCCTGAAACTATTGTAAAAGGCTATAGAAAAACAAAAAGTATAAATAAAATATACAATTACTGTAAACTTTATTTTTTTCTTTTTTAGCTCTTATTCAAATTAAAATTTAATACCACATTCAATTTATTTAACTACAATTTATTTCCTTAATGCTCAACACATTCAGGATTCAACAACAGTTAAAAATTATTCAGCATATTTTAACATTTTCGAATGTATATTTTGTTTGAATTCATTTTATTTACATTATGCAAATGAAAACGCAGATCGAAATGCAAAAAATAATTCAAAATATTGAAAATCTAAAACAAAATACTTTTCTGGGAAAAATTATGAGTGGGTAGCAAACAGAAAGTTAAATAAGAGTGTATAAATCATATATCGATTGGGAGTCCTTAGTCAAAATACAAACTAAACAATTAATTAAAATTTTGTTGAAAACAAAAACCTTTTGAACCTTATACCACAGTTTTTTCATGTGTTTTAGGCCATAAAATTGCTTATAAGCGCGGGTCTCAAGCACGCAGCCCTCGAAGCAACTTTGGATTTTCTAAAAATTTACTATTGCTTTTTTTTATTTTTTATCTCATAACCGTTTGAACATTAATTCTAGCGTCATTTAACCAAAGAAATGTCTTAAACTATTCGGGTATGTGTTTTACATAATCAATTTTTTATTTATTCCGCTCACGAATGTTGTCTAGTAACTTTACAGACGCGGCTAAAGAGTTAATCATTTTAGCAGGAAATAAAAATCCCAACTTTAATAGTTGCTAGCTAAGTGGCAGTAAAATATATAAAATTAATTTAATTAAATTAGGATTGAAGGTTTTAAAAAGTTGCGATTCAGCTTGCAGTTGAATTTGATTAATGTTGGGTTGACCCGGATTCAGGTGACGGAAAATCTAATGAAATTTGTTATTCATGGTCAAAGAAAATGATCACAAAAATTTAGTATCAGTGATTGATACAGATTAACTTGATACAATCATTACGGATTGCAAGTAACTTTAATTGATTATACCAGATCGGATCAAGAGAATAGTTTGAGGTGGTTTTTCCTAGTATTACCTTTCCATAATTCCAACAATTATTTCAATTATTGAACAGTTGTTTTCAAAATAAAACTTAATTGTGTTGGATCTTGTTTGGTGAAGTTTGATTACAATTTTTTTCATGCTGAAATCATTTGATAACCTAAAAGTTTTATGTTAAAAAATTTTTTAAAAAATCAGGAAAAAAATGTTAATTTTTAAATTAAGGAAAATATTTTATGTCATAAATAGTTCATTAAGCTTCTTTTAAAAATTTAAAAATTGTAAAGTAATAAAAAATAATCCGAATTATAAATAACCATAAGATGACGACATTTCTGAAAAAAATTGATTTTTCAAATATTAAAGAATTTGATAATTTAAAAGCGCGTAAAGCATTTCTAAAATAATTAAAAGAAATTAAATTATTAAATAAAATGTATATCATTAAATAAAAATTAATTGTTTTTGTTATAATTCAACTATCAAGACCAAATTACAGAAAGTTAAACTTTTTTTAAGTATAAAATGTGGGCTCCTAGAAATCTTTTTGGCCTGGGCCCCATTGAAGCTCTTAGTGGACCTGTCTATAATAAATAAAAATATTAAACAAATGAAACTAATAAACTAAATAATTAAACGAAACAAGTAATTCAAATAAACTAATGATAAAATAATATAAAAATAACAATGAAATAATTTAATAAATAACTAAATAAATGAACTAATATAAAATAATTAATTAATAAATAATATTAGTTAAAGCAAAATAATATTAAAATGTGATGAATGCGACAAAATAAAATATTAAAAAATAAATAAGGAAATAAATAAATAAAAAAATAAGGAAATTAAAGGAATGAAAACAATACAATTAGCTCTTATTTGATGACCTTGACCTCGAAGTTTATTGAGGTCAAAGAGCGCTGGAGTCTTTATTGTTTATTTCTTGTTTGTAAATAAATCCATAATAAATTCATGGTTGTCTGAGGCATTTTCAATAAAAAAACATTTTATCCCAACAGCTGCCCGCAAAAACTGACATTCTCCCTCTAATGTCTGACTCAACAACTGCTCGTTTCCATATGATAACATCTGTTATTAAACCTTTGGTTGCTTGGCTTTTTTAAAAGAATTTCTTCTCATAATCATTAATTTATTTCAAAAATTATACCAGTTTTTTATCATTAAAATCAATCTATTATATAAAAAAAGATCAATAAGTTCTTATTATAGTATATTGAATTTTACACTTGTAATGCTTAAACTCAATTATAGAAAGTGATAGAAAAAATAAACTTGTAGATATTATAGATATTTATAATATTAATTTGCAAGTTGTTTTGAATCAGTCGCACATTACATAGGAAAATATGTATGTAAACTTTCGATATGTGGAATTGTTGCACAAATAAACACCTTATATTTACCGTAACATAAAATGTTTAGTGGGAAATTGTGAATTTTTCATTGGTTTTATTTAATTACGTGGTTGGTTCATTAAGGACTCAGCCTGACATAAAAAGAATAGAGAATACTAATTTTTCATTCATAATACATAAAATTCATGTAACATAGACATCAATGTGTTAATATAACATTGACATGCTTATTATATAGAAGATTGAATAAAGTAAAAATATAAGAAGTTGCATTTATTATATATAAAGAATAAGTTATAATTTTAAAGAATTTTCAAATATTCTGGCCACAATTTAATTTATACTATTCATTTTTTGCAAGATTTTAAATGAACTGTTAGTCGATCAGGTAGGAATGTTCTGCCACAATTTTGGCATTGAGCTAAATTACTCTGACTAGCTTTCCAAGCTTCTTCATTATATTTCGAGGAGTCATAATTTCCAGACGACATAATGCCAATTGGTTTTACAGGTTCTCGTCTTCTTTGACCTTTAGGAAGTTTATCATTCTCAATTCGCCACTTTTCTAAACACTGTGGCTCATGAATCGGTATGGATTTTGATCCGAATTCTCTGCTACAAATGTAACAAATGACGGTTTGAGGTTTTCTAGGTTCAGGAGGAGCTTTAACTGATTTTTCAAGCTCGTTGCCGCTTTTTCGTCGATTTTTATCATTCGTCGTATTTGGATCGGGTCGTTTCGAGGTGTCCAACACTTTGGCTTTTGACGAATTTGATTGACCACAGAACGGACAGAATTTACACGACTGCGGTAAATTTTCATTGCAACTGCTACATTGATACGGTTGAACTGTTTGAGTCTTGGAAACTGCTACCGGTTCTGAAGTATTCATCACTTCAATTTTCTTTAAATCCAAAACAGTGGATTTCGATAAAGTCACCGTGTCTGGTCGTGTTACATTTGTTACACTGTTCTCCTTTTTATTTGGAAGTGGATTTAAAACATGACCTGGACGACAACTGCGCTGGTGGACAGGTAATCGATCTGGGAGAAAGGTTCGGCCGCAATTTTCACATGGAATTAAATTACTTTGAGCTGATTTATACGCCATATCATTGTAATCTTCCAATTTATAACTTTTACCCATACCTACCGGAAGAGGTTGGGGTTTTTTTGGTGGAGGGCGACGCTGATTTTTCGGCAGTTGTGAATTTTCTATTTCCCATTTTTGTAAACATTGTGGCTCGTGAATGCTGATAGATTTAGTTCCAAATTCTCTGCTGCAAATGTAGCATACCACAGAAACTGGTTTAGGCATAATAGATATTTAAAATATTAATTTTCAAGTTGTTTTGAATCAGTTGCCATTGACTACACTATCTGCATTCTAATTGGTTAATAGATTTTACACAATGCTTGTATGTGTGTACAATAAATTTTAATTTACTTAGAAATATTAAATAAATAAGTCATTTAATTTTAATTAATTGTAATAAATCATATATTATTAATACTAAATTTAATTGTAAAGTTTAGATTTTAATAAAAATATTAAAAGATAAATATGCATTTAATTTTACTAAATTATTTAATATTATTACTAAATTTAATGTTTTTTTAATAAAAATTTTTAAAGATAAATAAAAAATAATTTTGTTGAGTTGGTTTCCATAAAGTTTAAATTCAAATTAAATTTGCTTAATATATTAAATTATAAATATAATATCATATTGTTATAAAAATTAAAACCACAAAACTTTTAATTTTAGACAATAACTTCTGCATGTTAAAGAATATTATTTTCTAGGCACTTAATTCAGTTTATTTAGGGTAGATGATTGTCAATATTTTGTTATTTACTCCTAAATAATGCATTTAGTCGGTACAATTCGAAAGAGGCTAATTTATAATACACGATGGTCATCGGGAAAGTTCATGATCCGATAATGAAGGAATGTTTATTCTATTAATGAAATAATTTCCATTTCTCAATAAAATATCCATGAACTTTGACACACTTTATTCACATTGTTTAGTTCTTTTATCTCACTCGGAAGTACGATTTCTTAAATAAGTGTTTAACATTGCTATTGGCCTATTATTTTAGGGGAAATACTTCTCACTAATTAACTTTTAGGTTTGGAAAACAGATGAAAGTCAAATGGTTTTAAATCTGGTGAATATGGTGGATGGAGAAAGTAATCATTATTCATTTCAGTGATTTTTGATTTTGCAATAGCATTTGTATAAGGAAGTGCAGTATACTGATAAAAAATGATGTTTTTCAATAACACCTAGTCTTTTTCCACGAATATTTTGATTCAGTTGATTATACAACTGAAACTAGCACACCAGAGATCTAGTCTTAACATAAAGGTTGTCCGGAAAGTATATATATATATAGATATTTCATAAATAAAAACCAATGACCACATAGAGAATGCGTTCCCAACCTCTTACAGTATTCAAAACCCTTCGTAACACTTTGGAATTCCACTTATCCTCAGTATTTTTAAAAATTTATATAAGGCAAAAACATGATGTATATAAAGAAGTTTTTAATGTTATCTTTCAATGTGTAACGAACGAAATTCTTCTACCAATGCCAACTAAGGAATGAAAGAAAAAGTATTTCAATCAAAGTCTTAGCCAGCGACCACATTCAAAAGTATCTCAGATTTAAAGAGGCAACTTTTATCTTAGATAAACATTTAACAATAAACTCTAATGAAGAAATCAGTGAAATCGCCAGTCTAATCTGTTGTTGACTTTGAAACTTTGATATAAAGATTAAAAACTTTTTTTATTAAAAAAAAATACATAAGAAAAAAAAGTATGATTAAATAAAATTTAAATAAGTAAAAGAAATAGACATAATAGGAGAAAAAGTTTTAGGAATAAAAATGAAAGTACAAATAAGTTTATCTTTAGAATAGTTTATGGAGATGTTCTGATTATTAAATTTTAAATTATTTTAAGTGGTTATAATTTCTATATAATTAAAAAGGAATGTTGAAAATTCGAAACCATATGAAAGCAACAAATTATCTACCACTTTTTGATTTTCTATAGTCTAAGGTTTATTTCACTGCATGTTTAAAGAACAACATCAAGGGAATTGGTATGTATTTATGTTATAAGATTATTGATTTTTATTTTATATTATAGTAAATTTATCTGAAAGCAGCTTGTTGTATATTTACATGGAGTTCTGATGTAAAAGTAAATCAAATCAAAAACTTGAAAAAAATTTACCAAGGCAATCAAATTCCAATACCTTCTATTTTCGTGGCTAAGTCACTCAACGACAGATTATGCTATTTAGTCCTAGATAAAAGTCTGAAGTATGTTAACTCATAAAACAAGAAAAGAATTGTTTAAGTTTGTCAAATCTGATGAAATAAAAAAATATCTTATCAAGTGTTGGAAACCCTTGGATATTCGAAAATATAGGGATGATAGATACTAAAAAATTTGTTGCACATACCTAAGTAGTTTCACTAAGTTAAAGATATAAATATGCTATCTAGGTATCCTGATGACATAATTAAATATAATGTTATGACTTTTTATGCTTATTTAAGCCATAAATGTAGTGAAGATCATCACAATTTCCAGGAAAAAATTTCAATACGATTTTTGAAATATGACCTATAATGTTTTCGAATGTGAATCTTAACTTGCGAAGAAGTTGACAGTTCATTTGTATTAAGGACTTCTGATTCTAAAATCCATTGAAGCAATAAAATGCTTTAGTTAATAGTTGATGATTTGTTTTATTTCCTGAGAGCTAAAGGAACAGGAAGAACATTTATTCATTGTGGCTTGTCAGGTATTCGCTTGCTTTTAAAATTTGATAGTGTAAAATGATCTCATAAAAGAGTTTACATTAGTTTACATTCGACATTAAAGCAATTTCGAATATTTATTGAGAAATTAAAGAATGAACAAGAAGTTGTAAAATGTTCTGTAAAAACTGTCTGCAATTTATTTGTATTATTTGATTTCTAAAAGGCATATTTTTTTCAAAAAATTAATTCACTTTAGAAATAGATGTTCAAATCGTTCAGGTCATACTAGACGGTATTCTTTGGTAGCAAATGATCAACTAGGTTTTGGTTGCGTGATATTTGGAAAAACAGATGGCTTAGAACCTAGGCCTTAGTTCTAACTCACTGTCTTCAGCATTACGAGAATAGTGAAATTTGCAAACTAACATAAAATACCACCAATAAATATTTCAACGACGAGTCAATTTTATCAATTTATTATTAAATTATTATATAATTTAGATGTAAGAGGTCCAAGGTCAAAAGGGAAAAGGTAATATGTTAAGGATTGAAGTAAATAAAAATCGCAGGAGCTGTTGATAATTCAAACTGTAGCCTATTGAACAGAATTGTCGTTCTCTTGTACTAAATTCAGTCACTTCTTGAATATCTGGAGCCAGTTTAACTTGGTATCACGCTTGACTTAAATGAATTGATGAGAATATTCTTGCATCCGCGGGACAATCCAGTAAAAATTTGGTATTAGGCATCTTAAAAGATTCCTATTCTGTTATAGTCTTCAATCCACGATAGTCTACACACACTCTGATGGATCCATCTTTCTTTACTCCTGTCACTAATGGAGCATTCCAAGAACTCTTACAATGCCGAATTATTTTGCTTTGATTAATTCTTTTTAACAGTTCTTCAATTCTTTTCTCCACGTGTATTGGTTCACCTTGGATGTTGCATTATTGGACTTCATAATTTTGCATCTCGTGTCGTAATAAATTAGTAAATACCAAATAAAATTTTGATGTCACGAAAATCAACCGTATTTCCAGATCATTTTTTCAATATCTTTGTTTTTCTCACCTGTCAACGCCATTAGAGCATTATTTATTCTTTCTTCATCAGTGTGAATTTTATTTATAAATGTAGTTTCTATATTTATCTTCATCAAGTTTACTCTCAACTGTACTATAGTATGAACACCACCTATGAATTCGAGCTTAATTTCTTTAACAACAACTGCTGTAATAAATTTGACTCCATGTGACTAGTATAGTCATAAACCCCATTGATTATTCTCCTCAACTTGAAAATACTCAAGTAACAGTATAACATTACATTGAAGTTCTGGTTTACCTATTTTCACCTACAAATTTTTACTAATGATTTTTATTGACCTCCCGAATCACGAAACATATCTACTTCTGTACTATTCAAAATTATTTTACTCCAACTTCTTCCATCTTTCATCTGATACATCTTTTCTTCTGGGTCATTTCTTCTGCACTCATTTATTAATCCACAATTTATTGTCTTGACTCCACAGGCGAAATGAAACTTATTACTCGCTTTTTTTCAGTCCTCTCTTATCGTAGTATATTTCTCATAAAATTGTATCTTTCTTCTATTTCGTTGTCAGTTATCCTGAAACTTTGATTGTTCTCAGTATAATTTTGTTTTCCAAATTTTGAATCGTCTTCTTTAACGCATGCCATTCTTTGATATCCTCGGGGAACCACTTTCCATAATGACAAACAATCTCGTAATCCATGACTCTCCTTGCCTCTTTTATGTCTACTTTCACTACAGTAAAAACTGTTAATTTTGGAATCGGTGAATGTAGAAGAACTCTACTTTCGTTGTATAATCTTTTAGCAATTTTCGTCATGAAAACTGGAATTCTTTGGAATTCTTTTGTTTCTAAAAGATTGATCTCTTTCGAATTGTTCTTGCCATCCGTGGTATTCTTCTGTGTGTCGTATTGATTCACGCCTGGGATATTAGTCTCTTCTTGATTCATTGTAATTAAATGATTCTTCTGATAATCTTCTTTGTGTTTGTGTGGATCAGTTATGTTAAGTATTCTGCTGATCTCTCATCTGCATTCTATCAGTAACGTTTGTATATGTTCTTTGACCGATAGCTTTGATATATTTTGTTTTATTGCTTCCATTTTTATTACTTTCAAAAATCTTTGCCAGATCTCTCGTTTCATCAATTTCTGTTTATGACGTTTTCAGGAATATTTCTCTCAGTCTCACATCCCGTGCTTAATTTGTAATGAGATCTTGAAAAATGCCTTTTTCTCTTTGCCCTGAATTCAGAACTTCAGTTAAACATTTTCTTACTCGAATTTAAAATATTTTAAATCTTTCATTTTTTTATTTTGTCAATCAATAATTTAATAATAGTAAACGTATATAGGAATAATATTTTGACTTTAGCACCTGTTGTTTCTGATTTTCTGACGTTTCAGAACAATGTCTTAGTTGCTGCTACTATTAACACATCGAATGTACTCTTCGATTGCTGTTCATTTTTCAACGGCCATTCTTCTATATTTCTAATACACTCTTTTGATTCTTTTGATCCTCGTCCATCATATCGTCGGATGTTTAGTGTAGTATATTTTGACATGATTTTGGTAAACATTCTATTAATGATTTTGTTATTTTTGAAACTGTGTTGATATTCTTGTTTTCGGCGTAGTTGCCAGTTAAATCCAACTCATTTTTAAAAGAATTAAATTCCATCAAGATTTATTTCATAAAAAGTGCCAAACACTAGACAATTTAAATATCTTAACCAACACTAACCAATCATCGTTAACGTTCTTGAATTTGTTAATCCAGTCTAAAGATTAAATTTATGAGATAAAGATTTATAGAATAACTTACTGATACTGGTCTTTGTATTTCTGAAAGTTTTTGTGAATTTAAGTACACGAGAAATACGATGAAAGGATTAATCATTTGATTCTTCATTTTTTGTTCTACTTTCACCAATTCAATGAAGAGTATTTAAATAGGTTGAGTTGACAAAAATGGGTATTTTTTAACATTTTTAGTTAAAGTATGAATATTTTTTTTGCTTTGAAAACAAAATTAATCAATATAAAATTAAAACTAAAAAAGTGAAAAAATGCATTACAAATTTAATACAATTTTATTTTTAGTTAGCATCAATGTTAAATTTAAACTCAAAATTTTGTAAAAATATTATTAAATTAAACTAAAATATTTAAATTTTTATATAATTAAAATTACATGATTCTTACAATCAAGCTTATTGTTTTACTATCTCAATTGAAGTATTTCATTAATTATCAAATATCAGTATTTTTGAAATTCTTATGTATTGTAACTGTTTTCGGATTTCAATAATATTTTTAATTTGTTAGTTTTTTATTTATTGTTTCAAATAGAATAAAATATAGAATAGAATGTTTAGAAACATTAACTGATCAATTGTTTATTTTAGCGGTAATTCCAAAAATAAATAGTCTTAATTGTTACACTTGCGATTCAATAAAACAATCTGATTGTTTGGAAAAATTAGTTTATGGTGGCGAGAATCAACTACAGCCTCAACCATGTAATTTGACTGTGGGTACTGCTAACTTTTGTGTTAAAACCACCGGAGCATATGGAGGTTAGTTTTATTATTTATTTTTATTATATTTGTAATATATATGTTATATTTTCGAATTTTGTCGTATAATTTATTAGTTAACTTTGAAAACTATGAAATTTAAGTCACAGTAATATGAAGTTTATTGATATATATATATAAATTAAATAAATACATTTCAAAATAAATAATGATAAAATGAGTCTATAAACTTTAGCGGGCTAGTACAATTTATTCTAAATCTAAAACTTTCAAATAAAAATATTAATGTGACGAATAAATTAGGGACTAGATGAAAAACTATAAATGATTGAATTGACTTGTGGATCTGTATTTTGCATTATAAGATTGTCATCTTGTCTATTTGTTGCTTTGATATTATTCAGATTTTGATTATAAATGTATATATCATGCGTGGAATGCAATCTAAATCGGAATGAATACCCGTAATCTCCGTTCTCCAGTTCTTGATCCCTCTCCACAGAAGGAATTGAATAATATTAGTGAACTCACTTTTATGTATATATTTGTATTGTCGTATTTGGAGTGTTATACCAGATTTTGAACAAGGCATCCTTATTTATTCAATATTTGGAAATATTATTATTAATATTGGCAAATTAAATCATAATATTATTTTTAATATTATTTTAAAATTTATTTATATATACAGTGATGGGATTCAGCCGGTTTACTTGAACCTTTTGTTAAACTCTTTTGGCCACGTTCATAATTCTTATACGAGTAAAAATTCAAAAGTTGTTCCAAAAATCTGTGCATGTCCCAGCCACTGGACCATGCTACATCGCTCATCAATATGACCAATACTCACTGCCATTCGGATTTTCGAAGTCACAGTATTGCGTATACGCTGCTCTGTATGTCGGAGCCATAACTGTTAACAATTCTGACGAATTAGTTGTTACTCCTTAAATTTCCAACATTCAATTTGATGGTTTATAAGGGTATAAAATGTAAAAAAAAATATTAATTGAATTATTGTAGTTAAATGTGAAAAGACAACTAGATTTAAATTTATTGGATCATTTTTTTTAAAAACCTAAAACACATGAGTTATCAGAAACAAAAAATTCCAATTCTGGAAAAGAGTTAGAACCTGAAATAGAATCAGAGTTCGAAAAATAAGATAGAGAATCTGATAATGATCAAAATTTTCCCGCTTGTTGGAGTTTTAAACAAATGAAATATTTCAAAGAAAAATATGATGAATTGAATATTATTAACAATAAATTTGGTTGTGACATCTGTGAAAAATTCTGTACAAAAATACATGGAAAAATGTGCCTATTTCCAAAAAATGGAAAAACTATCAAGTGGAAACTGCAGGAAATTCAAAAATATTAAAGCAAGCGTCTTTAATGAAAAAAATGAGTAAACATTTTAATTCCAAATATCACCAAATTTGTAAAGAAAATCGGGAACTGTTCAAATTAAAAATGATTCCTAGTTTAATGAAGCGGTGCCGTCCATTTTCAGATATTGCAGATGAAATGGAACTTCAAATAAAAAATGGATTAAATATGAGTATAGGCTTACATTCGAGTAAAACTGGCGTGAAAATAGATGGTTTTATCTAGAGAGAGATTCATAAGGAAATATTTTCCAAAATCATCGAAAGAGACTTCAAAATTTGTGTTGTTATTGATGAAGCTTCTTCAGTATCAATGAAATCCGTAATGGTAGTTTTCGTCAAAGTGGAAGATTCTGAAATATTTACAATCATTTTTGTTGAGTTAACTGAATTAGAAAATCAAAAGGCAGAATTTGACATTTGTGATCGTAGTTTAACCTGATAAAGCAAATGATTAGAAGTATTGGGGAAAAAATAATCTCAACTTATTCTCAAACTTTAAATGATCTCGAAGTGTGTCTTTCTTCATTAAAGATGACTTTGAATACAAATGTTTAGTGGGCCATTTTTGGTAAGCATAATTGGCGATGTGGGATGAACTAAATATTTGGGGGTTCACAAAAAATGTTTCGTTAGTAGCATGTGACTGCTCACAAACAAAAATGGTCAAAAATTATTCGGTAGTAGATTGTTCGTAAGCATATCTGATTTGAGACTGGCAAAAAATAGAGAGTGTTTAGTTAAAAGGCCATTCCGAAATCGGTTTAGATAATTGTATAACATCATTTAAAACAAGTGAATTAAAAATCAACCTTGAAATTAAATCATATAATTAGCGAAGCAATTGTAGTTAAAAGCTCATTAAAATATAATCAAAACAAATTAAGTAAAAATGAAAATAATATATGAAAAATAAGAGAGCGAAACAGTTACTTTTCTTGTTGCGGTAAAAGTGTAAAATAGATGACAAATTCAAATTAAAACGTGAGATGTTTTGGGGTTATACAAAATATATTAAATAAAATATAAAAATTATTATTCATGGGAAAATTGGTAACCGGGTGACACATGAAATGTTGAAAAAAAAACTTATTGTAAATTGATTAGAGGTTTATAGAAGAGTCAAGAACCTAAAGACTAATTAATTGCCAACCGATAAAAAAGCCTAAAATGGTCACACTATAATCAGAGGGTATTTTGGTATTACAAAATAATAATAGTCAAACTCGGTTATAACTAATTTCATGAGACCAGATTATTTTGTTCGTAATAATCCAGGTAATAATCCAAACTAATAAAAAAACTCAAAAAATGAAAAAATGACATGCATTTTTATTCAATCATTTTTTAACAAAACTTAAAATACTTTGTTGTTTCATAGATTTCAAATAAAGTGTCTTATATTTCTTCGGATGACTGAGATTTCCGTAAAACAGATTCCGGCGTGTTGTTACTCTTAGAAAATTGAATTAGAATTGCCAAAGTTGCTTCAGCTTGTGAATACGTTACAACTGGTATTATTTCTTCAACACTGTCAGCTTCGTCTTAAATATCATTTTTATGAAGAATTGATTGAAGCATATCTTCTTCTTATGGGATTCAACACGAAAAAAAGTCATCCGAGTCTTTAACAAGTGAAAAATTATTTCTTTTCAATTTTAACCACTGTGACAAAGGAAGGTCTTCTTCATCTATATCTGCCTTGTCAAAACCCTCATTTGCTGAAACTGTCTCTGAATTTAAACCAGATTTCTTGAAACAGTTTCAAATTGTGAGAGGTTTGATACTTTGTTCTTCCAAAAAGTTGAGATTGTATTTCTTATAAATCTGTGAATTTGTATCTCCTCTTTACAATTGATTGATAATGTCAACTTTTTCACGAATTGAGACAATCTTCATTTTGTTTATTCCCATTTTAACAAGATATTATTTGAAAATGACAGAAAAATTGTTTAATTCAATTCTATTTTATTTTAGTGAATTATGTTTTGTGAGTATTTGATTAATTTGAGTTAAAATTATTTATAATTAATGAAAATTGAAAAAAAAATCTTAAATTAAAAAAAAATTCACTATAACCGAAAAAGTGTCTTTAAAATAAGTCAAACCGAACGGCAGTTCGTTATTATCGAGTTTGACTAATAATAATAATAATAATAATAATAATAATAATAATAATAATAATAATAATAATAATAATAATAATAATAATAATAATAATAATAATAATAATAATAATAATAATAATAATAATAATAATAATAATAATAATAATAATAATAATAATAATAATAATAATAATAATAATAATAATAATAATAATAATAATAATAATAATAATAATAATAATAATAATAATAATAATAATAATAATAATAATAATAATAATAATAATAATAAAAATAATATTAATAATAATAATAATAATAATAATAATAATAATAATAATAATAATAATAATAATAATAATAATAATAATAATAATAATAATAAGTTGAAAAATTATAGCTGCAATCAATTAATACATAAATAATTGATATATTGATATTGTCTGTAATGCCAAATCGATGCATTTATTTGGAAATTTCTAGATTAATTCTCTTGATGAGAGTCGGAATCACAATATGATTTGTTTTTGAAATAACTTGTTTTTTAATTTAATTTATTTTCATTACTTATAGAAAACTGTGCATTGAATAACTTAAGAAAATAATATTTAATTGTTAGTAATTGTGATAATAAATAAAATATTAAAAGAAAAAGAAAATAAATGATAGGTTAACAAAAAAATAAGAGGTTTTACTGATTTCCATGAAATATTTTAAAAACAGGAAAATGAGTGAAGCAATCCAATAATGAGATAATAAGATGAGACAATTCATATTATTTTGGGACGGTCCTTAGACAATGTGACATTAATCGATTAAATTTTATTGAAATAGTAAAAGTTCAAAGCTATTATAAAATATTGTATCATCTGTGAAGATAATTAAATAGAAGAGTTAATTCTCATGTTAAAATATGTAACGAACTTGAATGAAATTAAAAAAATAAATTTAAAAAGAACATAAATAAGTTTAAAGTTAAATTATGGAATGATGAAATTTGCTTGATTGTAAATTTAATTTTTTAGAATGTTTGTAATTTAAAAATATAAAATATTTATTGAATGTTTGTGTATTAATATACCTTATTCAATTGGTAACTCTTGCTAGCTAAAAAAATCCTCAAAATAAATGCTAAAATTATTGATGATAAAAACAACTTTATATCGTTGTTTTAATATTGGATTATTTTAGATTTTTTGAAATAAAGTTTTGAATTTATTATTAATTAGTTTTATGTATGTGCAAA
Source organism: Schmidtea mediterranea (assembly GCA_022537955.1). Classification (NCBI taxonomy): domain Eukaryota; kingdom Metazoa; phylum Platyhelminthes; order Tricladida; family Dugesiidae; genus Schmidtea; species Schmidtea mediterranea. The sequence continues at coordinate 201,010,189 of CM039680.1, read as the reverse complement.
AATTTGAGAAATCAAACTGCTAATTTCATAAATACAAATTACTGTTCTTTGATTCATGTCAAATACTTCTTTGCCATCATTTTCATTGTTATTTTTTTATTTATGTTTATTATTTTTATAACTATTTCTTTACTTTGATCCTAATCACATACTCTTTCATTGTCGTTGGTCATACGTTTGTGACACTCAGTTAAGAGAAATTGTATACATTTGACATCGAATCATAAACTATGTTATTCATAATAAAAATGATGTTGATCTATAAAACGCAACATACCATTATCATATACTGGATTCATGCTATATTCCACAAAACCATCTCGATTCTCTCGTGTGACCAAATTTGTATCCCTCAAAAAATTTCCATCAAAGTTTTTGTCATTTTCATCACTGATGTCCATTTCACCACCAGAAAGGTTTTGGGTGTTCCTTTGATAAATATGTCTGATCTTTAAAATAAATTAATCCTTTTACAATTTAAAATAAAATCTAAAAATACAATTTCTTAACAAACTTAATAGAGAAAATTCAAAATTCTTTAGAAAAGCAAATTGACAATTATATTTTTTTTACAAATAAGCAAATTGAATTTAATATTCATCTACGTAAATATTTCAAAATACAATGGAAAATTTTTATTGTATAATCTTTAGTCAATAGTTTTATATTCTCTAATATTTCCATCAGTTGGAGTGCTTTTCTGCATATTTTATTGATGCATATTAAAAACATGAAAACGCTCTCAAAATTCGAAATCTAAACATTTTATTATGAAAGAGAGAAAATTATAAAACTGTATTCATTTTATTAATAATTTTGCTTATCAGACGTTTGATATACACAACGCATCATTATGATACGCTTACTGCCGTACTTTTTTCTATTTATACTATTCTGATGTTGGAACGATTGCCTTCTCAACAGTTTGCTATAATACGGCCAGGTGGAATTACGAGAGGCTTATTCAATCTTTTAGGAAAGATAAAGTTTTATTCTCCTATTTCTTTAGTTATTTTTTCTACTGAATATTGTCATCAGCTGGCTAATGAAGAAATATACTTGTAATTAAGAGCTGTAAATATTGAAGGTTATTTTTAGGAGTGCGAGATAAGTAGAATATTTTTTGATGTTGATTTATTATTTATTTTTGATGAATGTATTTGACTATAAAAAAAATATTTTCAAATTTCAAATGCTAAAGGATAATGAGCGAGTTTTGGTACATTTAGTGAAAGACGGAAAATTATCTTAATATTGATATTCAGAAAAAAATATTAATTGCCACGGTACTATTATTATTTATTAGTCAAATGACAAAGTAATTTTGATATTTTTCCTGTTTAATACGAAATCTTGACAGTTATTTTTGCACATATTACAAATAATAATAGCTCATTAAGAAATTCCTTTAAGAAATATATTAAATTACAATCTTTTATTACTGATTCATTATTTTCGTTTTATCAAGTTTTTTAAACTATTTCATTTAACACGAATTTTCAGCACTGCATTTGTCACTTTAAAAAGGTATTTTTAAATAAATAAAATTTCTGATATATGAATGAATGAATTACTACTACATCTGCGTATTTCAGAAGAGCTCTTTGGATTTTAATTTGTTTTAATTTACTTTGGAAATCTATTAGTAATCAATATTTCACATTTGGCTTCCCGCCTGGAGTTAATAATTTCCTAAATTAAACGAAATCCAAATAAACAAGTGTTATTGAAATATTTATTGCGCTCTTGATTTATTTCACAAAAACAACAATCAATATTTGATTACTGGAATACTTTGTCAGCGACAATTATAATAAAATAGTTGCACTTTTTTTATTCAGGTATTCTTCTCAAATTGTGAAACTTTTAGAGGTGATTTATTAAAATAAAATATTCAAAGTACCATATATAGTGATGTATGAATTCATTGGAATATTTGTCGAAAGAAAATAATAAGCAAAATTAGGCGTCTAAAATTTATGACTGTCATATAAGTCTAATATAAAATTTATGGTGTTAGTGTGTAATTTTTTATAATTAATTGTGTTTCTTCATTGAAATCACAAGTTATTAAAGTCAAGTACTAAAAACTTTATCAATTAAAAACTCAAAACGTCATCTAAAAATTGTAGGCCTTGTTAGATTGCGTGTCAACGATTTCGTCAATGTCTTTAAATTTTTACGTTTCATAAAATTTTAATTTTTTAGAAATAAAATTCGAGTTGAACATTGTTTTTTTAAAACCAGCTTGGTAAAAAAAGGAATAGCATTTCTACATTTTGAAAGTTTGTATTCATTTTTGACTATGTGTTATGTTTGTATGTAAAATTTATTTTTCTTCTACTTTCTGACTTTTTATAGTGCAGTTGGCTTTCTAAAAGCGGGGCACGTTCTAAAATTGGGGCAGTTTTTCAAAAATAGTAAAATATTATTAATTTATCTGTTTTGGGAACTAAACAAAGGGTATCATTAATACATTTTTTAAGGTATGTCATGTTTAAGAATGATAGGACAAAAAATTAAACAAAACAAAAAAATAAACTAAATGTGTAAGATTTAATTCTTCATGACCTTAAAATTTATTTTAATTTATTTTTGCTTAATTTAAATCATGCTTACAAAATAATGTGAGGCTCTTTTAACTTCTAGAAACAGTAATTTGAACTATTATTGAATCTGTAGGATGTAGAATTTAATTTTCGTGTTTGTATGGTTTTTTCAATTAAATTGGAATTGGAATGCTTAATTAATACGCCTTTCAAAATCACAATTCAAAATTTTTCATATTACAAAACTAAAGATTATATTTCAAAATATTTATTGATTAAGTAAGAATTATCTAATCACCACATCAACTTTTATTTTAATTTTTTTTTAATATTAAACCATGAAACATTCAAATATGGAATAAAAAAAGCAGATTCTAGAATTTATTGAAATGGGTCACAGCAAAAAAGAAAAAAAAGTTTTGGTATCAGCAAGGGTCAAGTGAATAGATTAACAGTTTTTAAAACTATTTTTTAAATAACATATAACCCCCTAAAATCGGGCACTTTTAAAATTTAGTGCCCCGCTTTTAGACAGTCCACTGTATAAGTTATTTATTCGAACAAATTACATCATCACACAAGTAAGTATGTATGTTCTATAATAAGTTTATTGATTTTTTCATTTTCATGTATGAGCGAGTTGCTCTATTCAGTTAAAAAAGGTCTACTCATTTTTTATTTTTCGTATAAGTTTGTGCAGAAACCATAATGCAGAACAAAAATCCCAGCTTTCGGTTTTTATCATCTTAGTTACTAATTTTTTAGATATTTATCAAATACTAGATAATTAAGCTAGATAATCAAGCTAGATAATCAAACTAGATAATCATTTTAGACTTCTGTCAATATTATTTGATGTAAATTTTCAAAAAAAATTAAAATGTTATTTACAATAAAAACATAATTTTTCAAACTCTTATTTTACACAAATGATTAAATAAAAGTTCAATAATTTAATTATAAGAAAAACACAAATAAAACGCTTGTTTTTACGATTCATCAGGTAGAATAGAAAAACAATAGATATTATAGATTAAATAAACAATTAAAACAACTTTTATTAATTTAAAAAAATATTTTTAATTAAATTTAAATAATAACATTTTTTTCAATTTTGATTATTTTTAAAGTTTTTTAAATTAATTTATTCTAATTTTATTTTTTTATAACTTTTTAATTTTAACAAACATTCTGTAAATTTAAATATAAATATAAATTTATTAGTTTAATAATTTAATACATTTAGAAACAACAATTTAGCACATAAACTATTTATAAACATTCAAGCTGCAAAAGTGTTCACAACATTTTGCATATTATATATGTATATTGAATTTTTAAAATATAGTTGTATTATGTATAATTTGTCATCTTTAAAGGTTTAATATTAAGGAATATTGGGGGTTAGAAGGTTTTGTAGCTCCATGGACCTTGGAACCCAATGCCAGAACATAGAGTATCAAGACCACGACAGAATGTATCGGGTGTGCATATTCACTTGCAATTCTAATGCATGCAATAAATCCGAGAAATTATATCATTCCCATTGTCAAATATCAATTATCCTTTTACTTATATCTCTTTTTCTCATTTATATTTGATATTTATTATTTCTGATCTCAATTTTATGCATATCATGTAACTGTTTTATTGTTCTTATTACTGATTTTATTATTATTATTATTATTATTATTATTATTATTATTATTATTATTATTATTAGTATTAGTATTATTATTATTATTTACAGAAATTTTGTTATTTATTCCACTTATTGTTAATTTTTATATTATTTTTCATTATTTTATTAGATCTTTGTAGCTGGTATGTGAATACACTCAGTATTTTATGTGCAATATTTTATGTCGTTTTGTATTTGCAACTAAATAAATATTAAATTTCAATCTTGTTTATTATCCAAACGTGTATTGAAATTTACTAATATTAATAAAAGATGCATAAAACCTATAGACAAAAAATATTGAAGAGAGTCATGACAATAATAATGATAAAACTAATAATGAAAAAAATTTTCATTGACATTCAAAAATTTCACAAGCTCTGTTTAGCGGTTCGTTATTCTTATCTTGTTCCTCGATAGCTGATTCTTCAACATCTGCAGAATTTGATATGAATTCTATCTGAAATTTGAATTAAATTCTTTGTCCTTTAATTAATTTACCAAGAAAATACTTTTTAATTGCAGATTGTTTTATTTTTTGGTATTTTATTTCATTATTTATGAAAAAAATTTGTCGTTGCTTTATTCGCATCTAAAAAATGATAAGGTCTAAATATTTTCAAATTGATTGGGTCTAGATGGTATTATTGTAACAAGTTTTTGGGCTAAGACCCATAAATTGATAATAAATTAAATTAAATAAAAACTGATCCGGAATTTTGATCTTAACTTGCCATCATAAACATGCACTGCCAATAAATACAAAAAATTAGGACTAAAACGGATTAAATGGATATGTTAAATGCTACAGTTCCAAGTCGTATTAAAACTGCGCTTGATAAAATCCCTACAAATATTCAAGAATGTGCTATGGATGAATATCATAACTTTCTGTTTGATGGTCTAGTTTTGGGTATTTGATGGCAGCGTTGGGTTCAGGTCATAGTGAACAATCAAATGGAAAAGCCTGGACAAATTCTGACGCAAACATTCTAAACTTCAATCAAGTAACATCAACCCATCTGAATCAATTCAATAAAAAATCACAATTGGATCTGTCGATCGGGGTTCTTCCACAGCTGCGATGTCTCGGTATCCTCGTGGGCCTAATTAATAAATTAATTAAAAAGATTATGGAATTCACCAGTCACACACGGGCACACAAACAGTATAAATACGGCAGTTAAAATATAATCAACATTTTTTACTTTTGACTTAATTGAAAATTTTAAACTGCAACTTTAAACCTTTGAATACATTTGTAAGTATTTTGTTATTTACTATACATTTTCAGTAATCTTATGGTCTTTTGTAAATAAATTTTTGGATGTTTGGAGCCTTAATAGTTTGTGCTAGCAGGTCCTCGATAATTAAACGCATAATATTCCATGTAATTATAGTATGGAAAAAGCGTCGAAAAGTAGCTCACTCCGGCGTTTCAAAAGCCCTGGTGTAGGGCTTATTATGAAAGATACTGTCTCAACCGTGGATACCGAACCATTCAGGTCACAAAGCTCTGAACAAAGACGAAGTCCTGAGTTCCGAACCCAATAGGGGTAGACAATTTGTTCATTTTCTCGGATCGGGGTTTCGAATTAAAATCATGAGTAGTATGATTGGGACCCGCTAACTCAGACCCCCTGGAAAATATCTAGGTAGAATCGAAATGTTATATTGGTCACGAAAACCTATACATAAAATTATTAACACACATACTTTTCCCTAGGAAGTCAATCAAAATTAAGTAGGTCACGAAAAATTTTCAAAATTCTTCGAAGTATTTGTAAACAGCCAAATTTTTAGCCAAATAGCCAAGTTATTTCAAGGATTTAAAAACCTAGCCAAATTTCTGAAAAATTTTATATAGAGCAATTCAAATTTTTTTATACGGAAATACATACAGGAAATTATTAAATTTATATGATATTTTAGAGTCTTAATTATTTTGAGGATTTTTTAAGAAACTTTAAGCAAACAACTTTACATTGACAATGGGATATTATCAAATGTCAACATTACTATGGAAAAATTTTCCCAAATCAAAAATCTCCCAAAATTTGAAATCCCTAAAAATATTTTCCCCAAAATTTTCAAATTTTTTCAGAGTATTTAAAAACTTAGAAAAATTCTTACAAATCTTGACGAATATATACAAGGCTATAAATTATACATTCGAGGAATTCAAGATTATATCGAGTTTATGGTTTGTTTGATGATTTTACGTCATCAATAAATAAACTTTGATTTATAAACTGAGATGTTATAATTCAATGATTTTCAAATTGAAAAAATATCAGAACTTAAATTATCCCAAAATTAAAAATCCCTAAAAATATTTCACATATAAAAAATATCCCAATTTAAAATCCATAAAATACTTGGATAATTTTTATATACAATGTAAATTAAACACACACACAACCATTAGATAATTTGAATTTATATTATTAATACTTTAGGATTATAATTTTCCCGCAAATAAATTTTAGATAGATACATTGGGAAATAACATGTTTCCACTTTCCATATGGGAAAAATATCCCAACTATAATTATCCCAAAATTTAAAATCCCTAAAATACTTTGATAATTTTTTATATACTATGTAAATTACACACACAACCACTAGATAATTTGAATTTATATTATTAATACTTTAGGATTAGAATTTTTCCACAAATAAACTTTAGATATATACATTGAGAAATTATCATGTTTCAACTTTACAATGAGAAAAATATCCCAAGAAATTTGAAATCCCTTAAAATGTTTCTCAAACTCAAAATATCTCAAATTTTAAAATCTCTAAAATATTTCCCAACTTAAATACCACAAATTTACAAATTTGTCTATGTAATTAAGAACATAGCCATAATGTTTATAAATTTATGTATCGTAACAATGATACTTGGATAAATTTTTATATACAATGAAAAATTATACACACACATAACCACTAGATATTTTGAATTTATAATATTAATACTTTAAAATTAGAAATTTTCAACAAATAAACTTTAGATATATACATCGGGATATTATCATGTTTAAACTTTACAATGGGAAAAATATCCCAAAATTTTAAATCTCTAAATATTTTCCAAATCAAAATATCACAAATTTAAAAATCTCTAAAATATTTCCATAACTCAATATAATAAAAGTTTTTAAATTTTTCTGTTTTTTAAAAACAGCCAAATTTTTTATAAATTTATATTATAAATACTTTAGGATTAGAATTTTTTCAACAAATAAACTTAGATATATACATTGAGATAGTTGTAGGTTTAATATCATTCATATCAAAATTCGTAATTCCCCAATAATTATTTATTATTAAAAAAACAGATATTTATTAATATCGTAACCTCCCCTCTTTAAGGTTTTGTCCACTTCTTCAAACACTCGATTCTGCGTTGTTTTATCCCGTTATGACACTGGAGCTCAACCTGATGAGAAGATATGAATCTGATTATTTGAAATGGTCCTTCATACTGAAAATCATTTTCCTGTCTTTTGTGTGGTTCTATTCGAACTAACACCCACTCTCCCTCTTTAAAATTTCTTGACACCCGTTTTTTACTGACTCAATTTTATTGATGCTTTATCTAAATTTATCATATCTTTATTAATCAAATCTGATCTACTTGTTTCTTTGACATTAAATTTGGAATGAATACTGATTTTTCTTCCATACACTATTTCAAACGGTGACAATTCCGTGGAATTTTGCTGAGTAGCATTAATATTAAATTCAATCCGTGGTAGTAATTCAAATCAATTTCTTTTTTCACATTTACTTTTTAAGGATGTTGTGATCATATCTCTCACTATTTGTATTACACGTTCTGCCAGTCCATTTGATTGGTTCTGATATGAAGAGGCAAACTCTTGCTTAATGTTTAATTCTGCCATAATTTTCTTCATATAGGCATTTTCAATGTTTCTACTTCTATCTGTCAAAATACTGATTGGTTTACCAAATCTATATATACAATTATGTAATATGACTTTGAATAAACATTGATCATCTATTCTAGATACTGTAGTTAGACTCACCAGTTTGCTAAATCTGTCAATGATAACAACTACATAATTTTTGTTAGTTTCTGTTCTATCCATGTACGCGATGTCTACTACAATTTGTTCAAGGAAGTTTCTACTCTGTCTAGGAATCATTAGTTCCTTTGTTCTGCTTGGATTTATCTTCCTTTTCGCACAGACCATGCATTTCTTTAGAGATTCTTTAATAGTTTTAATCATTGATGGCCAAAAAAAATAATCTTTAAGATAATTATAAATTTGTTTTGATCCAATGTGACATAAATCTTCATGAATTTTGATTACAAAATCTTCCGCGTAGTCAGGAGGAATTAGTATTACAATATTATTTCCTTCTTCTAACACTAGATATTCAACTATTATCTTTAAATTTTCCTTGTTTTTATACAGATAACTAGCTTTAGCACTATCTGAACAATTTTCAATAACACCTTTTATTAGATTTTTCACTTCTTTGAAATTCGAATCACCTTCTTATTTGGACTTGATTTTTTCCATAAGATTCTCTCTTGAATTATTCGACATATAATTTATATATTTAATTCGTGATTTAGAGCTTTTAGCATCATCGTGTTTTGTTTGACACTGTGAGCATAATGATTCACCAATTCTTGATAGTAAATCCGCATTACTATGCTCTCTGCCTTTTCTATATTAATGCTCAAAATCATATTCTGATAGGTTTGCCATCCAAGTTTGGAATTGAGGACTAATTGGTTTCTTCGTTGTATTCATGAAAATCAAGGCCTTCTGATCTGTTCTTGCTATAAATCTTTTTCTATACAAATACTGTTTGAAATACATGACATACTCATGTAATGTTAATAATTCTTTTCTAGTCACACAATAACCTTTTTCATGTGCTGACAGATGCCGTGATCCATAAGCAACTACTGATTTGGCTCCATTCTTTTTTATTTGACTCAACACTGAGCCAATTTCTCCAAAAGTAGCATCTGTATTAATAGCAAACATGAGATTCTTTCTAGGATAATCTAAAATTGGTGCTTTGTAGAGTTTCATTTTTAACTCATTTTTAACTCCACTGTAAGCTTTTCCTACATCCTGAAGTCACGCATAAAGTGGCGCCGCTATTTCTACATATCCTTTAATAAACCGACTATAATAATTAGCTAATCCAAGAAATTATCTTAATTTAGAAGAACACTTTGGGGATTCTGCTTCTAAAATCTCTCAAATCTTCAAATTTTTTGTTCTAATTCCTTTTGAACTTATAGTATGACCAAGAAAAGTAAGTTCCTTTTGATAAAATTTGCATTTTTTTGGGTTCACCTTTAATCCTGACTTCAGAATACGTCTAAAACCTTCTTCTAGTATTTCGTCATGTTGCTTTTCCGATTTCTCATATACTAATATATCGTCAAGATATACAATAACACCGTTGAAAATTAAACCTTCCAGAAGTTCATGCATCAGTTTTTGGAATGTGACTGGTGCTGTTGCTAAACCAAAAGGAATGCTATTAAAACAAAACTGTCCTTGTTTAGCACTAAAAGCTGTATATTTCCTAGAGATTTCATTTAATTCTACCTGATAGTAAGCCTGTCCAAGATCTATTGACGAAGGTATTTGTGAGTCAGCTAAGAAATCGAGCAGCTGATGTATATATGGATTTGGAAATGCAAATTTCTCTGTAACTGGGGTAAGTTGTCTGTAATACACCCACATTCGTATTGATTCGTCTTTTTTTCCAACAATCACTAGTGGAGAATTCCACGGGCTTTGGCATTGGCTTACCACTCCTGTTTCAACTAACTTTCCAACTAATTCGTCAATTTTATGTTCCAAATGCATTGGTTGGAGACGAGGATGTTATAAAATTGATGATCCATTGACAGTAATCTCATAGCTTAATATTTTTGTGTGACCCAGATCAAATGTCGAAGCCATAAATATCGTTCCATATTTTTGTATTAAAACTTTCAGCTTGTTGCTTTCTGGATTCTGAACACATTTTAACGCGTTCCTTACTCTATCTTCAGTTGAAGATTTTTCTAAAATCAGCGAAGCATCAATATTATTTACATCTATCAGTTTTATACCAAAGCTCTTTATAACATCAATTCCACCAATAAATTTGGATGGATTCTTGCAACTATTACCAAATTTATTAATCTACACTTACCATTCAAATTAACATTTATTCATGCTGATCCCATTGGTTTTCCTCCCATTTCAAAAAACACCCCGTTAAGTATAATATTTCTATCTACTAAACTGGTTTTCCAATCTTTTGACAAATACTTTTACTCATAACTGTTATAGCAGCTCCTGAATCCAATAGTATATCAATTTCAACATTTCCAACTTTCATTTTGCTCTACTGTCTTCCATCACCCGTCTGATACATCACATCTTTTCTATCTTCATTTAGATTTAAATTATTATTTCTTGGTTCAACCCCATTGACGAAATGTAAGCAACAGGGTTGCTCTCGTTATTTTGTTGCATAACTTCATGATCTATGTCATCTTCCTAGAGATACAAATCACTATTTTCATCATGAATCTTCATAATTGGTTTATTATAATTTTGGCTTCCATTTGTTAATAAATGTCAGTGTCTATATGTGTGTCCATTTTTTCCACATATTAGACATTTATTTTTCAATGCATTTGAAACGTAAGTGGTTACTGTCACCACAAATGTAGCATTGACCTGGTGATACGATTTCTTCTTTTGGTTCAGGTAATCCACGACACTTGTTGTATAATTTCCTTGATTGATGTTTCATTGAAAATAATGGTCGAAATCTTTGATTTTCATTGATAATTTTCTCGTTATTATATCGCCTGTTAAAAATAGCTGGATTATTCTTATAATTATAACTGACTTTATTTCCATAATTTTTGTTAGACACGGTTGGTTCGGCAACAATATTTCTATTTCCAAAGTTTTTTCTATCCATATTATGATATCTTGACGTTTGGCTATCTAAATTTCGATTCTAGTTACCATTATTTAAATTATTTTGTTTCAACACATCCGAGTAATTCTTCTTTAGTACAGCATTCACAAATATCTCTGACGAAGAATGTTGTAAATATTCCTGACTTTCATATAATTTGGCCAAATTTGGTATATCTTCTACTTTCATAACTGGTTTAGAAATTATTTTTTCTTTAAGCGACGTACTTCAAGCTTGTTTAGAAATAATATATTTTACAATTTCTTCACGACTAATTCCTGAATCAAAAATACTTTCCAAAAGATTTCTTACACTGATTTTAAATGTAGCAAATCTTTCATCTCCTTTTTGATTAATTTCGGCCAATTCCACAATCATATTGGTAATTGATTGCTTTATTGTAAATGTATCTATAAACCATGATTTTGCTTCCTCCTTTGTAACTGCATTTGTTTTGAAATCATGCCATAAAACTACAGCTTCATCAGACAGTAACAAGTCAAAAACACTAATGATGCACAAATTGTTCATTCGGATCTATTCTTCGATATCTTTAACCCAATTTGATGCATCTTTAATACTTTGTCCATCATATTTTCGAATATTGAAATTGAATAAATCATGTGCTTTTTTCGGCAATGCTTCAACTATTAATTTCTTTTCTTGCTACCTTGTAACGGCATTAATGTTTTTAGCTCTGGTCGCCAGTTGTAAGTTTAATATCATTCATATCAAAATTCGTAATTCCCCAATAATTATTTATTAGTAAAACAACAGATATTTATTAATATCGTAACTGAGATATTATTTTTAAATTTTATATGCGGAAAATACCCCAAAAATTTAAAATCAGTAAAAATATTTCACAATCCAAATATACAAAATTTTTTATGTTTTTAAAACTTTACCAAATTTTTATAAATGTATGTAGGGCACCAATGATACATAGATAAATCTTTATGTAAATGTAACATTTTATGATTATTATTACTTAAAGATTAAAATTTTTCAATAAATATTATAAATTTTTGAATTCTAGCAATGATACATAGATAAATTGTTATATACAATGTAAAATTATACCCACACACACGCAATCACTAGATATTTTGAATTTATATTATTATTACTTTAGGATTAGAATTTTTTCATCAACTAAACTTTAGATATACATCGGGATATTATAATGTTTCAACTTTACAATGGAAAAAATATCCCATAATTTTATATACCTAATATATCATTAGTAGTATTATTACTCGAGGAATATATTTTCGGAATCGTTCATCTTCATAAGAAAAAGTAAAACACATAATTGATCAAATTTAATAATTTATCCAACAATCATTAACATTGTAAGGTTAACATCAGATTTCGACTCGTCTAATTAATGTTCTTCTCCATTCCTTAGGAATTTGAAAATAAAGTTAACTGTAAATTGAACATAAACGTGCGGAAAAATTCAAACATAAGTAGTTCTCGATTCATCTGGCTATGCCAATTTCACACTAACTCACTCGGATTTCTCTACTTCACTCAACAATTTACATTATACACCAATGACAACTCTTTCAGCCTCATGCAAAAAATTCACCCAAACTGGTATTGTCACACTAACCAGGGAAGTGACCGCTCTACAAAAAAAAATAAAAAGTCTGAGACATAAACTTAACTAACCCAATTGGCCAATATTATTCATTTCCACAATCTGCTAGAGTGATGTCAAAGAACCTTAGCCTACCCGTCACTCAGGAAGTAAAGCATAGCTTGGGAAAAATAATTGGAGAAGACTTAGACGACGGATTCAGAATTCTGCAAGTTTGCACTCCAGTGTGAATGTGCTTCTTGAATATTATCTTCTCGAAAAAAAGCTCTAATTACCGACATTCAGAACTGTCCCCTGGAGTTCTCGATTCAGATGGAGACCGTGGTAGTATATTTGATCTTACTTCTCAAGCCACGATATGACTTGAGAACATTCGTCCCACAGAATTATCAAATCCGCCAAGGATTCCCAGACATAAAAGCTTTCCGGTCAACATCGACGCAACCGAATTTGAATAAGATTGTAATTAAACTTATGATTGTCTCCTTACTTATTTTTGAAGTAGATTTATTCATGCAAAATTTGTCGTAATCTTAATATATAGTTGTATTTATAGTTTGTTTTGACTATTGTTTTAATTGAAATTTAAACCCTTGAGTGTTGCTTTCCATCGGTAGAAATTTCTCATGTAGAATGTTTGAAACGGAGGATATTTTTATAGTAACTAATTAAAAGTTTAATAACCATACATATAACTATGAGATTTTTCTGTGAAACCGGTTAGCATCAGCTCAGAATTCTGTGTAGGGATAACTAAGTATAAAGATAGATTTCTCGATATAGTTCAGTCAGAATTACATGAGTGATCTAGTGTTGGTTGGTAAAGAATAGGTGGTCAGTTTCGTTTCTCGCATCCGTGTGCGTGATTGTTGTTTCTTGATTGTTTGGGTGCGCACATAGACGCGAAGCAATTGTAATTTATGATAATTAATTGTAAAATGGTTAATAGTTAAAATTTTTAATTGTGCACTTTATGAGTTTTTTATGTTTGTTAAGTCGCATCAATGGTATAAATTTGGTAAAGTTTTATTATGAATTTGTAGATATTTATTATGAAGTTGTACTTGGATGTTTAGTTTAAATTTGGTTTTTTGAAACTGAACTTTATGTGAATTGAATTTGAAATTTATGTTATGAATGAGAAAATAAAGAATTTGTTTGAAATTTAATCTTTCGTTTTGTTATTGGATTTAGTATAAATTATTCAAATGTCTGGTAACGCTATCGATATCATAATTCACGTGTTGGTGTATTTCAAAATGGGAAAGCTGAAATTATTTCTAATGATCAAGGAAAGCTCACAACACCCAATTATTTTTTATTTAAAAATACAGAACGATTGTGTATGCTGAAAAAAATGAAGCAACGATGCACCAAAATAATAAGTAAGTGAATTTTTTAAAGTTTGAAGTTTGAAGTTATAAAGTTTTAAGAGTTGAATTATGATTTCACAAGGAAATTAAAGCTCTTAAATATAACTTTTGATTTATAAATTCATATTATAATTAATAATGTTTATGAATATTCAGGAAATGATTTATTTTTAATGACTTATTTTTCGGAATTAATTCAGAAAAAGTGAGTTGAATTATGTTTGAATTAATAAAAATAATAAATTGCCAGAAATATGTATTTTTTTATAAATCTTGGGATGAAAATCTTTGAATATTTACACAAAATAATTCGGTTCATGGTAATTTTTAAAAATTTATACATAAAATTTACAATTTATGCTTTTTTTCAGGTTTTTTGTATTTTTCGACAGAATTTTCTGAAAACTTATTAAATTCATTTTAATTTTAAGGGTAAATATTACGAAGATACATCCTCATTTACACGAAATTTCGGAGTAGAAATCTCAAAATTTAAATTAAAAAATTTTTCCGCCATTTTTCTTTTAAAATATCTTAAAAATCTATAAATTGACTTATTATAAGGGTTTGTCTAAACGGTGGTTGACTACATGTTGAAAGTTTACATGCATATTTTATTATATGTATATTTTAAAATAATAGTTGATATTATAAAATTATTGATTTTATTTTATAATAAAGAAGATTTATCTGAGTGAGTGCATCTTGGTATATAAAAACATAAGACACACAGCCACAGAGCACATACTCCCATCACACAGAACATTTTCATCATTATAGTCTATTTACGTTCATTGGTCTTAATTGTAGGTCAATTTCAGGTAAAAATTAAAAGGCAAAATATGATGTCAAATATGTTATATATAAACTAATTCCGGCATTCTGAATAAAGAGGTAGGATAAAAAATGTAAAATTGTGAAGAGAAATAACAAATAAATTAAATTAAATAAAGAAATACGACAAGGTCGTTTTTAATTAATAAATGCAAATGAAAAGGGGGAAATAAAAACAATTTAGGAATGATATTCCTTATATTTAAAGATGGTTCAAGATAACTTACCAGTTATTACGGCATCTGAAAACTAAAAAGGGAATGAAACAAATTAGAATTTTGTGCATCATTTTCACATATTCTATGGTTTACATGCTCGTATACGTTGGGATATCACTTAAATCCTTGATACATTTTTTATTTCTGTTTACTTTTGAGAATTATTTCGCTAGGAGAAATCAGCAAAAATCTTAATTTTCCTCGATTGATTTAACCTAAAAATAAGCGCTGTTTATCCAAGTTCTTTAAAAATGCTATTTCTTTTAATATCTATTTCAATTGAACACACTAACAAGCACTCAATTAAAGAAAATGGTCATGGGAGATTTATTCCTTAAGGCCTCAAAAGTTATAATTATGCCACTTCAGTAATTTAATTATAGAATTTACACCAATCTATATATATATATTTTTACGCTTATCACTGACTGACTGACTCTGGAACGCTATAAATTTTTGGGTTTATCTGTCAGACCGTTTTAGATAGCCCCTTGAAATTTTGCATAGGTTTTTAGTATTAAAATGGGTGTAGTCGCCATTTTTAATTTTTGTTTTTATGAAGTCGGCATTTTTTTGACATTTTTGTTTAAATAGTCGGATTTCTTAAGTCAATTTTTGACAAAAAAAAGCCGAATCTGGACCCAAATTCCATGATTTCATGGTACTTTGGGTGGTTTTGTCCTTGAAAGGGATATGATTAAATGTTATAATGTATAAAATTAGATTTGTTTACATTTTCACCATAACGGGTCGGGTGATGGGGGTGTTATATCCGTCTTATGACGAGCAATCCCCATTTATTTATAATTTAACTATGATTTTATGAAATCTAATCCCTAACCATAGATTCTCACATCCGAGCTTTCCGTGTTTATTATAAATATATATTTCAATCTACGCGAGAATATCAAAAGAAGATGTATAATTTAAGAAATGAAATATTTTTTGATATTTAATTTAATATTTAATATTTAATAATTAAAAGTTAATGAAAACTATTGACTTTGACATTGACCTTTATTAAAATGTTAAAACAACTGATTTGGTCACAATAAAACGGTTCATAACATTGTGATGCAAATGCTGTGCAATTATATCAATTATGTTTTGACAAGCCACTAATTGAAAGCATCATTTATTTAATCACAAAAATTAAAAAGATTATGTGTTCACTTAATTTATCCAATGATTATTTGTTTAAACGAACTGATCCTATAAATGACTGGGGAACTGGAAAACCTCGTAGGAAATCTATAGAATGCTTTGGATATATTAGTAAACCTCCAGCGTTTTATTTGTAGTAAGTACTTTTCTTTGAATACTTCGAATTTCCAAATTTTAATGTTTTTAGTTATTACATAAGTTAATTAATTTATAAATATATAAATAAATATATATATATATATATATATATATATATATATATATATATATATTCTTTAACGCCTCATAAGCGAAAAGTTCCCGGATGATTAATATGCTAAAACAAATCATAATGTTTTTAATGAATAAACGTATTAAGATATGTTACATGTTTTATTATTTGTTTTTAGCCTTTTAAACGAAGTAATTGAATTATAATAAAAATCTGTGGTAATGAAATGATCGGTTAATAAACAGTTTGGATAGCTAGCATACTCTTGGAGCGAATTATGTTGGTCAATCGAATATACATACATATATATATATATATATATATATATATATATATATAAGGGTTTGACAAAATAATGTAAAAACCTTGAAAAATGAATAAAAACATATTTTAGTATGGTATCGGTCCCTCTTTTGACGCAATTACAGCCTCAATTCTCCGAGGTATTGATTTATAAAATTGGAAATTGTTTCCAAATGAATTTTAGTCTATTCTTCAGTTTAAACACTCTGCAGTTCTTTTAAAGACGATGGCGGTGGAAATCGACTTCTTATTTGAATCTCTAAAATTGACCATAAATGCGTAGTAATGTTTAGGTCTTGCGATTAAGGTGACCAGATGAGATGATCAATCCCATTAGAATATTTCACGTGCCATACTTTAACAATTCTACCTGTATGGATTGGGACATTATCATCTTGAAAGATTGCGTTTCCCTCCAGAAACAGTTTTTAAACCATAGGTTGAACTTGGTTGCCCTAAATTCCTAAATAGACACGGCTGTTAATTCTTCTACGAAGGGAAATTATTGACTAGGTGGAGTTTTAAGAAATAGCACCACAGATCATCTCAGAACCCCTTTTGAGAACAGAGGTTTTTTAACTGCAGCTCTTCCATAGAATTCAGATTTGTATAACTCTTGACGAACAGTTTTTGTGTAAACTGGGTTCTTTAGGAGTTCATTTAGCTCTGCAGTTATTTTAGCAGCCGTGGTCATGTGATTCTCTCTACAATTCTCAGACAACTTCGAAATTCGGCCATACCTGTGCTTTGCTAAGGACATTTTTTTTTCTCTTTCAAAGGCTTTAATTACTTTCGAGATAGTACCTTTTGAAACATCAATCATTTAGGTAGTTTCTGCTACACTACCACCTGTTATACGAGCACCACAATTTGGCTCTTTGAAAATTTGAGAGGTCTGCCATTTTTATAAGGTTATAACCAACTTATTTAAATATCTGTAAAAAACTTATTTTAAATAAACATCAAACGTTTTAACTAAACAAAAAAACATTATAATATGTCAAGTTTTGATTGTTTATAACATGTTCAAAGACTATGATGCCAAAATAATGGAAATTTTGGAATTTTGGCTAAAGTAGAAAGAATTAAACAGGAGAATTATTATTGAATTAGAGTCAATTAAAAGGATATGTGTTAATAAAGTCTACACATTTGTACCGAATGAGATTCGTCAAACTTACAGGCTTTTTACCTTTTGGTTACTTACTATATTTTAAAAGATTATTTAAAAAGTTGTTGAAATTATAATTTTGGAGAAACTGAACATCTGCCATGATTTAGTTGACAATAAAATACACTGAGTTGGGTCTTGTTATTTGATTGTAAAGACATGTGGAGTCAGAGCATTTTTTATAACTGCCAAATATATTGAATTTTCTTTTATTTCAGCAAATGTTCAAAAGCTCAGCCCTATGAAATCACTCAACTAAATCTCAGTAAGAATAGAGCTCATGATTCGTTAGTCCCCAGCCCGAATCATTTTAATGCTTTGTAATAATGTATAATAAAAATAAATTATATAATATTTGATATTAAGCAAATCAGAAATAAATTGTGAAATACCTGTCTACCACCCATATTCGTCGCACATTCCGTATTTTGAAACTATTCCAAAATATGAAAATAATAAAAATACAACATCAAAAGAAAAATCATCAAAATGGATAATTAATTCAAAAATAAGAGGTAATTTTACATTATTTTTATTTATCGGAGCTGGATCCTAGCATAGGTTATATAGGCAGCGGCCGAAGGTGCCAAATTTTAGAAACAAATATACAAAAAATTTTAAAACAATAATCTTATGATAATACAAGAGTACTTTTTAGAAACTTGTAACTAACTAATCTTAACGAAGTCTACTGTTCCATCTTAATTCAAAATTCCGACATTTATAAGTCTCCTAAGGCCTAGTTTTTAACAAGTTTGAAACCCTAACCCTAACCCTAACTTGCATTAAAGCAAATGACGGCATATTTTATAATTAATTTTGACACACTTTTAATGTGGTCACCTAGATTTTGTTTAGTTATTCTTTTTACATTTTGCTATCTGTGCAATGGAAGCACCCTTATCTACGACTGTCTACGGCGCAATATTGTCTATTATTTACCCGCAAGTGTCAGATAATTTGCCAATTCTAATGTGGTCAAAGAGCTTTAAAGAGTAACTGGATTCAGCTTTACAAATTAGTCTTTATGCAACTCAAAACATTCAGTAATCACTAAAAAAGTTGTGAACCGATTACAAACAACGAATGAAGAGTAATGAAATGCAAAACAAATATTATTTTGTGGATATTTATTTTATTTATTCAATCAACGTTATCAGATTTTGAAATGCCACTGTAGTTTCTGATCGTTGGTTTGATCTTTCATGGCCTCATTATCTTTTATTTTTTCGTTATGTTTTACAACAATCTTTATCATTTTCAAAGAACTTTTGAAAGTTTTGACAAATTTCTCTAAATCTTATTATTTTTGTAAGTATTTCGAACTAATCTTGTATAAACGGAATACATTTATATTCGAGCGCGCACAACCGTGCCGTTAAAAACCGCGCTGTTTAAAACCACGCAAATACAAAACCGGGACTGTATAAACCGCGAAATTTGGATTTTTTCAATTAAAAATTCAAATATTGTTTATTTATATACACAAATAAAAATGTTAACACCTAAACTTCTAAATTTAAATTATGTGCAATACCACGAATTGGTATTCCTGTTTTCTCAATTTCTTTAACTTTCTTTCGGTTAGTTTGAATACTCTCAACGTTAACTATATACCGAAAGAAGCACATTTCTGTTTTATTGAATTCGTATTTTTCTGGATTTATCTTAAACGCTGTCATTTGAATTATTTTAAACATTTCTTTTAGTAGCTCGTCTTGATAGTTTTTCCTTTATCTATATATCAAAATATCATCTAAGTAAACTACTAATCCTTTGAATAGAATTCCTTCCAATACTGTGTGTATTAGTCGCTGAAATGTGGCAGGAGTTTTTGCTAATCCAAACGGTAATCCTAATGAAGCAGAATTGTTCGTCACTTCTACTATATGTAGCCATTTCTTGAATATCTGGAGCCAGTCCTACTTGATAATACGCCTGACCTAAATCGATTGACAAAAATATCCTTGCATACGTAAGATAGTACAATAACAATAGTACAGTAAAGCATTCCAAGAGTTATTTCAACGCCAAATTGCATTTAATTAATTCTTTTATCAGGTCCTCAATTTTTTTCTCCATGAGCATTAATTGACGCCGTGGATGTTGCATTATTGGACCTCCTTATGTTCGCATCTCGTATCGTAATAAATTAGTAAATCCAGGATTATATATTGATGCTATGAAAATTCTCCCAAATTTAATGATCATTCTTTCAATGTATTTGTTCTTCTCGCCTGCCAATGCATTTATTCTTTCTTCATCAGTGTGAATTTTATTTATAAATGAAGTTTCTATAGCAATGATTTTCATCAACTTTGCTTAAAACTCTACTATAGTATCAATACCACATGTGAATTTGGGCTTAATCTTTTTTTCAACAAATACTGTAATAATGTTGGCCACCTATTTCATATGGCTGGTATAGTCATACATCCCATTGATTCTTCACTTTAAGTTGAAAATACTCCGCATAATATTATAGTGCTACATTGAATTGTCTATTTTCTCCGACATATTCTTGCTCATGAAAGTTACTGATGATCCCGAATCCCATAACATTTCTACTTGTTTTATTCAACTTTATTTTGGTCCAAATTCTTCCATTTTTCGTCGTAAAACTTCTATTTGTCTTTCTTTTCCTTTCGTCGCACATTTCTTATTTTATAATTCATTGTCTTGACTTCATTGACGAATTGAAATCCATGAAGTCGTTAATGTTTTTTTCCATCTTCACTCATTGCAGTGCATTTCTCAGGAACATTGTATCTCTCTCTATATCGCCGTAAGCTTTCCTGAAATCTTGACTGTTCTCAGTATAATCTTGTCTTCCAGACTTTGACTCTTCTTTTGCATCCTCTCATCATCCTTCTCAGTTAAATTGGCATATGTTATTTGACTGATAGATTTGATAGATTCTATTTTATTGTTTCAATTTGTATTACTCTCAAGACTCTTTGACAGTGACTCATTTCTTTAATATTTGTTTCTATTTTTTTCAGAAATACTTTACTTGCGATGAGATCTTGAACAATATCTTTTTCTCTTCGTTCTAAATTCAGAACTTTAATTAAAACTTTTCTTATTCAAATTTCGAATGCTATAAATCTTTCATCATCTTCTTTCTTCAAATCTGTCAATCTTATGATTTTTTCAGTCAATGATTTTGTAATTGGAAACGTATTTAAGATCCTCATTTTGACTGACCTCGATTGTTTTTTATTTTCTGACGTTTCACCCCAGTGTCCTAGCTTCTGCTTCTAACAACACATCGAATGTGCTTGTCAATTACTATCCATTTGTCAACAGCCATTTCTCTGTACCTGACCTATTCTTCTGTTTCTTTTGATATCCATTATATCGGCGGATGTTTAGTATGAAATATCTTGACATGATGTTGGTAAACATTCCTTTAATGATTTTGTTGTTTTAGCAATTGCGTTGATATCCTTATTTTTGGCGTAGTAGCCAATTACATCCAACATTTATTTCATAAGAAGTGCAAAAATAATCAATTTATAAAATACAAGATTATTTAAATATCCTAACTATATAAATACTAAAAATTATACGGCTAAGAATAACCTTTATTTGAAAATCTAATGACAAATATAAACGTAGCGCATATTTTCAATAATTTATTTGGTCAAATTCATTTTTGTTGATTGGAATTTAATTGAGTCATTTTTATTTTTATAAGTAGCCTTGTGAATTCAAGAGCCAAAAATTGTTCATGATATTTTGTTTAAACCTGCTAAAATATAAATGAATGTTTGTTTACCTTTCAAAAGCGTCATCCACGTATAAATTCGATATCATCTAATAGAGCTGTGATTAAAAATAGTTTTCGTGCAATCATTAAAATTAAATATATTTAAAACTATTTTATTTTCCAATTAAATTTTTATTTTTGAAAATTTTAATATAAATTTTTCTACGGTTTTTCGAGCTTAACTTTTAAAATTTGATCTTTCTATAGTCTTTCTAAATTCCTCTAACTTTTAGTTACGGTTTTTAGATTTTTTCACTTTCAAAACCCTTAGAAAAACAGAAACAACAAAGAAAACTGAGATAGTTTGCAAATACTTTAATTAAGATTACAATAATAATACATATCTAATGAATTGAAATCTTATATTCTAGGAAATTCATATAGAGAAGAAACATTTACAAATAAAGTTGGCAGTTGTGACCATAAAAACCTACAATGGCAGCCGTTCATGATGGTTATTAACGTTGTCTAAACCTCATTGAATTAATTACTTTGCTAGAGCTCAAAATCAGAAAAACTGAGAAATAATAATTATTATCCATCACCGAAAAAGCTTATCAGACCAAAAGATGAATCCATTTTTATTCTTCCGGATGAGCATGATAGAAATAAACGCATTTTGGAGTTATCAAAATCGAATTTTACTTCAACCTACCAATCTGATTTTAGTATAATTGAAAATAATATCCTAGTTAAATTGGATCCTGTAACACAAAGAGATCCGAGTGAAGTTAGAGCATTTTGTATTATTTCATTATGACATTTAATTTCGTAAAATCAAATTTCAAGTATTAATAAATTTTACGCCCAGACACCCAGAGGCGTAGCTAGGGGACAAGGTGGTACATATGCCCTGTGCGCCTAGGTACAGGACGCCAAAATGAGGCTTACAACAAGACGTTGCAAGATGGCTAGATAATTGTATAAAGGTTTTGGTCACTCAAAACTTGTCATTGCGTGGAGATGTGGGGAAACTTGACGCCACACTGCAAGAGATAATATAAAGAAAGAATAATACAATTATCATGATGATTAATATGCAATATGTGAAAACTACATGTAGGCATCAAAGACTCGAAATATATGCAAATAATGAATTTGAGATTTTGTTTTTTGTCCCCAGGCGCAGAAGGCCCTAGCTAAGAAGTCTTAATAAACTTCTACATCTGATTTCATCTTCTGTAATTTATAAAATCAATAAATTTATATTATAGAAACATACTTTTACATACTTTTAAATGTGGTATGGAATGTCATCATTTAATACAAAAATTGAGAAAATTGTAGAAAAAATAAATTGTTTATTGAAAAATTAAACAACATCTAATAAAAAATACATGTAAAACTCAATCTTTCTAATATGAATTATCTAAAAAATAATGAGGTAAATGTTTGGAATTGGGGGCTTATTGGTTTAGATGTTGATTGTAAAACCTTAAGCGCCTTATGATCAGTACGAATATCAAATTTATTTCCATAGAGATAATGGCGAAAATATAAAACGTACTTATATATTGCTAATAATTCATTCCTGGTGAAGTTTGAGAATCCGCCATTGGAAAACTGAATTTTTCAATAACATCATTGACTATTCTAAAATCCTGACACATCCCGATTGACTCGCCTTTCTTACCTACAACAAATGTAGGAGAGTTCTATGGGTTGTAACATCTCCTGATAATGCCTAATTTTAACAATTACCTACAATTCTATCTGCATCGCCATACGTTTATGATTCTGAGTTTTAGGATTTCTTTTCGTTTTTCTTTTATGAGTCACTAAATTAGTACAACCCAAATCAAAATCTGACTCCATGAATATAGTGCTATATTTGGTTACCAACTCTACTAGTTTTGGATCTGGAGCTCAAGTGTTTTTGACATCGTTCGGTATCATTGAAACGAGCAATAACAATATCTGAATCTATTAAATCAAATGTGGCATTTGGCACAAGTTTTATTCTAAAACCTAAAATTAAATTCATACCAACCAAAAAGTTTGATTCCAATCTTTAACTACAAGTATTGTTACATTTTGGCACATCTTGTACCAACAAAACACAGTTGTAAACTTCCCTAAACATGATATTGGGTTAGCTCTGAACGCACATCTGAGTGAAATATTTAATTATTTTAACACTGGACTGCCACAATTCTTCCAAATGACCTCTGACATTACCGTAACGGAGGCACCTGTTTTCCACAAGATCTCTATTTTTATACCGCAACATTGAACTAAACTTCACTATCTTCCATCACTCTTCTTGAACATCTTAACATTTCGATTTCTAGTGTTTTCCACATTCAATTAAACGACTCCACAGACGAAATGTTTGCTATGGAGCATATTTTGCTTAAAGGGCTGTTTTCTGTATGACCACATGTAATTGATCTTACTTCGCGTGCTTCAGATTCTGACATGACATCATTTTCAAGGTCTTCGTAAGAATAAGTCAGATTACCCAAATTATTTTCTGCTTGGATACAATGAATTCTTTTTGTATTCTGATTCCTCAATTATGGACGGTTATTAAAAAATGCCCATTCTTACCACATATTAAACAGCAATTATATAAAGGACAACTATTCCGAATATGTCCATATTCACCACAACAGCAACATTGACCATGTTGTAAAGGTTGATATTCTGGTTCCGGTAACCCTTGTGCCTTGTTACAGACTCACCTTGCTATGTGTTTTAAGCAAACTATGGATCTGTTAGGTCTCTCATTATTTAAAATTCTTTCCGTATCTAATCGTCTTTCGGTGCCAAGTTGTTTCCTATTATAATTCTCAAAATTTCTTCGCGATGGGTAAACCTGCTAGTAAACCTGCATAATGTGGCTGTTTCCTAACATCTGCAAATGCAAACACATCTCTCCTGTCTTCAGTATCCATACTATTTTTGAAATTCTGGTTTAATTTCTCCATTTCTGTCAAAGAGATATCTGGTTTTATTGCTATTAACTCTTTCACTTTATCAGAATACATAAGTCTGATAATTATATCCTTGACAGTCTTCGGTTTGATTCGTTGATAAAACTTAACCCACAAGCTTTCTTACTCTGATCACAAAATTATCAAATCTTTCGTCAGATCTCTGCTTAATCTGACTCATATCATCGATAGTTTGCAAGAAGCTTTTACATTTGACATTCTTCAAAATGAATCAAATTTTTCATCTTCATCTGACGCTGCTCCTAAGTTGAGAAAATTTATTGTTACAAATTATTCAATAGTTAATAACCACTCCTTTGAAATTTCATTTTTTCCTCCAGAAAACTGTTTGATCACTTGGAAGATGAATTCTGAGATGTTTCGGTATGGTCGCCAGTAACATTTACATTAATATCCATTGCAATAAATATTTAAAATTTATATTTAATAACAAAAATAGAATATTTAAACCAATATCAATATTGTAAATATTGATAATAATGCAAATATTGTTACTTAGTAAAAGATGAAAATGCATTTAAAAAAGTCAATAGAAAAATAAAAAAATAGTAAATGTTCAGAAAATATGAATCATGTACTGGTATACACACCAATGTGTACTATAATTTACTCTATTCCACAAAACCAGCTGTAAATCATGAAAAATAAATATATAGTTAAAAAAAGTTTAGATATATACCATTTCTAAATTGTATTTGCTTAAGCAGACAAATTGTACGTCGAACAATTGTGAAATAGTTAAAAGGTTCGATTAATTTTTCATGTAAAATAAGTCCAGCCTATATTCATCCACTGAATGTTTTATGGAAAATCTCTATTTCTGCATTGTGAAAAATTAATACAAATATTACTACTAAAAAAAGAAAGCAAAATAATTTCGAATATTTTATTGAGCAATAGAATCTTAACTACTGATTGCAACATATATTTCATTTATTTATTAAACAACAAAATTTATATTTAGAATTTAAAATTTATTTTTTTGTGCTTTGAGTTTTACAAAATCTTTAATCAGTAACTTCGTGTCTAGATTACACAAGATATCGTGTACAATTGACGGTATTGGTAATCCAACAATCCGTTCTTGTAACATTGTATATCAGTGGTTCCCAAGATATTTATATTAGTAAAAATAGCTTAACTATTATATGTATTATATATATAATATATATTGGCTTTTATAAATAATATAAAAATAAATACCAAGAATTAATCAAAAAATTATTATTTAAATTTTATAATGATGATTATTAATATAACATGTGCAATGAAAAATAATCCATATTTGATTTTAATTATAACATTATTCAACTAAAATATACTTAAACAATGCCATATTATAGTAAAATATAACACATATATTTTAATAACTTCCCATGTTTTTATATAAAAGCCAGCCACCCCTTAATTTTAAAAATCGTCCACCAAAAATCGAATATAGACCAACCGTCTCCTTTCCAGTAATTTTCTCCCCAAAGAGAGCGTTATCGACCAAGTTGGAAACTATTGATTTAAACAAATAAATGAAACACAGCCTAATGAGTTACAATCAAGCTGAAACTTGGATGGAATTTTAATAAGATGTGGGCAAATCTATATAAAAAAGTTATACGTGTATGTTTTATGTGCTAATTATGAATGGAGGTCATCAAGTACTTTTTGATATTGTTAATTTGAAATTAAAATATAAATGAATAATTTAAAATTACTACAAATTATTATTATTATTTTAGATATTAGATTTTGAGATCAATTCAAAAAAAGAAATTAAACTGGAAAATCAGAATATTCGGATAAATTGTGCTTTATTTGCTCACTTTATTGATTAAAGAAAATTGTAAATTTTTGAAGTGTTAACTTTAAAAATATTTTGACTAAATTATAGTTTTTTTTTAAATCTAATATCTATTGTTTTAATATTGAGCATTTACTGTAATTTGAATATATATTATTGTTAATTTAGCAATCATACTGAGATCGCTAGCGAGTTTTCATTTTTCCAAATTAGTGTTTAATAAAACAAATTGTTTGATGAGAAAATGAGAATAGTTTACGAAGTATTTTAGAAATTACAAATGAATAACAATAAGTTGTTTAATTATCAACCTCAAAAAAAATATTCACCATTGTGATTAATGCATTATGGCCGTCTTCCTGGTAACTTGTTTATGCCTTCCTAGAAGAATTGACACAACTTCAAATCTGTCTGTTGTTTGATCGACATCAGTAGAACAGGTGTTATCTTTTCCGTAAAATGCGGATTTAATTGGTCGGAAAAATTAATAATCAGGTGTCAAGGCTGGCTGTTCAAACGAAGCCGTTTAATATTTTTCTGTGTGATAATAGCCGTGTAAGATAGAGTTTGCCATCAGATATTCGTCGTTTTTCAAAAACACTGCATTCAGATCGATCGTTCCAAATGGGAAAGCACTATATGTTCAACGTATATATTCCATATCGCTAATCGATGCAGCGAAAACGAAAAGAGTTATAGCGTGTGAACAGCAACTTCAATATTACCACCACAACAATTTTCTGCATCGCCTTTTACTTTGATTTTACTGATTGTGAACACCAGGAGTCAGATTGCGTTTCAATTCCCAACATATATATCATTAGCGTTAATTATATTATCATTATTACGATTCCATTTATCACAATATCATCATAAGCAATTATTATTATTTCGATAATTATTATTATTACGATTGCGATTTTGTGCCCATCGTATTTATAAATATTACTATGTTTATTATAAGTGCTGTTGAAACTAATACTGTTGTTGTTTTAGTCATTATTTATTATCGTCATAATTAACATTAATTGCTATTGCATTTACAAAAATTATCATTATTTCTGGAATTGTGATTATTATTACTTTATTATTACCATTACTTTAATTTCTAAGCTTCAACGATTCGCGTGGCATGACTTCATAAGAGTTATTTCTGATTCATTAACGTAGTGATTAACGCCCGTTTAGAGTCGTGGATACTAATTTGAGACATGTATCTGAATAATTGGTGAGTGCTTGATATTTTGATAGCTTCCTTTTGGATATCCAAAAAGTTGCTGTCATTATGAAATGATATGTATATTTTTGTAGCATTTTCTGATAAAAATCCACATATAAATTTTACATTGTATTCATTAGAAATGCTCATAAGCTCGAAAATCTTTCACATTCTAGCACAATTATAAAGTTTTGTAATTCCCTAGTGTTTGAATGAGATGGATCACTGTAGTCACCATGTTAAATTGTAATACTTTTTGTTTTTACATCCGTAAATTAAATCATACAATTGTTGGACTTAAAGTCACAATTTAAACAATATGGTATAATTAATTAAAACAAATAATGAAAATGGCCACTGCACATACACATGCACCGCAAGAAGAAACCATAAATAAAATAAAAACACCAATTAAAAAAATTAAAATATAACAAAATTAATTAAAACAAATATTAATAAAATTTATAAAAGCCTACAGTCGCAGAACGAAACACATATTTAATAGATAAAACCGCCAAAACCTTGCAAAATAAAACACATGTGGAAGCGGCGACCAGTAAACAAAATTTTAAGGGTAAAAAAGAATAAGGTTTCGAAAGTAATAATAAAAATAAAGTCAAACAAATACAAATAATATATCCAAAAATAAAGAAAAATGAGAAAAAAATTATACAAATATTTAAAAAGTAATAAAATCATTCAAAAACCCCTAAAATGGCGAAAAATCGCCTATTGGTCGCACACACGCACAAAATAACTATATATGCAGTGGCTAATTTCATAATTTTTAACTTACAACAACTTTTACAACAGCTTACTTTCATTGTATTTTTATCGGTAAGGATTTTGTATGTTGTCATTTTAATAAAATTATCATGTTTATTTAAACCTTTATTATGTTTTTTCTGGATGGTCGTGGTATTTTTAATACCACTGATGAGTCCCCCTTTAAATTATATATATAATTATGTATAGCAATAGCTTTTCAGGAAGACAGACTGGCGGTCCGGCTAACGAGTTCGCTTTCGTTAGTTTCGGCTACTGGTCGTACTACTCCTGATACCTCGGCTGTCCGCGACGAGTTCTGATCGAAAGATGCAGCACTTTACCCGAAGGGCGTCGTTGTAAAACTCATGGCGGCTGGTGGAAACGTTGGTCGAAATGAGCAGAGATAAAATCATAGGAAGAGCTACGTGAATTATGGGAACTAAGAAAATGATTTTTAATAGATCATTTAGGTCGAAATTTTTCTAAAAATCTCATCAGGACACTTATTGACACCAGGTAGCTAGAGATAGGATAGTTATTACAATGATAAATAGAATATAACGATTAGTCTAAATAACTCTAGCAGGAACGAAACGCATAAGTATAATTTCATTCTTCCATTAAAGCAGTTGACGAGAAAATCTGACTACAGCGAAAGCATCATACTCCTAACCATTTGCCACCTCGGCTAAGTATAATGAAAGCACCCTTTTTACCATCGACTTATTGACTTTAATAAACTGAATTCTAAAGTAATTATTCTGATAGTAATAACCTGAGAAGATATCAATGCCATGAATAATTAAATATTGCTATTAAGAATTTTCTTTACAATAATCATAAAATCTGAGCTAAGTCAAAGCTAATACCTAATTTTGACTAATATCAATACCGATACCCGCCTCTTTAAATTATTTCATATTAAATTTAAATTTGTTTTACAGTCAGTTCAAATTATTTCATATTAAATCTAAAATTATTTTATCAGTCTAAACTGGTTTCATATTAAACTTAAGTTGGATTATATTAAGTCTGAATTATCCTAAATCTGCCTAAACTATTTATATTTAATTCAATAAATCCACTAAATCCACTAAATAATGAGTTTATGATATTTTGTTACTAAACTAAATTCAAGATTTATTAAAAATGATTTAATAACATCTCTATTTCTAGAAATTGAAGTGACACGCCACAATGATATATTTGAATTTGATCAAAAATTCCTTAGAGTTTAAACAATTGTTGATTACAAATGAAAACCCAATAAATATCTCTCTAATCAAACATTACCGAAGATAAAAGAAATTATACGGTAAAAATAATTATTTTACTATAAGAGCTTGTGTGACAAAAATATTGTCGCTGAAAATCTAAAAAATGTTTGATTGATAATAAAATTAAGTTTTTAATGCAAAAATAAAAATTATTACAACTAGAAGTTCATTAAAATCGAAATAATAATTGGACTGATGATATTAGAAGAAATGTGTTTATAATAAATAAAATTATAAATTGTTTCACAAATTAATCATTTATTATAATAATTTTTCTTTCCTTGTCGAATGCTCGTGGTCAATAAAACATTTCTCTTTTGCAGCACACTGAAAATCATTATACAACGATACTACTTTAATAAATTCGGGTTTGTTTTTGGCAAATTTAATAAAATCCTCTGAATAAATTTATAAATAAAACATTAGCAACCAGATTTAACGACATGTTTATTACCATAGCTGACACTTCCGGTTTTTGAGATATCCATTTCTTGAAACAGCCTGACACTCGCATAATATTCCATATTAAATGCTCTGCCCATTACAGATATAAATTCATATTCACTCACTTCTCCGGTTTTATCAGGGTCTAGCATCTTGTTTGAAAAATGGATTACATTTATAGAAGCAATTTCACTAGTAACATCCAGAGGCGTAACCAAGGAGAGAGATAGAAGTTTATTTCACGCAAATAGTGATTAATTTTAAAGAATGGAAATTTGTAGCATTTTTAATTAATTACACATTTTTCGAATTATTTATGTTAATTAATATACGCTACAATTTAAATGCACACTATTTTAATGTATTTGCACACTTTAAATGCTAACTATAACTAATAAATGCAAAGTTTAATTAATATTTGCTAATTATTTATTATTTAATAATTGCACACTATATTTATATTAATTCCATTTGATAATTTCAATTAAATATTAATTTGAGTAAATTCTATTTATTATTTTTATTCATCATCGATTATTCTTTGTGAAAAAGCAATAATGCAATCAAAAAAGTTCTAAATTTGACTATGTTCCAGAATACTGTTTTTCAGTGAAGTAAAGATGAAGAACTTGCTTATAAAAGCGAAACTCGAAAGAAAAAATTTGCATAGACTGGAAATCAAATTTGGGTGTTCCCAAAACATTTTGTTACATCATTTTTAAATACCTATTCATATTTTATTACATATTTTAAGTTGTCTATACATATTGTGTTTAAGCATTTACAATAAATTGTAATCTTTGTAGATTGCTTTTGTTTCATTGAAATATATTTGACAATTTTATTTTATTTTGTACAAATATTTTTAAAAAATAGTGAGCAAATAATTATTTTTTAGTTTGCTTAATATAGTTAGCAAAAATCAATTTTATGTTGTACAAAAATTTTTTTTAGTTAGTAAATATTAATTTTTTAGTGTTCAAAATGAAATTATTCAGTTTGCATTTAATTAGGAGCCACTAATATACAGCCCAGTAACTAATCCCTGACTGGTAGAGCTCCAGAAAATTCAAAATCAGAAATAGCGTTAAGAATATCAAAGTCAGTATATATTCAACTAATAATACAGAGGCTTACAGAGCTCCAATCCACTCGATGTTGGTAGGATTAATGGACTCAAAGTTGCAAAAATAAATTAAATTAATACAGCGGGTCTAAACATTATTTTGTTGACCATCAAGTAAAAAAGCTTATTGTTGTTTAATAAATTTAATTTATTTAGTTTTAGTAACTTGTTTAATAAATTATAAATAGAAAACGTTTTTAGAAATACCTTTAGTATCTTCATGAATTTTATTATATTGAAATTTTAAATTACTTTATTTAAATTATGCTTGATTAAAAATAATATATATATAAAGACTAATTATTATATAATTAATTTGAATCCAATATACAAATTTATTTGATTTAATGTGAGCATTGAGCTTGTTTAGATTAATATAATTTAGCTATATTAGGTTACCGTGAACATCACTAGTGATAGTCTAAAAATTTGCTCACGCGTCACGAGAAGCACTGGTAAGTTCAGTTTTCACTGTACTGCACTGCACAATTTAGAATGTATGTACTGAATAAATGACTTAAATTTATTTAGACGTTAGTAAATTATTTTTAATGATTATACCTGGATAATAAGCTTCTATTATGGCAGGGGTGGGCAACCTTTTTTGGCCAGGGGGCCGTATGAAAATTAAAATAGTTTGAAGGGCCGCATGCTAAACTTTCTCTTGTTTTCTGGACAGATTATATCGGCAATTTCAAATATGTGAAAAGTCTAAAGGGCCGCATAAAACGTTGCCGCGGGCCGTAGGTTGCCCAGCCCTGTATTATGGTGATACTGAACCTGTTAAATTTGTCATAAGTAAATTATTCTCTTTCTCTACAATTATTTAAAACCTTTTATCGCGCACTCAGTTGTACATTAGGGGATAGATTTTCCTGTCCCTAAATAAAATTCAAGTTTGTATGTTCTTAAGCTAAAGAATATTAAACTACTCCCATATACAAATCCTGGCTACGCCTCTTTAATCATTAATTAAGCTAACTTCGAAAGCCAATCTTAATGATTGTTCAGTGTTGGCGGGCATAGTGACTAAACTCAGTCCGATAACATATTCACGGAAATCAATATAACCTGTGCGATTCTGGAAATGTGGTTATTAATTATGAAATAAATATTTAGATTAAAAATGCAAAAATAAATAAAAATCATAGTATTTGATGTTAAAGTTTACTGATCAGAAAATATCAATCTTCTCAACGAAAACAATTGATGAAATTATGTAAAAGTTAGTCCCAAAATTTATTTTCTCAATTTATATTATATTCACGTGTAAAGTAAATAACAGAAATTTTTCCAATAGATGCAAAATTTTTACATTTTGCCCAGAAATCCAGCTCAAAATAAAACGAAAATTTCAATCCTGCAATTGATAACAATACCGGACTAATATATAATTTAAATTAACAATTAATAAATTCTCTAAAACGACACAAATAAAACAAAATACATTAATGTTGACCGAGTTCGGTAACTATTTATACATAGAGATATTTTTTAGAAAAATTCTTTTCTCTTTATTATCAAAAATGGTATCCTACTAAGTTCTCAAATAAATATGATTGTATTCAATATTAAAATTTAGTGACTTTGGTAGATTTATTTTAGTTCATATTTATTCTTTTCTTTACTATTCGTAAAATTATTCAATCAAATCTGTATTTAACTTACCGGATAAGTCTTCATGGTGTATAATTAAAAAAATATATTATATTAAATCAACACACATAATAGCTAAAATTCTTAATTGCAAAAAGCGGTAATATACGGAAAATGTTTTCTTTACAAATTGGATTCTGTCACTTATAAGCTTCACATAATGAAAATGAAGAACAAAGTATGCAACAAAAGAAACTATCAATCTTCTCAACGAAAACAATTGATGAAAAAAATGCAAAAGTTAGTAACTGAATAACGAAATCACAGTTTATAAGAAAATCTGAGACTGAAAAAGGCATAATTTTTAACTAAAAATCCATTGCTACTCTGTGTGCATCAATCAGTGAAATTTACTTGTTTTGTCTTTAATATGTGCGTGTTTGTCTTATATTGTATTGATTTAATGTGTATCGTGGCTTAATGATTTTTTATTGTTAAAGATTTTCTATTGGATTGAGTTGGAGTTTTCTAAATAGACTATTACTCATACGATAATTTGAAATCAACAAACAGCTTTAAAAGCCGATTTTTTGAAATTTGTTTTTTCTTTAAATTAATGTACTTTGCTATAATAGGATAAAAATATGTGTACGCGTTAATCGTCTCTACCAAATGCAGAATATAGATGAAGTTGATTAAATAGTTGTCAAAAAATGTCGAAACTATGAAGTTTACAGAAATAGTATAGTATATGGTAGCCGGAAAATTCACTGACTTGAAAAATAAATTAAAGCATCACTTTATTCAGATAATTACTTTTAAATTTTTTACTATGGATCAATTTACACGGACATAAAAATAGTTTTAAAAAATCTTAAATTTAATAAAGGTAAAAAATACAAATACACATTAAAAACGGTAATGAAAATATTTATTTAGCAATTAATATTTCTAATCTAAGAATTATATTTTGTAAAATTTACAATGTCCTTTTTAGCTTTCTGAACTTTTTATATTCAAACAATTTTAAAATTTTTATTTTATATGTCATTTAAAATTTATTTTGCTTAGTTATAACACCGTTTTAATATTTTTAAAGATTATTTAAAAAATATTTAAATTCTAAATAGCAATATTATAAAATCACAGTATTTATTTTTCAATTTATGTATTATCCTGGAACCTAATATATATGATTTTCTTTCATTATTGTTGTAAGGTGTTTTCAGCAGAAAATTTCGGATTATTTATCAGAGATTTGAATGAATTTAAATAATTTTAAAAAAGATAAAATAAGTTTTGATTAGTTAAATTTTAAACTTATAAATTATAATTTTTTAAAATAGATTGGCATAAATAGCTTTGATTAAAATTTAAATATAAGATTCTTCAATTTTTATAAAAATTTTAATATTGAATCTCTTTGATAAATTATTTGGTCCAATACTTAAAAGTTTGTTTAAATATTAAACAATATTGAATTAGAAATAAATTTTTGGAAAATGGGTTCTTTTAATGCAAATGTTATTCAAGATAATTTACAACAGTGTTTCTCAAACTTTCTGGCACCCCCGAAACCTATCAATTTTTTTCATTTTCGCGGAACACTTTCGGAAACTTTTAAAGCCAGATGAGTATTATATCCTTCTTTTTGACATATTTGCCGATCAAAAAGGTTGAATTTATTTTAAGCAATTTAAAAAGGGGAAATTTTATATTAATGAACATTGATAGTAATTTATTTGAAAAAACTGGCACAATGAAAATAAAGTTTTACGCTAAATTGTTTTTATTTAAGTAAAACTACCAAAGAAATATTTTATTAAAAATATTAAATATTTATAAGTAATTAACAAAAAAATATTAATCCAAAAAACATTATTTCAAAAAAAAATCATTTATTTATGTATCAATAAAAAGAATGAGCTTGCATTGACTTGCATAAATCTTCAATATTTGGTGGAAAATTTGTTAGCGATAATCTTACAATCGATGTCAAATTTAATTTATTCCGTTGTTTAGTCTTGGTTAAAGTGACTGTTGAACTGTTTGAGAAACACTGATTTAGAAGATGTGTTAGCAAGTTCTAGCAATTGTGTAAAGGAAATATTTTCCAAAAATAGTGTCACGCGTTGGTTTACTGCTTACACCTGATTCAATTCATTAAAAACTTCTATAATAGAAGTTTTAATGAACATCCAATTACAATTATGGTTGTTTATGAAGTAGCCATTTTTAAAATGGCTGGCAGGTAATTTTTTTAATAAATTATATTTTAAGACTTGGATTGTGATCTCGTATATTTATGAGATCATTATTCAAGCTCTTAAATAATACTTTTCATCATCATTTATTATTTAATTAGTTTTTTAGGTTTTTTAGGAATTTATGCTAATTTATACAAATTAATGGAATTATTTTCGAATAAATGTAAGTCCGATTAATTGAAAACTAAAATTTATTATTAAAAAGTTTCTATATTCGAATAAACTATTCTTCTGTTCCTTGGAATTTTGTTTTGGCTGCCATCTTTTTTACCTTTTGACAAATTCAAATTTTTGATAATTATTGATTTTATGAGGCTTTGGAAATTTCTGTTAATTTTCCAAATTTATAAAAATCTTCCTCATTTTCTATGGTATTAATGATTTGGATTTTTTATACTTTATAGAAAAAAAATTTTTAACTTAAGTTATCTGAAAACTTATGTTTTCCGTATTTTTAAAACTCCTCATTTGAAGGTTCTGGTTCCACTGCTCCTGGTAAATTACAAATGAGGTAAAAACTCAAAAACCTAGAGTTTCGATGAATATTTTTGAAATATCTGAAAAGTTGTAAAAATATTAAATTGATTGAATTTCATGAAAAATCTTACGAAATTATTTTTTAATTTTCTCTACAACTCAAAGTAGAGTTTTTGGTATTTTTTTCAAAAATTTTCGGCTTTAATTTAAAAAAAATTGTCTAAAAAGTTACTAAAAATAGTTTTATACAGAGTTTTTAATGAATTGAACATTTCTACATTTTGAAAGTTTGCATGCATTATTTACTATGTATTATGTTTTGATGTTAAAAAAAAATTTTCTTCTAATTCCTTCCTTCCTATATTATAAGTTTTTATTCAATTGAACAAATTACATGCAGACACGGGTAAGTATGTATGTTCCTATATTATAACTTTATTGATTTTTTCATTTTATTATAGGAGTTTTTAATGAATTGAATCAGGTGTACATTGGGTTCACTTAGCTGTGATTGCATGGCATGTCTATAAATAACAGTATTCAATTCAGATGTATTAAACATGCAAATTTTGATTGAATGCACATTTGCACAATAAATTTATATTTCACATGATCAAACATAATTTTGTGTTTACCCCAATGACTTGAAAGTATTTTGGGAAAATGATAATTTTATCTCTGAATTCATCAATAAATTGTGGTGGTTTGAAATGGCTAAAATATTTGGTTTATTCACTGTATAAATACTCATTGGTACGGTAGAAAGCAAACTGGCAGAAATATTTTACTTCTGGAAAAACTATATATTACGATTAAGTGAAGTTTAGCATCAATTTTCCAACAAGCCTCTTGATTCCAGTCATAACAACGGCATTTCCCATGTCAGGATTGAATTCATTTCCAAACCAATATTATTGCCGTCATTGAAGTTAATCAAATTTTCTGAAAGCATCTGAAATAGCCTTAATGTCGCAGAGCTTTATGGATTAAAAACATGTGTATTAAAAGATTATTTTACGCAGTACAGCTATATTTCTAATGATGCTTTGATTGCCATCGATACCATTATATTGTCGGAAAAGCTAATTCAATTGGTTGTTGAAAGGATGTCCGATTTTCGACTGCAAAGGAGGTTTTGTGTCGAAAGAATCAAAAATAGAAAAATAATTGGTTTCAAACAAATGAATGTAATTTGCTCAATAACCTGCTATTACGGAACGCCGTAATTCACATTTAATTAGATTGTACGAAAAATATATATTTACAGATATCAATTATAAAAATTACCCTATCATACATATTGAATAATTTTTCAACTTCTGGAGATATTGGTAAACCCAAATATTCAGCAAACGCCTCAATCGTAATTTTACCCTTCAATTCACGTGAAATCTCAGCAAAATACTTAATAAATTCACTAATATTGCCAAAGTTAAGACTGAAATACAATGGCAAGTTTAAAATACTAGTCTGACTGAGATCAGTTTGCTCACGTCAATTTTCGACTTAATTTTGAGAATTCGACTATTCCGGCTGCTTGGGGCAGCTTGTATTTCTTAGCAAGCCACATCAATTTGACATCTTCGAATGAGTGATCTGTAACTGGTACATCAAGACTCCTATTATTAACATAAAACGGTCTTTCAAATGATAAATTAATTTTATAAAAAATATTAAAATTAAATCATTTCTATCAGGGTCTTGCTAGATCGGTTAAAACGAAGTGGAGCATAACTATGAACCATCGTGAAGCAAAATTATTCTGAATAGGGACCTTTAACATATATATTTTAAATTATTTCTAGGATGTGAAATTTCGGTAGAAGCGATTTTTGGAAGTGAAACTATATTCATTAAACTATATAGAGAAAAAAAAATAACATTTCCCAACTGAATTATAACTAGATTTCATATTTATTAGATATATATTCAATGTTTAATTATATTCTATTTTTAATTAAGATTGTCATAATCTTAAAAAAGCTTGATACATTCACAATTCCAATTAGAATTATCCAGTCAAAAATATTCTGAAAATGAATTTACAATGAACTAAAAAGTATAAACTGTAACAATTGTCAAATAAAAAATAAATGATTTATTGCAATATCAGCCAACTATGAAATGACAAAAGGATTATCACAATTTATAGTTTTTATAACCAATGACAAAAGACAAAAGACATCATAAATATTAGAAAATTTATATTTATACACTTGAAATGGATAAATATTTTTGTCATAATTTTAAATAAAATATTTTCTTTCTAAGGACTCCTGGATTTTAGGAAATGTCCAGAAAATTATTTGATTAATTTTGCAAATTAAATTTATTGAAAAATCACGTTAAATTCTTGGCCTAGCAGAAGCAAAACATATTACTTATCAGTTTAGGCCAGACCCATAATACCAATATACCGGACTAATTATTAATAACGTAATACTGTCATTTTAACATAAAAATATTATTTATATTGTATTTTTATGGCTTTTAAATTTTTATAATGAAAAACTTTAATAGATTTTAAATATAACATTTGATGAAAAGAAAAGATACAATTTGAGGTATTGTTTCTAAATTGTTAACAATAAAACTAACAATGAAAGCACTCTATCGTCGCGTTGCCACTCAATTTTTGTCGAAAAACTTAAGCAATTAATTTGAGTTGTCTAATGTCTGATAATTGGGGAAGGACGGATAAATTTATCAAAAGTACTCAGCTCCATGTTGTAACTTTTAGAGGCCCTGTGCGGAAGACTAAAGACACTTTAAACAAAAAATTCTTTTTTGCTATTGGAGAAGTTTTATGGTGTATTTAATATTTTGGGTACTCAGTACGATTGGCTCTGTTGCACTGCGATTTTACGGTGCTGCATTTGCTTCAATATTTGCACGAAGGACAGAAATAAATATTAATCCACTAAATTTAATGTTCATGACACGATGTTAAGCATAAGTTATAACCCCAAAATTCAAAACTGATTTATTTTATAAATTCTAATTATTCACACAACTCTAATTATTTTTAAATAATTAATCATATTCAACATTTCACCGATTGCTCATTAGTAGATTTGTACAGAATTTTCTAATTTTGAAATAATTTTATTTAATTTCATCAAGTATTTCACCGAAAAATAATTTATCGCCATTTTCAGATATCTATTATTTCTATTATTTAGATATCATAAACTAATCATTAAAAAAAGATTAATATGATAAAGAAAAGCAAATTGATAAAAATAATATTATCACAAATATTCTAAGTTTGGAAAAAATTTTATCAAAAAATAAATCTCTATTTTTGGTGGAGAGAAATTAATTTGCAAAGTGTATGATTACATATAAATACTATTCCAATAATCAGTGTTGAACCTGAAAAAGAATTTTCATAAAATATAAAAATTGGTTCCAAGATTAGATAGTATTTAGGGATATTTCATATATACATTATATTTATATGAGGCCATTTTACATAAAATACAAATTAAAATCAGAACAATTTTTTTCAAAATTTAGTTCATGTAACTGGTTTCCAAGTTATGAATAAAGTTTTTAGAATTTTCTGAATTTATTATAAATTGAAAATTTATTCACTTTCCTTAATTTTATCAGAATAAAAAGATCATTAAATTTTTAGGTTTCATTCCATATATTTCAAAATAAACTAATTCCGTCATTCTTAAAAAAATTCACAATACCGGTATTGCAAATCGTATTTCAGTAGAATGCTTGACTGCATAACTATGTTGACGGTAAAAATTATTTTGAGGACAACTTTAAATTTAAAATTTTATTAAGATAATTTTAGTTTTATTAAAGTCATAAAAAAATAACTAAAATAAAATATCACTCTATTTTCTTTTTTAATATTTTAAAGACCTTAATTCACAAAAACAAAACTTTAGGGAGTAACTATTTAGACCAATCCGAAAACAGTAGACTACATAGGAAAGGGGACTGTGGAAAAAGTTTATTTTCAGATTAGTATAAATTTCCTTAGTATAAATCGAATATTTATATTGGATACTGATGTTAATTTTGATGCTATTGGATCATTTTGAGTTAAAAAAAGATGGTTTAAAAATAGTTATTACATACGGTTCAAGACACCTCATGGCCCATGAGAAAGGATACTGCGTAACCAGGAAAAAATTATTGGCGTTGCATGAATATGTTTAATATATTAGACAGTATTTATATGGGAAAGAACAACGTTGGCATGCAAATACAGATGGATTATCAAGGATCGGGGATAGTTTGTGTGTACAATGTCACAAAGCACTGTTCAACATAAACAAGAAAAATCAATTTGTTACAAAAACACAATGTTAGAGATTACAGAGGAACAGAATAAAGATAAATTGTTAAATAAGACCCAATGTGAATGTATTAGTATGTATTATTAGTATGTATTATGTAACCCAATACAATGTGTTAGTTATTGCGCAATATATACTACTATTTAATAGTTATCGATCTATGCTATGGTAATAAAATCTTTAGAGGAAATTGAGTGTTATAACTAATCTAATATTGCATACGAAAAGACATTACAGCACGAACATTTCTAAAAAAATAAAAATAGAATAAGTTTTAAAAGTTTTATATAATCCTGAGTTAAGCTGGTAATTAATAAAAACAACGCTATTAGATGTAAAAAATAGATATAAAAAATTAGTGAATCATAAAACAAAATTACCTAGCCATTTGATC
Source organism: Schmidtea mediterranea (assembly GCA_022537955.1). Classification (NCBI taxonomy): domain Eukaryota; kingdom Metazoa; phylum Platyhelminthes; order Tricladida; family Dugesiidae; genus Schmidtea; species Schmidtea mediterranea. The sequence continues at coordinate 200,969,675 of CM039680.1, read as the reverse complement.
CCGAACATTATTTCCAAACAATTTTGCGTCATGCTTTTCTTTTTCATTTGGAACATAAACTGGCAAGTACTAAATATGATATATAAATGGTATTTTGTGATTGTTCTTATTTTAAGATATACATCAACCGGTGATAAATAAAATGCTTTGTTTATAATATCTATTAAATAATACAGATGTTCCACATAAAACCAATAAACTGCAATTTTAACATCTACTCCAGAAAATGTTATTATATACAATTTCCATGCCTTATAAAACATGCTTCAGTGAGCAAAACAAATTTCTTTTCCGAATTTGAAGTTATACAACAATAACGTATGTTTGAATACACAATAATAAATTCAATTATTTTCCAGGCAAGCATTAAAGACATTTATATTTTCTATTTTAATAACTTGAACTATAAAATTTTCACAGAACAAAATAAAACATTCCCCTGTATTAAATTTGGATAAATTTATTTTAAATTAAACATGTGTTATTTGGGCGATATTGGTTTTTCATAAAAATTGATTTTTTATGAACTCTAGGATATATGGAAAACCCTATTTATTAAAATTATGTTTTTGATTTTAAAATCTTTTTCAACCCTGTTCATACTTAATAGTAAAGCAATAAAAATTTTTCTTAGAAATTTTATTAAAATATAGAGACCGGAAAAAAATTCGTTTTTATCAGTAAGAAAATATCTGAAGATCAAAGTTAAAATTTCTCAGGTAGATCTTTCTTGGGTAAATTTTCCAAAGTAGATCATTAACAAGACTGAAAAGTTCAAGATTTATATTTAAATAAATCGATTAGAGTAAGTAATATGATTTAGCCACAGAGATAAAGGCAAACCAATGCAACATAAATTTCTTCGTTACAACTTTAACACGAAATAACTTTTCGGCTACCGAAATCCATCTCTTTCTTGTCGAAAGTTTGGGAGCAGAGAACGTCGTCAGCCTTCGAAGGGTACAGCAGATTACCGAAGAGTTTGCGAGAGAATAGCGAACACTTTTTGAGCGAAAAGAAGGTTCAGGAAGACAAAGAACGAGCACCTCAGAAGAGAATGTCTTAATTGAAGAAGATTGCCACTTAAGCTGTCCAGCCATTTCAAGAGTCACTGACATTGAAAAAACGAGTGTTCGTCGCATATTGAAACAAGAACTCTGAAAGAAGTCACTTTGCAGCAGATGGGTTCCTCACATTTTGACTGATAATAACAAGAGAATCAGGGTCACTTGCTGTCAAGAAATGTTGAATGTTAATACGACAAGAAGCCCTAAGGAAAAGGTCATTATGATCGATGAAAAATAGATTTACCTTCGAGATGTACCTCCAAAAGAATGCAGCCGTGTTTGGGTGGATGTCGCAGGTAATCGTCCAACTATTGCTAGGCGGAGAATATCTGATCGCAAAGTTCTGATAATTGTTGCTAGCAACTACGCAAAATCACTCACGTATTTCGAACTTCTCTTGAGGTTTATTTAAATTAGAATAAGACTTTAAAATATCTATCAGTTAAACATGAACGTAATTTTAAACAAAAGTTGAACTCAAAAGGAGTAGCCTGAGACCTTCTGAAAATTAATTTTTTACATCAAAAAAGCGTTTTAGTAGAATTTTACAATTTCTAATTTTCAATTTACTAGATTCTTTTGTGATTAGACTACACATTGGTGGTTTCTTACTGTCAAATAGTTCAGGTTTATTTCTCGTAAAATATATTTTGTCCATATTTTAAACTAGGGATTTTTAATATTTTATGTTGAATGGTCAACTTAAAGTTTTCGAGATATTTGATGTGGATCTTTTCCGCCAAGGTTTTCAAAATTTCGTTACCAATTTTGATTTAATGGTTTCCCAGAAACAATTCATATTCACGATGAATTTTTTTAAAGCAACGCTACTTTGTTCACTTACAGAACTTAGCATATACACTTTAAATTTTCCGAGTTGCTTCATCTGCGCTGTCTGAATTTGAATGCATAACGATGTAAGATGCGTATATCATTAGTTAATATTTTGGAATTAGCAATTAAAAATTATTACTAAATGTGACGTATTAAACGTAATATCAACAAATACAAATGTATTTATTAGCGCTTGTAAACCGGATTTTAGCTAAAATTTGCCAAAACCAGAAATTAATTTATAAAACTTTAAGGGTTTTATATACCCTAATATATGCCTACTTCCTACTTCTAACAACTTAGTGTTAACAACATAAATTGAGTAAATAAATAAAACATTTCATAACCCAATAGTTTAAATCAGGGCTTCTTAAACCATGGGTCGCGACCCCATCTGGGGTCGAGTAG